>VMYD01000352.1:1200000-1726840 GCA_007663325.1 Eucalyptus pauciflora | reverse complement strand
TCAAGAATGCGGAAGGCCAACGGTTCAAGACTGCGGAAAGCCAAAAGTTCAAGAATGCAAGTTCCCATACTACTAATTGCATTTCATAAGTTCCTAGGTATATTATTATTGTTACGCATTTCAAGAGTCGAAGATTTAAGTTCATAGGTTATTAAAGTTTGTTTTTAATATTTCCTATGCTAAAATCCTCCTATAAACAGGGGAAAACTATCCAATGTAGGGGAGATACGAATTTTATGAATGAAATGGTGAGCTTTCCTCTGCTTGAGTGAACTCCTTCGGAGAGTGGATAACTCTTTTCGGTTTCTTTATCCTTGGAGCGTAGATCACTCCTTGGTGGTGAGCCAAGAAGCCCTTTATCCTTGGCTGGTGGAATCTTTAGGCCTTGGTGGTGAGCTTCTCCTATCCCGAAGTCCTTTATCCTTGGCTGGTGGAAGCTTTAGGCCTTGGTGGTGAACTTCGTAGATCTCTATCCTCATCCTCATCCTCGGTTGGTGGCGTGGCCTTTATACCTTGGAAGGAGATCGTTCTATCTTTGCTTATTCCTTTTTGTTTCTTTACCATATACACTACTCCATACACTTAACCACAAAAATCCCTTCTGAAAAATTTCATTTCCGGAATCACTCACCCCATCACGCATCAATTGATAGATTTGCGGAGTGGTTATCATCAAATCAGAATGCGAGAAGGTGATGAATGGAAGACGGCTTTCAAGACCAAGGGAGGCCTTTATGAGTGGTTGGTTATGCCATTCTGATTATCTAATGCTCCGAGTACCTTCATGAGACTTATGAACGAGGTTCTTCGTTCCTTTATTGGTCAATTTGTCGTTGTTTATTTCGACGATATTCTTGTTTATAGTAGGAACGAGGAGGAGCATATCTCTCATTTAAAACGGGTCTTTGATGTCTTGAGAGAACGAAAACTATATGCTAAAATGGAGAAATGTGAGTTCTTCTCTCCAAGCATTGTGTTTCTTGGTTATGTGGTTTCCGAAGATGGAATATCTGTTGATCAAGCCAAGGTGGAGGCTATGAAGACTTGGCCGGTTCCGAAGTAAGAAGTTTTCATGGCCTTGTTTCTTTCTATCGACGTTTTGTCAAAAACTTTAGTACCGTCATGGCTCCAATAACTGAATGCATGAAGAATGGTGCTTTTGAATGGACAAAGGCTGCTCATAACGCCTTTGAGGTAATCAAGCAGAAACTTTGTGAGTCCCCCATTCTTGCACTTCCTGATTTTTTGATAAAGTATTTGAGGTTGAGTGTGATGCAAGCGGAGTTGGTATTGGCGCTGTTCTTATCCAAGCACAAAAACCATTGGCATATTTCAGCGAGAAGTTAACCGATTCCAAGAGGAATTATTCAACTTATGACAAAGAGTTCTATGCCATTATTCGAGCTCTTGATCATTGGAGTCATTATTTGAGGCCAAAGCAATTTGTCCTTCATTCTGATCATGAGGCGCTTAAGTTTATTAGCGGCCAACGCAAGCTTAATTCGAGACGTGCAGAATGGGTAGAATTTCTTCAATCCTTTTCTTTTGTCTCAAAATATAAACCTGGCCACACAAATGTTGTAGCAGATGCTTTATCGAGAAGATATTCTATGCTTGCTGTTCTGGACTCTAGGATTCTTGGATTTCAATCAATGAAAGAACTTTATTCTGAAGATGCGGAGTTCTCATCCATCATCAACAATTGCAAGCGGGGAGTTCAAGGTACATATTCTTTGCAAGATGGGTTTCTTTTTAAAGGAAATCGATTATGTGTGCCAAAGAGTTCTTTTCGCGAATTGCTGATTCGAGAGGCGCGTGGTGGAGGATTGGCTGGTCAGTTTGGTATTAACAAAACTCTTGAGGTTCTTCAAGAGCATTTCTATTGGCCAAAGATGAGTGGAGATGTGCATGCTATCATCTCAAGGTGTGCAACTTGTCAAAGATCAAAAAGCCAATTCCATCAAGGTTTGTATACTCCACTTCCAGTACCATTGCAGCCCTGGGAAGATGTTAGCATGGATTTCATTGTGGCTCTACCAAGAACTCAAAGAGGCAAAGATGCTATCATGGTGGTCGTCGATCGGTTCTCTAAAATGGCTCATTTTGTGCCATGTCACAAGACCAACGATGCATCTCATATTGCTGAATTATATTTCAAAGAGATTATTCGCATTCATGGAGTACCAAAGACCATTGTGTCGGATCGTGATTCCAAGTTCTTAAGCTACTTCTGGAGGACTCTATGGAGAATGCTTGGTACAAGACTCTTATTCAGCACGGCGTATCATCCACAAACCGATGGCCAAACGGAGGTAACAAATCGTACTCTAACCACTCTTCTTCGTGGTATGGTGAGTAAATCTTTGAAAGATTGGGATTTAAAGCTTGCGCATGCTGAATTTGCTTACAATCGATCACCGAGTTATACTACTGGTCGATCGCCATTTGAAGTTGTGTATGGAATTAATCCTCTCACGCCCATTGATTTGATTCCGATTCCATCTAACTCTCAAGTAAGCTTTGATGGCAAGAAAAGAGCTGAATCGATGAAGAAGCTCCATGAGCAAATTCGATCCAAGATTGAAAAGGCCAATGAATCTTACAAGAAGAAAGCTAATAAACATCGCAAGAAGACTCAATTTCAACCGGGTGATCTTGTATGGCTTCACTTGAGGAAGGAGAGATTTCCATTTCGACGAAAGAACAAGCTCATGCCCAGAGCTGATGGTCCCTTTAAAGTTATTGAGCGAATTGGTGACAATGCTTACAAGATAGACCTTCCTGGAGAATTTGGAGTCTCGGCAACATTCAACGTGGGAGACCTTTCTCCTTACTTAGAGGATGAAAACTTTCTAGATTTGAGGACAAATCTCAAACAACCCGGGGAGGATGATGCGGGAGCATCCAACGTAGGTCCATCGACCAACTCAGAACCATCGATGCTTATCCAAGGCAATAAAGAAATTGGGCATTATGTGCTTCGATGGATCATTTTGAATGAATAATGTTAATTACTTATCGATATTTTGTGGTACGTCGATAACTAGCAAGGAGAGGCCATTTTAGACGTCTTGCATGACCAATTGATGAAGTTTAAGGAGAATTTGTTTTTGGTCAAGGGATGAGCTCGAATTTTGGGAAGGCTAAAGGTTTGCGAATGCGGTCGAAGAATGCGGAAGGCCAACGGTTCAAGAATACGGAAAGCTAGAAGTTCAAGAATGCAAGTTCCCGTACTACTAATTGCATTTCATAAGTTCCTAGGTGTATTTATTGTTATGTAGTTCAAGAGTCGAAGGTTTAAGTTCCTAGGTCATTAAAGTCTGTTTTTAATATTTCCTAATGCTAAAATCCTCCTATAAACAGGGGAAAACTATCCAATGCATGGGGGGATACGAATTTTATGAATGAAATTGTGAGCTTTCCTCTACTTGAGTGAACTCCTTCGGAGAGTGGACAACTCCTTTTGGTTTCTTTATCCTTGGAGCATAGATCACTCCTTGGTGGTGAGCCAAGAAGCCCTTTATCCTTGGCTAGTGGAATCTTTAGGCCTTGGTGGTGAGCTTCTCCTATCCCGAAGTCCTTTATCCTTGGCTGGTGGAAGCTTTAGGCCTTGGTGGTGAACTTCGTAGATCTCGATCCTCATCCTCGGTTGGTGGCGAGGCCTTTATACCTTGGAAGGCGATCGTTCTCTCTTTGCTTATTCCTTTTTGTTTCTTTACCATATACACTACTCCATACACTTAACCACAAAAATCCCTTCTGAAAAATTTCATTTCCGGAATCACTCACCCCATCACGCATCAATTGATAGATTTGCGGAGTGGTTATCATCAAATCAGAATGCGAGAAGGTGATGAATGGAAGACGGCTTTCAAGACCAAGGGAGGCCTTTATGAGTGGTTGGTTATGCCATTCTGATTATCTAATGCTCCGAGTACCTTCATGAGACTTATGAACGAGGTTCTTCGTTCCTTTATTGGTCAATTTGTCGTTGTTTATTTCGACGATATTCTTGTTTATAGTAGGAACGAGGAGGAGCATATCTCTCATTTAAAACGGGTCTTTGATGTCTTGAGAGAACGAAAACTATATGCTAAAATGGAGAAATGTGAGTTCTTCTCTCCAAGCATTGTGTTTCTTGGTTATGTGGTTTCCGAAGATGGAATATCTGTTGATCAAGCCAAGGTGGAGGCTATGAAGACTTGGCCGGTTCCGAAGTAAGAAGTTTTCATGGCCTTGTTTCTTTCTATCGACGTTTTGTCAAAAACTTTAGTACCGTCATGGCTCCAATAACTGAATGCATGAAGAATGGTGCTTTTGAATGGACAAAGGCTGCTCATAACGCCTTTGAGGTAATCAAGCAGAAACTTTGTGAGTCCCCCATTCTTGCACTTCCTGATTTTTTGATAAAGTATTTGAGGTTGAGTGTGATGCAAGCGGAGTTGGTATTGGCGCTGTTCTTATCCAAGCACAAAAACCATTGGCATATTTCAGCGAGAAGTTAACCGATTCCAAGAGGAATTATTCAACTTATGACAAAGAGTTCTATGCCATTATTCGAGCTCTTGATCATTGGAGTCATTATTTGAGGCCAAAGCAATTTGTCCTTCATTCTGATCATGAGGCGCTTAAGTTTATTAGCGGCCAACGCAAGCTTAATTCGAGACGTGCAGAATGGGTAGAATTTCTTCAATCCTTTTCTTTTGTCTCAAAATATAAACCTGGCCACACAAATGTTGTAGCAGATGCTTTATCGAGAAGATATTCTATCCTTGCTATTCTGGACTCTAGGATTCTTGGATTTCAATCAATGAAAGAACTTTATTCTGAAGATGCGGAGTTCTCATCCATCATCAACAATTGCAAGCGGGGAGTTCAAGGTACATATTCTTTGCAAGATGGGTTTCTTTTTAAAGGAAATCGATTATGTGTGCCAAAGAGTTCTTTTCGCGAATTGCTGATTCGAGAGGCGCGTGGTGGAGGATTGGCTGGTCAGTTTGGTATTAACAAAACTCTTGAGGTTCTTCAAGAGCATTTCTATTGGCCAAAGATGAGTGGAGATGTGCATGCTATCATCTCAAGGTGTGCAACTTGTCAAAGATCAAAAAGCCAATTCCATCAAGGTTTGTATACTCCACTTCCAGTACCATTGCAGCCCTGGGAAGATGTTAGCATGGATTTCATTGTGGCTCTACCAAGAACTCAAAGAGGCAAAGATGCTATCATGGTGGTCGTCGATCGGTTCTCTAAAATGGCTCATTTTGTGCCATGTCACAAGACCAACGATGCATCTCATATTGCTGAATTATATTTCAAAGAGATCATTCGCATTCATGGAGTACCAAAGACCATTGTGTCGGATCGTGATTCCAAGTTCTTAAGCTACTTCTGGAGGACTCTATGGAGAATGCTTGGTACAAGACTCTTATTCAGCACGGCGTATCATCCACAAACCGATGGCCAAACGGAGGTAACAAATCGTACTCTAACCACTCTTCTTCGTGGTATGGTGAGTAAATCTTTGAAAGATTGGGATTTAAAGCTTGCGCATGCTGAATTTGCTTACAATCGATCACCGAGTTATACTACTGGTCGATCGCCATTTGAAGTTGTGTATGGAATTAATCCTCTCACGCCCATTGATTTGATTCCGATTCCATCTAACTCTCAAGTAAGCTTTGATGGCAAGAAAAGAGCTGAATCGATGAAGAAGCTCCATGAGCAAATTCGATCCAAGATTGAAAAGGCCAATGAATCTTACAAGAAGAAAGCTAATAAACATCGCAAGAAGACTCAATTTCAACCGGGTGATCTTGTATGGCTTCACTTGAGGAAGGAGAGATTTCCATTTCGACGAAAGAACAAGCTCATGCCCAGAGCTGATGGTCCCTTTAAAGTTATTGAGCGAATTGGTGACAATGCTTACAAGATAGACCTTCCTGGAGAATTTGGAGTTTCGGCAACATTCAACGTGGGAGACCTTTCTCCTTACTTAGAGGATGAAAACTTTCTAGATTTGAGGACAAATCTCAAACAACCCGGGGAGGATGATGCGGGAGCATCCAACGTAGGTCCATCGACCAACTCAGAACCATCGATGCTTATCCAAGGCAATAAAGAAATTGGGCATTATGTGCTTCGATGGATCATTTTGAATGAATAATGTTAATTACTTATCGATATATTGTGGTACGTCGATAACTAGCAAGGAGAGGCCATTTTAGACGTCTTGCATGACCAATTGATGAAGTTTAAGGAGAATTTGTTTTTGGTCAAGGGATGAGCTCGAATTTTGGGAAGGCTAAAGGTTTGCGAATGCGGTCGAAGAATGCGGAAGGCCAACGGTTCAAGAATACGGAAAGCTAGAAGTTCAAGAATGCAAGTTCCCGTACTACTAATTGCATTTCATAAGTTCCTAGGTGTATTTATTGTTATGCAGTTCAAGAGTCGAAGGTTTAAGTTCCTAGGTCATTAAAGTCTGTTTTTAATATTTCCTAATGCTAAAATCCTCCTATAAACAGGGGAAAACTATCCAATGTAGGGGAGATACGAATTATGAATGAAATGGTGAGGTTTCCTCTGCTTGAGTGAACTCCTTCGGAGAGTGGATAACTCTTTTCGGTTTCTTTATCCTTGGAGCGTAGATCACTCCTTGGTGGTGAGCCAAGAAGCCCTTTATCCTTGGCTGGTGGAATCTTTAGGCCTTGGTGGTGAGCTTCTCCTATCCCGAAGTCCTTTATCCTTGGCTGGTGGAAGCTTTAGGCCTTGGTGGTGAACTTCGTAGATCTCGATCCTCATCCTCGGTTGGTGGCGTGGCCTTTATTATACCTTGGAAGGAGATCGTTCTATCTTTGCTTATTCCTTTTTGTTTCTTTACCATATACACTACTCCATACACTTAACCACAAAAATCCCTTCTGAAAAATTTCATTTCCGGAATCACTCACCCCATCACGCATCAATTGATAGATTTGCGGAGTGGTTATCATCAAATCAGAATGCGAGAAGGTGATGAATGGAAGACGGCTTTCAAGACCAAGGGAGGCCTTTATGAGTGGTTGGTTATGCCATTCTGATTATCTAATGCTCCGAGTACCTTCATGAGACTTATGAACGAGGTTCTTCGTTCCTTTATTGGTCAATTTGTCGTTGTTTATTTCGACGATATTCTTGTTTATAGTAGGAACGAGGAGGAGCATATCTCTCATTTAAAACGGGTCTTTGATGTCTTGAGAGAACGAAAACTATATGCTAAAATGGAGAAATGTGAGTTCTTCTCTCCAAGCATTGTGTTTCTTGGTTATGTGGTTTCCAAAAATGGAATCTCTATTGATCAAGCCAAGGTGGAAGCTATGAAGACTTGGCCAGTTCCGAAGTCCATTTCTGATGTAAGAAGTTTTCATGGACTTGTTTCTTTCTATCGATGTTTTGTCAAAAACTTTAGTACCGTCATGGCTCTTATAACTGAATGCATGAAGAAGGGTGCTTTTGAATGGACAAAGGCTGCTCAAAACGCCTTTGAGGTAATCAAGCAGAAACTTTGTGAGTCCCCTATTCTTGCATTTCCTGATTTTGATAAGTATTTGAAGTTGAGTGTGATGCAAACGGAGTTGGTATTGGCACTGTTCTTGTCCAAGCACAAAAACCATTGGCATATTTCAGCAAGAAGTTAACCGATTCCAAGAGGAATTATTCAACTTATGACAAAGAGTTCTATGCCATTATTCGAGCTCTTGATCATTGGAGTCATTATTTGAGGCCAAAGCAATTTGTCCTTCATTCTGATCATGAGGCGCTTAAGTTTATTAGCGGCCAACGCAAGCTTAATTCGAGACGTGCAGAATGGGTAGAATTTCTTCAATCCTTTTCTTTTGTCTCAAAATATAAACCTGGCCACACAAATGTTGTAGCAGATGCTTTATCGAGAAGATATTCTATCCTTGCTATTCTGGACTCTAGGATTCTTGGATTTCAATCAATGAAAGAACTTTATTCTGAAGATGCGGAGTTCTCATCCATCATCAACAATTGCAAGCGGGGAGTTCAAGGTACATATTCTTTGCAAGATGGGTTTCTTTTTAAAGGAAATCGATTATGTGTGCCGAAGAGTTCTTTTCGCGAATTGCTGATTCGAGAGGCGCATGGTGGAGGATTGGCTGGTCATTTTGGTATTAACAAAACTCTTGAGGTTCTTCAAGAGCATTTCTATTGGCCAAAGATGAGTGGAGATGTGCATGCTATCATCTCAAGGTGTGCAACTTGTCAAAGATCAAAAAGCCAATTCCATCAAGGTTTGTATACTCCACTTCCAGTACCATTGCAGCCCTGGGAAGATGTTAGCATGGATTTCATTGTGGCTCTACCAAGAACTCAAAGAGGCAAAGATGCTATCATGGTGGTCGTCGATCGGTTCTCTAAAATGGCTCATTTTGTGCCATGTCACAAGACCAACGATGCATCTCATATTGCTGAATTATATTTCAAAGAGATTATTCGCATTCATGGAGTACCAAAGACCATTGTGTCGGATCGTGATTCCAAGTTCTTAAGCTACTTCTGGAGGACTCTATGGAGAATGCTTGGTACAAGACTCTTATTCAGCACGGCTTATCATCCACAAACCGATGGCCAAACGGAGGTAACAAATCGTACTCTAACCACTCTTCTTCGTGGTATGGTGAGTACGTAAATCTTTGAAAGATTGGGATTTAAAGCTTGCGCATGCTGAATTTGCTTACAATCGATCACCGAGTTATACTACTGGTCGATCGCCATTTGAAGTTGTGTATGGAATTAATCCTCTCACGCCCATTGATTTGATTCCGATTCCATCTAACTCTCAAGTAAGCTTTGATGGCAAGAAAAGAGCTGAATCGATGAAGAAGCTCCATGAGCAAATTCGATCCAAGATCGAAAAGGCCAACGAATCTTACAAGAAGAAAGCTAATAAACATCGCAAGAAGACTCAATTTCAACCGGGTGATCTTGTATGGCTTCACTTGAGGAAGGAGAGATTTCCATTTCGACGAAAGAACAAGCTCATGCCTAGAGCTGATGGTCCCTTTAAAGTTATTGAGCGAATTGGTGACAATGCTTACAAGATAGACCTTCCTGGAGAATTTGGAGTCTCGACAACATTCAACGTGGGAGACCTTTCTCCTTACTTAGAGGATGAAAACTTTATAGATTTGAGGACAAATCTCAAACAACCCGGGGAGGATGATGCGGGAGCATCCAACGTAGGTCTATCGACCAACTCAAAACCATCAATGCTTATCCAAGGCAATAAAGAAATTGGGCATTATGTGCTTCGATGGATCATTTTGAATGAATAATGTTAATTACTTATCGATATTTTGTGGTACGTCGATAACTAGCAATGGGAGGCCATTTTAGACGTCTTGCATGACCAATTGATGAAGTTTCAGGAGAATTTGTTTTTGGTCAAGGGATGAGCTCGAATTTTGGGAAGGCTAAAGGTTTGCAAATGCGGTCGAAGAATGCGGAAGGCCAACGGTTCAAGAATACGGAAAGCTAGAAGTTCAAGAATGCAAGTTCCCGTACTACTAATTGCATTTCATAAGTTCCTAGGTGTATTTATTGTTATGCAGTTCAAGAGTCGAAGGTTTAAGTTCCTAGGTCATTAAAGTCTGTTTTTAATATTTCCTAATGCTAAAATCCTCCTATAAACAGGGTAAAACTATCCAATGTAGGGGAGATACGAATTTTATGAATGAAATGGTGAGCTTTCCTCTGCTTGAGTGAACTCCTTCGGAGAGTGGATAACTCTTTTCGGTTTCTTTATCCTTGGAGCGTAGATCACTCCTTGGTGGTGAGCCAAGAAGCCCTTTATCCTTGGCTGGTGGAATCTTTAGGCCTTGGTGGTGAGCTTCTCCTATCCCGAAGTCCTTTATCCTTGGCTGGTGGAAGCTTTAGGCCTTGGTGGTGAACTTCGTAGATCTCGATCCTCATCCTCGGTTGGTGGCGTGGCCTTTATACCTTGGAAGGAGATCGTTCTATCTTTGCTTATTCCTTTTTGTTTCTTTACCATATACACTACTCCATACACTTAACCACAAAAATCCCTTCTGAAAAATTTCATTTCCGGAATCACTCACTCCATCACGCATCAACATGTTTCTGAAATACTGCCTAGATGTAGAGAAACTATGGAGAAGTGTCACTACGGAGGCGTTAGAGGTAATAAACTCAGTGGCAAGGATCATAGTGCTTGCACTTGATCTAGATATTGATTTCTTTGATAGGCCGGGAATGCTTGGCAAGCCTATTGCCACATCACACTACTACACTATGAAGGAGAAGCCTCCAATCCCTGCACGGTGTAGGAGCTCATTCGATTATGGTTTTAATTAGTCAATTGGCAATAGAAAAAGAAATTAGATCTACAAATATATGAGGATAAGAATGCAAATCCTCATGTTTGAGAATGTGCAGCACCAGTTACGGGATTCACGTTGCAAAGAGCTTCAGGGAGTAGCCTCGAGAGATATTCGATTGTGTATTTTATAGAACATAGTTGCAATTGTTAGGTCAAACAACTGCCATCTTGCGAGTCAGACGATAATTCTCCCAAGCTTCCTTCTATTAAATGTGGGACTTGCCTGAGCCAGTCATACGGCGATACACATGCTGCCCTCAATACTTACAGAGCAAAACAGACTTGAGTTGTCTTCTTTGGTGGTTGGCAACTCACATTGGTGAATCTAAATAGGATAGCATCATTCCTTTCATCATGTTGGCGTCACATTTTGGAGAAAATATTCAGTGGTTTGAAATCACCACGTCATCTGCCTATGTGGCACACGTGAGCTAAAATGGCTCCGAGAAAATATTGGGTACGTGTCACGTTCCAGCCTGTCAAACAAGAAGGCGCTCGGAGCGCGACACTTGTCCTCGTGTCAGGCGCCATTTTAAAAAATTTTCGGACTGAGGGTTTCTTCTTCCTGTGAGTCTCTTTCTTCGCGCCTCTCTCACTCTACCCTCCCTCTCTCTCTCCGACGAACCACTGCACCGGAACGGCGATAGGACCGCGAGACCTAGCTCCCTCCCTCTACCCTTCCTCTTTTCGACCGGCAAACCACCGCATGGGACCGGCGAGAGGACCGCGACCTCCCTCTCTCTCTCCGCCCTACCTCTTTACAACCGGCGAACCACCGGGAGCAAATCAAATGTTTTTGTAGAGATCTCCCATCGTCGCCTTCATCTTCCTTTTCCCCCTTCTTTTTTTTTGTTTTGTTGTTTTTTTTCCCTAGTGTTCTGATGGCGGATCTAGAGTTGCATATGGAGGATGACGTAATGTCTCCCTGAGGCCGGCCACGTCACCGGCGCTTGCTCCTCGACGAACGCGTCGTCGTCATCTCTATACTCGGGGCTCTCGTGGTTCGACGAGATCGAGAACATCTTGATGAAGGACGATGGGGACGGCAGAGTTGTCGGTGGCGGGATTAGGGCTGATTTGAGCCAGGAGTTCTTTAATAGGTTCCTCGCTGACGTACTCGTTGACTCCCCCGGAGATGGGTCCGTGGAGATAGCCAATGGGTCCAGCGACAAGGAGGAGCCTATATCGTCGGATGACGGCGGGGTCAAGGCTCCGAAGGTTGATGGGGCTAAGGGTAGCGGTGAAGCCTATGATCCTGCTTCTAAGAAGCTCAGGAGGTACATTGATTGATCGGTGCTGCTGAATTATTCTATTGGTTTATGTTGAATTCTGTTGTAAGTCTTTGTAAAACTGAAATGAAGGTCATTGGGGAGGGGTCCATACATCACCTATTTTACCTTTCTAACTCAATTTCTTGGGAAAGGAAAAATTTATTTGGTGGTTTGCCTATCGACAATGTAGCATTTAGTCAGATGCATAATCTATTATAAATGTTTTGGTATATATAATGTAAAATTGTTTGATTATGTTGTTGATAGAGAGAATATGAGGAGTTGAAGCTGCGAATCAATGCTTTGGTTGCAAAGGCACAAAAGATGCCAGAAGAAGGGTGGACAATGCAGGATGGCACTGCCTGGCCTGGAAATAACCCCAGCGATCACCCTGGAATGATACAGGTATACGATATTAACCAGTATTCCAAAAGCATTTAAATCAACCCTCTCCGCTCTTATGCATCTAGTTAATGTTTTCTTTTTGTTGTCGAAAATAATAGGTTCTCCTGGTTCACAGTGGGGGACTTCATACTGATGGAAATGAGCTACCTCGACTTGTTTATGTTTCTCGTGAAAAGCGACCTGGTTTCCAACATCAAAAGAAGCTGGAGCCATGAATGCTTTGGTTTGTCATATCTATACATCTTATGTAGCTTTTCTTGTCACGTGTCTCTTTTAGTGACAGGCTGACATCTATAATTGTAAACAAATGAATGTATGTTGGTGTGATTTGGTTTTTCGGTTTAGATTCTTCATTTAGGTTCTTCATGCTTGCTTGCATTGAAATTTATATCTATATGCTTTAGGATCCTGATTAATGGATCTCTAGGTTCGAGAAATCGCATTCCAAGTTCATGCTACATTATTGAAGCTTATTCTTTTTGTTCTTTCAGTTCGAATGTACAGTTGGTATTATTTTTTTCAAGGATCAGTTACCTTTTTTTTTCCCGTGGATCATAATGTTGATAGTGGTGTCTCTAGCTTATAGCGAGGATTTGTTTATCATAAAGAGATTCATTGTTCCGACCCTACTTTAACTTAACACTATTTCTCTTCATATTGAGAAACAAATATTACGGTTTGATTTTGCCGCATTGCTGCTTGTCTGAATGTTGTTCTTATCCGCTGGAGAAATTGGTTAGATCTGCTTATTACTTTTTGGCATTACTGAATGTATATAACTCACTGTTTTATTTTGTGTAGATTCGGGTCTCAGCTTTCCTAACCAACGGAGCGTATTTTTTGAATGTTGACTGTGATCATTACTTTAATATTAGTAAAGCATTGAAAGAAGCAATGTGTTTCATGATTGATCCCGCTTATGGAAAGAAGACGTGCTATGTGCAGTTCCCACAACGTTTTGATGGGATTGACTTGCATGATCGATATGCTAACCGCAACATCATCTTCTTTGATGTAGGTGTCTCTTCATCTTTTTCCTACTTCCAAAATGCTAGTTGTTTATGTTCATTTGTTGCCTTATTTGAAAGGGCTTGACAGCATCCAAGGTCCTGTCTATGTTGGAACTGGATGTTGTTTCAACAGACCCTTTATGGATATGACCCTGTATTGACTAAGGAAGATCTGGAACCAAATATTATTGTAAAGAGCTGTTGTGGTTCAAGAAAGAGGGGGAAGGGTGGCAATAAGAAGTACTTTGACAAGAAAAGAGCGATGAAAAGAACTGAATCCACTGTTCCAATTTTCAATATGGAAGATGTTGAGGAGGGGGTTGAAGGTAGGTCTTGATTTAATTATGAGTTTCCTTTTGTATCTTTTGATGTTAGAAAACAGACTTATACTATTTCAAATGCCTGGACTTACTCCATGATTACTGTCAAAACTAGCCTGAATTGATGTCAGATTGGAGTATCTTACCTTGCCCTTAAAGGACCCCCTCAAGCTTCAGAATAAACCAAAAAATGTCTATCCTTTGATGTCACTTAATTGTTCAACTGACTTAACGGTACCTTTGCGATGTGTTATATCATGTTAACAGCACCAATTTGTTTTGTAGGATATGATGATGAGAGGTTGCTCCTGATGTCTCAAAAAAGTCTAGAGAAAAGATTCGGTCAGTCTCCTGTTTTCATTGTGGCTACTTTCATGGAACAGGGTGGCCTACCACCATCTACCAATCCTGCAACACTTTTGAAAGAAGCCATCCATGTTATTAGCTGTGGCTATGAGGACAAGACTGAATGGGGCAAAGAGGTACGTTACAATGTTATACGATTTCTATTCCAGCTGTAAAATTCCATGTCATATGGTAGGGATTGACTTGATGTTCTTTCTACGAACAGATTGGATGGATATATGGTTCTGTTACAAAAGATATTTTGACTGGATTTAAGATGCATGCTCGGGGCTGGATTTCAATCTATTGTATGCCTCCTCACCCAGCATTCAAGGGGTCTGCTCCCATCAATCTTTCTGATCGTTTAAACCAGGTTCTCAGGTGGGCCTTCGGGTCAATTGAGATTTTTCTAAGCAGGCACTGTCCTATATGGTATGGATCATTGAAGCTCTTGGAGAGATTGGCGTACATCAATACAACTATGTATCCCCTCACCTCAATACCTTTGATTGCGTATTGTATTCTCCCAGCATTTTGTCTTCTCACTAACAAATTTATTATACCTGAGGTAAGTGATACTTCTCTCTTCATTGTAGAGTATTCAATCTCATGTATTTCTTTTGGTGTACGTTAATCCACATTGACTCTATTTAGGTGAGATGAACAAAAGAAGGGTCATTGTTTACTTCTGTCATCTGATCCTAGCATCTCCACCTCTTTGGAATGGAGTTAATGTTCTCTTTGTATTTAGTTTTCGTGTGGCTCTGCATCTTGTTGTAATAAAGCTTAGATGAGAAACCATTAGGAAACATTGGTAAAAGAAGATGCCTAAACATCATTCCAATGGCTATGGTGGTTGAATAATATTCAGCTGATAGCTGGCAAACATAGGCCTTTTGATATAGTTAAATAGAAAGCCCTAAGTCAACCATATTCTAGGTGCCCTTACTGTGTGGTCACCAAAGCCCTCTTCACAGGCGGACTCTTCTTTGTGTTCTTTAGAGTATGATCAGGTTCCTCAATTTCATTTATCTACATTTTTTTTAACCTTAAAAATGACGTAGCTGTTAGTCCTGGCTCTTCTGCATCATTTGTACATTTAAAGTAATCTTCATTGACAAAAGATGGCTCAATTATGATGCTAGTTTCCATTTTTATTAGATATTCTCCTTATTATGCTATACTACTGATTTCATAAACTAAATATAGTTGTCTCTACGCTAGACTATCCAGAGCTACATGTAAGTAATTTTAGCATAATTAGAGATTGTTTCCTCTTTTCTTTCATCTGATGACTGATCTGATGTTAAAAGAAAAAAATTGCAGATAAGCAACTTTGCTAGCATGTGGTTCATTGTCCTTTTCGTCTCAATTTTCGCGACTGGTATTCTTGAGATCCGTTGGAGTGGTGTCAGCATTGAGGATTGGTGGAGGAATGAGCAGTTCTGGGTCATTGGTGGTACATCCGCTCACCTTTTTTGATGTGTTCCAAGGGCTTCTTAAAGTGCTTGCTGTCATTGATGCCAACTTCACAATCACTTTGAAAGCAGCCGATGAGGAAGGTGACTTTGCTGAGCTTTATGTGTTCAAATGGACATCGCTTCTCATTCCTCCGACCACAGTTCTTATCGTGAACATCATTGGCATTGTAGCAGGTGTGTCTTATGCGATTAACAGTGGGTATCAGTCATGGGGTCCAGTGTTTGGCAAGCTGTTTTTCGCCATATGGGTTATTGCTCACCTTTACCCATTCCTCAAGGGTCTGTTGGGTTGGCAGAATCGTACTCCTACGATTGTTATTGTGTGGTCTATACTTCTTGCTTCCATATTCTCATTGCTCTGGGTATGGATTGACCCTTTCACCTCGGCCTCCACAAAATCTGCTGCAAATGGTCAATGCGGCATCAACTGCTAATTGTATCATGCTAGTGACACGGCCGACGGACGAGCATGACCACGAACGCCCATGCTTGGCCGTGTCACGCATCCGGGGCGTAGCTGGGAATGCCCCGTTCGATGCCCGTCCCGACCAAGTCCCTGATCGATCCCGTATCGGTCCATGGTCGACCATTGATCAATCCCGGATCGGTCTTCTGAATCGATCCGGCGATCAGCCATGAACCGTATCTGATCCGCCCATGCACGACCCATGCACGACCATCGAGCAGCCCCTGATCAATCCGTGACCAGCCCCCTGCACCAATCCGGAGTTGTTCACCTGCTCCGTGTCAGACGGCCCTGACACGCCCCTGATGATCCAGATCCGACCCTGCTGCCCTGATCTTGCTTCTGACTTGTGCCTGCACCATGGCTTATTCCCCATGCATGTAGCCCTCAAGTGGCCTGCTGGTAGCCTTGTAATGATGATACGGATTGAAACATAGCCGTTGGATCCGAGGGACGATCCACGACCGAGATTAGTCCCGAACTTGTATAAGAGGGGATCCCTCTCCCTCATTTGAGCTCGGCTCATTCAAAGTGAATATACACATGATGATCGTGGGCGCCCTGCTGTGAAGGCTCCCCGGTCGAAGAAAGGCCGTGCTGTCTCGTGTTCGAGGGAACCATGTGGAGATCTGGAGAATCGGGTGACGGTCCTAGAGGGGACCGTCACGGACGTCCAGGCCATAGTGGATGATCTACACCAGACTGTTGAGGGAGCGGAAGCCGGTAGGGAGGAGTTCTTGGCCGAAGTGCAGGAACTCCAAGCCGGCATAGGAGAGCTCCGGGTCGAGGTGATGGGGACCCTCACGCACAAGCTGCAACAGCGGAGCGAGACATGGGAGACCGCGATGATAGCCAGGCGCGCGGAAATGGCCGAGCTGAAAAGCAAGGTCACGGAACTTGAAGCTGCACGCGTGAACGGAGTGATCACCGTGCAATCCCGTGCCGATGCACCCAAGCCAAAAGAGTTCAAGGGCTCCCGGGTGGCAAAGGATGTGGACAACTTCCTATGGTACATGGAACGATATTTCCAGACCATGGGAACGACCGACGACGAGATTCAGGTAAACACCGCAGCCATGTATTTAGCTGATGATGCGTTGTTGTGGTGGCGGCGTCGATCGGATGGTAGGAATGGCGATCCTATCACAACTTGGGCTCGGTTTGTCGAAGAATTTCGACGAACCTACTACCCCGCTTATGCGGAGGAAGAACCTCGCGGAGAACTCAAACGCCTAGAGCAAAGAGGCGGAGTCCGCGACTACGTGAAGCGATTCTCGGAGCTGTTGCTCCAAATCCCGTCTATGACCGAGACGGAGGCATACCACCAGTTCATGAACGGACTCAAACCATGGGTCAAGCAAGAGTTGAAGTGGTGCAATGCAACGGATCTCTCAAACGGCTACTTCCGTGGCCGAGTCCCTTGTGGAGTATCGACCGGCATCCTCGACCAAGCCCAATTTTCGACCTAGAGAAAAAGGTACTGGTGGGGGAGATCGGAATCGATACCAGCGTCCAAACGGAGGGCGACCACCTTCGGTTCCTACAAGGAACCAACCCGAATCCAGCCGTAGCGGAAACTATGGTGGAAACTATCACAAAGCACGCACATACAAGTGCTTCTTTTGTGAAGGTCCCCATATGGCTCGAGATTGCCCGAAAAGAGGGAAACTAGCGGCCTTAGGCAAGGAAGAAAAGCCACGAGAAGAAGCGCGGTTGGGATCATTGCGGATCCTTGGATCGATCAAGGCCAAGAAGGCCAAGGAGTCCAAAGGGATGATGTTCGTGGATGTGAAGCTCGGAGGTACCACGATGAGTGCACTCGTGGATACCGGAGCGTCCGATCTCTTCATATCCAAAGAGACCGTGAAGAAGCTGAATCTTCCGGTCGAGACGAGTGATGCCGGTTGGCTTAAAACGGTGAATTCCAGAGAAGTCCCAACCAGCGGCATGGCCAAGGGTGTAGAGTTTCGCCTTGGTCCATGGAGCAGCCGAGAGGATATTGAGGTAATCCCCCTTGATGACTATGATTTCATACTCAGTTTAGGATTCCTTGATCGAATAAATGCGGGCGTTATGCCCTTCGCGGATTGTATTTGCATCTTCGACAAGCGGTGCCAATGCATGGTCCCGATCCACCGCGAGTCGGGACACGATAGGAAAATGCTATCGGTCATGCAACTGACCAAGGGATTACGGAAGACCTTCTTGGCAGCATTGAAGGAGGAAGGCCCGGAAGAGAAGGAGGTACCGGAAGAGGTGACCCGAGTCCTCGACACCTTCCAAGACGTGATGCCACCCGAGCTGCCAAAGAAGCTCCCTCCTCGGAGAGAAGTCGACCATCGGATCGAGCTCGTGCCAGATGCTCGACCACCGGCCATGGCTCCCTATCGCATGGCCCCGCCCGAGTTGGAGGAAATGAGGAAACAACTCAAAGAACTACTCGATGCTGGGTATGTTCGGCCATCGAAGGCACTGTTCGGTGCCCCGGTCTTGTTCCAAAAGAAACATGACGGATCTCTCCGCATGTGCATCGACTACCGGGCATTGAACAAACTGACCGTCAAGAACAAGTATCCGATCCCCCTTATAGCCGACTTGTTCGATCTGCTCGGGGAAGCTCGATGGTTCTCCAAGCTGGATCTTCGATCGAGATACTATCAAGTGCGGATTGCCGAAGGGGATGAGCCCAAGACAGCATGTGTGACCCGCTATGGATCCTACGAGTTTCTCGTCATGCCCTTTGGCTTGACCAATGCGCCGGCTACGTTTTGCACTCTCATGAATAAGGTACTACATCCGTTCCTTGACCGGTTCGTCGTAGTTTACCTTGATGATATCGTAATATATAGCCGGACGCTCGAGGAACACATCGAGCATTTGAGCCGAGTGTTTCGGACCCTTCGGGAGAACGACCTATATGTGAAACGGGAGAAATGTGCCTTTGCACAAAAAGAAGTCCCCTTTCTTGGGCACATTGTCGGGGGCGGACGAGTGCGGATGGATGCGGCCAAGATCCATGCCATCGTTGATTGGAAGCCACCAACCAAGGTGACAGAGCTGAGATCCTTTCTCGGTCTCACGAACTATTATCGGCGCTTCATCCGGGGATATTCGAACCTTACCGTGCCACTCACAGACATGTTGAAGAAAGAAAGGCCGTGGGAGTGGACGGATCGATGTCAAAAGATGTTCGAGCGGTTGAAGCAAGCCATGACCGAAGAGCCGGTGCTTGTGCTGCCTGACTACACCAAACCATATGAGGTAGAGACCGATGCTTCTGATTTTGCTATCGGTGGTGGTTTTGATGTAGGAAGGGCATTCGGTTGCCTTCGAATCTCGAAAGTTGAATGATACCGAGCGACAATACACGGTCCAAGAGAAGGAAATGACCGCGGTGGTGCATTGCCTTCGTACATGGAGGCACTATCTCTTGGGATCACGGTTCGTGGTGAGGACCGATAACGTAGGCACGAGCTACTTCCAAACTCAGAAGAAGCTCAGCCCGAAACAAGCTCGGTGGCAAGACTTCCTGGCCGAGTTTGATTATGTGCTAGACTACAAACTCGGAAGTTCGAATTGGCTAATGCGGTAAGCCGGCCCGACTGTCCGTGGAAAGATCGTATCAAGGAGGGACTGAAGCACGACCAAACGGCCCAAGCCCTCCTTCGATACGCTCAAGAGGGCAAGACGAGGCGGTTTTGGCTTGAGGATGATCTCCTCTACACCAAAGGACGGCGACTCTATGTGCCGCTCCACGGGAAGCTTCGGAAGGAAATCCTACACGAGTGCCACGACTCAAAATGGGCGGGACATCCGGGAATCCACCGCACCATGGCACTCGTCGAGGATCAGTACTATTGGCCCCATATGCAGGACGACGTTGAGGCCTATGTGCGTACCTGTCTTGTTTGCCAACAAGACAAGATCGAGCAACGGTCACCCGCGGGACTCCTTGTACCGTTGCCCATCCCGGAACGTCCATGGGAGAGTGTCTCGATGGACTTCATCGTAAACTTACCTAAGTCCGAAGGGTGTCGGACTCTTATGGTCGTGGTGGATCGATTCTCCAAGTATGCGACGTTCGTGCCGGCCACCAAGGATTGCCCAGCCGAGGAAGCAGCCAAGCTATTCCTCAAGCACGTCGTCAAATATTGGGGCGTTCCACGCACGATCGTGAGCGATCGCGATCTTCGATTCACCGGGCGGTTGTGGACCGAACTCTTCAAGTTGTTGGGAACAAATCTCAATTTCTCCACCAGCATGCATCCCCAAACCGACGGACAGATGGAGCGGGTGAATGCATTGCTGGAGATCTATCTTCGGCACTATGTGAGCAACACGCAAGCGAATTGGGCTAGATTGATCGATGTTGCTCAGTTCTCCTACAACTTGCAGCGGAGCGAATCCACAAACCAAAGCCCGTTCGAGATCGTGACCAGGCAACAACTGCTCACTCCGAGCGCGATCGCCTCGGGATACCGAGGAAGCAGCCCGTCCGCGTACAAAATGGCCAAGGAATGGGATGAACATGCAGACTTGGCGCGGGCGTGCTTGGATCGTGCCTCAAGACGAACGAAGAAGTGGGTTGATCGAAAGCGACGGCATGTAGAATTCTAGGTGGGAGACTTGGTGCTGGCCAAATTGCACCTCGTCCTTCGTTATCGAGACGTACACAAAGGACTCATCCGTCGTTACGAAGGCCCCTTCCGAGTAGTACAACGGATCGGGAAGGTGGTTTACAAGCTGGACATGCCATCCAAGCTCAAGCTACACCCCGTATTCCATGTGAGCATGTTGAAGCCGTTCCATGCGGATGAGGAGGATCCGGATCGGAGCACGTCACAACGAGCACGCCTTGGAGCAAAGACCTCCTATGATCGGGATGTCGAATGCATCATGGCCGACCGGATCATACGGAAGAAGTATCGTGCACCGAGAAGGGAGTACCTCGTCCGATGGAAAGGCCTTCCCGAAAGTCAAGCGAGTTGGGAACCCTCCGAGGCGCTGTGGCAATTCAAGAAGCACATTGAAGCATTCCATGCCACTGACGCGACGAGGGCATCACCTGATTAGGTGGGGGAGAATGACACGGCCGACGGACGAGCATGACCAAGAACGCCCATGCTCAGCCGTGTCACGCATCCGGGGCGTAGCTGGGAACGCCCCATTCGATGCCCATCTCGACCAAGTCCCTGATCGATCCCGTATCGGTCCATGGTGGACCACTGATCAATCCCGGATCGGTCTTCTGAATTGATCCGCCGATCAGCCATGAACCGTATCTGATCCGCCCATGCACGACCCGTGCACGACTAGCGAGCAGCCCCTGATCAATCCGTGACCAGCCCCCTGCACCAATCCGGACTTGTTCACCTGCTCCGTGTCAGACGGCCCTAACACGCCCCTGATGATCCAGATCCGACCCTACTGCCCTGATCTTGCTTCTGACTTGTGCCTGCACCATGGCTGATTCCCCATGCACGTAGCCCTCAAGTGGCCTACTGGTAGCCTTGTAATGATGATACGGATTGAAACATAGCCGTTGGATCGGAGGGACGATCCACAGCCGAGATTAGTCCCGAACTTGTATAAGAGAGGATCCCTCTCCCTCATTTGAGCTTAGCTCATTCAAAGTGAATATACACACTCTTGTGCTTCCGACTCTTTGTGTTGTGTGTGCGTGTGTGAGCGAAAAGGCTTACTTAGGATCACCGATCCAAAGGCCGCACGGTGTTGGATCGACCGAAATTGATCGACCCGTGACACTAGCCTGTGGGGGGAGCCATCTTCAAGTGCTTACTGTTCTTTTATGTATATAACAAGATTCTCATTGCCACCCAAAGTCACTTTTCATCATTGAGGCAATACTTTTGTCCG
Organism: Eucalyptus pauciflora; assembly: GCA_007663325.1. Classification (NCBI taxonomy): domain Eukaryota; kingdom Viridiplantae; phylum Streptophyta; class Magnoliopsida; order Myrtales; family Myrtaceae; genus Eucalyptus; species Eucalyptus pauciflora. Next base: position 1,705,266 of record VMYD01000352.1, on the reverse strand, counting down.
AGAAGAAGCTGGGTGGAAAACAGAAAGAGTAGAGAATGTCATTTTTTGTCAGGTCCTTTCCACAGTTGCCCGTGTTGGATCAAAACAGGCATCTCGAACCTTTGATTCGTCTGTTATTTATTGTGCAGTATTTTGTTGTTTGATCACAAGAATGTAGCACTTTCGAACTTAATTCAACACTTAAAGGTTGAATATAGAACAAGTTCATTGGTCAAGCTTAAGTTGATGCCTTTATTACTGTTCCCACAATTCTCTTGCAAATTGTCAACAGGTCTCTCATCAACGCAAGGCTCTACGGAAAGCATTTCCCGCACATCGATAATTGAAACGTGATGCTGTTGTGTTCTTTGTATATCGTCAAATTCAGACTCGACGGGGTTGAATTATTGCCACTTTGAGATTTCATACTAAGTAATAATCCCTTGGAGCCGCAGGTTTGCCAAGATTGGTAGGGCAGCGAGAGCTTGTCTTGCAGGGTAACCAGCCACAGTTTGAATCAGAAACAAAATCAACATCTGACGAGATCGTTTAATACTGAGCTTTGTTCTGTCAAAGAAAGCTGAAGGTACTCGAACCTGAAACTGAAACATCATACTCCGAACATGAAACTGTTATTCATTCAAACCAACAATCCAGTAAGCAAAAAAGCTTTCCTTATGTTACGTATTCCAAGAGATTTATGCACACGCAAAGTAGCCCCTGTGAAAAACATTGTCTCAATCAGCATGTTTTTTGACAAATTGGCCATCTTTCTTGGTTGGACTCTAGCCAACTCATCTTCGCATGAAAAGGCGGTACTCGCATTATCAAAACATTCCAGTACCTTCTTCAGAAACACACAAAACTCTGAAAGAAAAGTAAACCCCTCGAATATCTTTGCGAGTGTATGTAGAACCAACCTTGGTAGCAAGAACTTCCTTGAAGAATTCTTCTGAAGAAATCTCATGAGCAAAAGAAAAAAAAAACATAAACTAAACCATTCAATCGCAGTATACAAAATAGTCATCTTTATCCACTCTTTCTGTAGATGACCCATAGCAAAAGACCTCGCATTTCTTCTTGTCAAATATGTGGTTACGCCTCTTCATCATCCTCAACCAGAATCCTCTTGCACGCTTCGTAGCATATGAAGGATATCCCAGCAGCAGGCACCAACTTCATGCAACTAGGGCCTAAACCTCTATATAGACCTCCAACCCCTTCCTGCTCAAGTATGCTCGCAAGAGTATGAACCACGTTTTTGTACACCTGCCTACCGCTGACTGCTCCCACTTGCATATGCTTCCGAGCTACCCCCAAGGGGAAAGTTGCACTACTCGAAATAGCGCCAGCTAATGATCCGATGAGAAGGGTCTCGATGTTCCCAATCTTCTCCTGCTTAAAAAACTTTCGATATGTCTTTCTCAACGTGCTGTAAACAAAATAGTTGGTGGCAGCATATGGAATCACTCCGATAAGACTAGCGGCAAGGCCTCTATATAATTCTGCGGGACCCTCGTCCCTCACTATTTTCAAGAACGCATCAAACATACCATCGTAAACTCCCCTCTGCAATATGGAAGCCTTGTGTTAACAATGACGAGATTCAATCATATTGTTTTAGCAATGATGCAGCACTATACCTGGACTGTGAGTCAAGTTTTGACCAACTCAAGAGGATATGTGCATATTGTTGAGCTCACACCAGCACAGGCACCTGCAACTAAGGAGGCAGGAAGGGGAAGCTTTGGCTGTTCCCCAGGTTTATGCAACAACTGTTTGTTGACTGTATCATAAGCAATAGCTGTAATATACAGGACCAAAAATTCAATTGATAATTGAAAGATTGTAGACGCCGGAGAGATTAAACCTAGCAATAAGGATACAAGGAACCAAGAGAAATCTTGGGCATAGTTAAATGTCAAGTTCCTAATAGTAGATCTCTTCAAACTGCATGCCTACCACATAGCACATCATGAATAGATGCGCAATGACGGCAAATCTCCAAAGAGATGACCGAATGAAAATTCATATGATAAGATTGTCTACTGGCAACTATATGAAAGAGAGCATCACTACAGAATGGAGACAGATTTCCAGGTAGAGAAAAGAGAGAAGCTGTCATACTGGATATTCAATCTACAAAGCTTATAATAAAGACTAAAAACCAGAATGTCATGAATACCATCTCAGTTTTATATCAATATGCTGAATATCATATATGCATATGCAGAGAACTTCTGAAAAACATAATCAAATGCACGAATAAAGTTAGCTCAAGAGTCGCATGAGCTGTCGCTAGAATAAGAAACACACGCAGCTCAGAAGTGCAACTGAAGAAGACTGGAAAGCACGGTCTAAGAAGTAACAAAAGAATTTTGGCAGAAAAATCACATTCGAGATGAACATCATCCTTCCCTCAACAACCCAGAAAAGACAAGAAAAGTGGAATGAAGTCACGCAATGCGTAAAGCTTATGAGGAATAAAAGATCTCATGACCATATAACACGATGTTTATTTGATTAATTTCCAAGAAGCCCAACAAAGCAAAACTTAAGCCCACAACTAGCGGCACACTACTTTACACGTCAAATAAATATTCACAGCAGAGGATAACAAATTGAAGGCAATAGTCTAGCAGTCATGAACAAACCTTAATGACAATTGAGGAAAACCATAATAGATACTGACAATCCAGATTACATGGATGCAGGATAGATTGTAAATATTGTAACGTAGGAGCCAATGCATGTGACCTCTTGAATGATCAAGTCATTGGCAATATTCTTATATACCAAGATGATAACAAGTTCAATTTTCCTTCCATGAAGGAAGATCAAGAATTATAATGGCGACTTGAGATTCAAAAACAAAGTTCTCAGAAAATGTGTGAACCACACTTAAATAGCTTACTTTAATTGAGTTCCCCATATGATTTGTGATGATCTGCCAAAATCTCCCTGGATCACCAATCAACTTCTGCGGAACATTTTCAGAAATGTAAACTGCTAGCTGCAGATTTGAAGGGGTGGAAATTATTAGATAATGACTCAGGTGAATTAGCAGCACCATGTAACAAAGGCAGTCAATACCTCCACTCCTTTTTCTTGAGATTTCCCCGAGAAGAGGGACAAGACATCATCCGATATGGCCCTTAGATCAAACTGCATAGCCTCAATCTCAATCTTACCAGATTCAATCTTCGCTTGGTCCAAGACCTCATTTATAAGTGAAACCAAAGCTTTTCCACTTTCCTGTGCAGTTCTAACATAGTCTTGTTGAGTTTCATCAAGATCTGTGTCCATCAACATATGCAACATTCCTGCGATACAAGCATTGTCATGTTATGATGGGATGTGAAGGTCTTCACTTATTATATATATCCCTACATGTTCCAAGCAAAATTTAAACAAACAGTTTGTCCACATACTCACCTAGAACTCCATTCATGGGGGTTCTGATCTCATGCGAAACAGTAGCAAGAAACTATAGAAGGCAAAACAAAATTTGTTACTGCATAGCTCAGTATGTTTTAAATCAAGACATAATCGACTAAAACGTGAATTACCTGTGACTTTGCCACACCAGCTGCCTCTGCTCGCTTCTTAAGTTCCATCATCTTATGGTAGTCATCTTCAACTTTGGCAATTCGATTCATTGTTGCTTGGAAAATATACCCAACAAGAGAGGCAATGAAAAGAATGCCAGCTGATGTAGTTATTGCAAGCCATGGCCATGCTGCTTTTTGTTTGAATCTGTTTGCATTACAGAGTCAGTCGTGCAAGTGTACAAATCACAGGGATCAATAATTCACACAAAAAATATAGGTACCATCTATCAGAATTTAGAACATCATAATTGTGGCTATCACAGATCCTATGGTAAACACCAGAACTATTATTCATGCGTGAGGCTTATCATCAGTAGGCAATTCCATGGGAAAAAGGAAAATCCAGCAATTTCCTTATTTGCTTTCTTATCCAAATAGTAACAAATTAACTGCAAATGGAATCACAGGACACGGAGTGGCACTATACTTAGAAAATAAGCCTTGACTGATTATAGAATTTCAAGGGACATCTTGAAGTGTGAATACTATATGGTTCTGGCAGGAATTTCAAATATAAACAATTGATATATCATGTCTATATAAACTTTATAATGGATAAGTGACTGTTTTACCAATAAAAATAAGAACGAAATCAGATTGACAGTGCAAATCCTAATGGAAGAGACTTAAATGAAGTTCTAATTTTTGAGTAAATTAGCATTTAGCAGCAACAGCAAGAACAACGACAAGTGCATTAATCAAATCACGAGCAACTTTCACATTACAGATGCGGAATTTTGTTCAGAAATAGATTATTGGAGTGCTCTGTCTGCTCATACAACTTTCCCCTTAGAGATTGATAGTGACATCAACTACCTCAGTCATAAATCTTCAGAACTTCCCTTTTTTCTGTTGATTTTTCATTATATAGCTTCCACTAACATTTAATCATAGAAGAAAACGATGAATTGAGCATCAAATAATGCCCACTATAATACGGTAAGACAAAATTCCTTCAAAAATACGACGAAGTATGCGACTTTTCAAGAGTGGAATGGTGCACTAGTTCCCCAACCTCTGCTGCACCCAAACTATGCTAAAGAGTAATTGAGGCAACATACTAATGCATTTGATGTCATGTAATTAATGCCAGAATCACTAAATTAAATTCATGAATTTGCTTGCACGTGCCAATATCTAAAGAAGAATGTAGAGAACATAGTTGATTAGGGTCCGTTCGTTTCGCGGAAAATGACTTCCGGGAAAATGTTTTCCGGATTTTCCGACGTTCGTTTCACGGAAAATAAACTAGTCAAGGAAAATGTTTTCCATCATTGGAAAAAACAACCTTTAAAGTGAGGAAAACGTTTTCCATGACTTCTTTCCTCTTGCTTCTTTTTATTAATACATTTTCGTTTTATTTTTATGCTTTCTTTTTCTTTTTCTTTTTTAAATTGAGTTTTTAATTTATTTTATTTTATTTTCTTCCTTTTCAACTTCTTCTTTGGCGGTGCCGGCGACCGGCCACAACCGGCCGCGGCCGGGCCTCAGCCGGCGAGGCTCCGCCTAGCTCGATCTCTTCGCCAGATCGGGCCTCCGCCAGATCGGGCGAGGCGAAGCTCTCGCCGACCTGGGCGGAGCTCGCGGCTCGCCAGATCTGGCGAGCTGGGCGGGGCTCGGGCCTCGCCGGAGCTCGCCAGGCTCTGGCGAGCCGCGATCTTGCCGGATCTGGCGGCTCGGGCTCCCGATCCAGGCGAGCCCGAGCTCTGCCGCCAGATCCGGCGAGCTCGCGGCGAGCTCGGGCGAGATCGGCCGAGCCTCGAGCTCGCCGGATCTAGCCATCGGGTCTTGGTCGGCCGCCAGGCAGCCGGCCATCGTCAGGCAGGAAGGAGGCGCCGACGGCGGAAGGAGGAGGAAGAAGGAGGAGGAAGGAGGCGCCGGCGGAGGAAGAAGGAGAAGGAAGGAGGAAGGAAAAGAAAAAGAAAAAAATAAAAAATAAAAAATAAAAAAAATTTCGATTTTTTAAAAATATAAATAATTAAAAATTCATTTAAAAATATATAATAATTAATTTTTTGCTCAATTAAAAATATTAAAATTTAATTTTTGATAATTTTTACCAAACAATTAAATGAGCTAACGAACAGTGGAAAATATTTTCCACTCAAATTTTAGGTTTTGACCGAACATTGGAAAATGACTTCCAGGAAAATGTTTTCCGGAAATATGATATTTTCCGCGAAACGAACAGACCCTTAGTCCTACAAGAGGCTATACCTTCAAGCAATCTGCGACAACCAGATGCTGCATAAGCACTTGATGGGTCAACGATTGGAAAAGAATCTCCATTCCTCGTGCTGGCCACCCCTCCGAATCGAAGTTCTGAAATACATGGAAATGCATTCTTCTCATCCAACCCCTGATCATAGAGGAAGCCCCTGAATACATGCCCGCTGATGCTAACAGTAGCTTAATAGGCAAATTCAGCTGCATTGTCACTAATTGCAGTGACTCTTATGCACCTAAAAACGGCTGGAGCACGAACTTGGCCTAGTAAGGACTGCTTGAAGCTAGCATATGGAATCCAAGAAATCACTACATCGATCTTAGAATAAGATCCAATAAGCAGATGAGTTGATCAATCAATAAGATGATAGATCCCTTTAGTTATCCATATTAAGCGTGCGCGCTTCTGCTTTTTCGTCTTCGTCTTCTGCTTGGTCGCGGTCGCCAGCGCCGTCGAGCTCGTCGTTTCTCTCTCCTCCATTTTCGCCGTCGCGGTTCGACGCGTTGGCGTTTGGCGCATAGGCAGAGGCGGAGACGTTGGGGGCGACGGACTCCGACGCCGATGGAGGCAACCGGCAAAGGAGCGTCGGCGTCGGGGTTTGCTGGAAGAGAGGCGCGACTTCGAGGACGAAAGAGAGAGAGAGAGAGCGGACTACAGGTCGCGAGAGGGAGGTGGAGGGGCGCCGGCGTCAGAGTCAGGTTCAGGGGAGCAAGCGGAGGCTGCGTCGGTGTCAGAGTTGAGGGCGACGGAGGCAACAGGCGGAGGCAGAGGTAGAGGGCCGTCGGCGTCGCGTTTCACTGGAAGAGAGGCATGACTTCGCGGAGGGGGAGAGAGAAAGTAGAGCGGATATCGCGAGAGGGAGGCGGAGGACCGTCAGCGGCGTCGGCGTCGGCGTCGGCGTCGGCGTCAGGGTGGGGGACGATGGTAGCAACCAGCGGAGGCAGAGGGGAGAGAGATAGAGGAGAGAGAGGAGAACGGGGGGAGAGAGTATCTGCAGAGGTGAGAGCGGCGCGAAGAAAGAGAAAACCCTAAGTTTCCCATCCGAAAATTTTTCAAAAATGGCGCTTGAGTACACTGTCGTGCTCCAAGCGCCTTCTTGTTTGCCAAGCTGGAACGTGAGACGTACCCAATATTTTCTCCACTCAAAGGCAACATATGGCGTGTGACGTGGAATAAAAGAAAGAACAAGCAGCTTTTTTTCTCTCTCCTCTTGCTGACACGCAGAGAAAAGACAGAAAATAAATGCGCACTCTCCCTTAGAAAAACCTCTCTCCTCTTTTCAATTTTCAAGGGCTATCTCTCTCTCTTCTCACATTCTTTTCTTCTGCTTCCTTCATCTTTCTCCCCCATCGGCGATGACCCAAGCGAGAAGCTTGCTCAGAATTAATAGCAACAGACCTTGACTATCAAGGAACGCGATGGCGACCCTCAGGGGAAGCACGAGATGTGATTCAACTTGGCGGAGATCTCCCTCCAGGGATTGTAACCCCCTTCTTTCTGCTGTCTCGATGGAGATTTGCCTCTAGGGACTGCGATCCCATCTTCTTGCCCGCTGATCTGTTAGGTTCCACGAGGGTTTAATAGATCGTGGTCTTCTTTTTCCATTTTGGTTGCAGCTATCTCTCTCTTTCTCTTTGCGTCTGTTCCTCCCTCCCTTCCCCACCCCTCCTGCCTTCCTCCATACTTTCATAACTTCCTCCCTCCTTTCCTGCTTTATCCTTTTTCCCTCTCTCTCTTGGAGCGAGCTTGGGATGCATAACAATGGAAGCTACTTTGTTCAGGTCAAGAGCGAGATGGCTGGGCTTGAGTGGTGTGGCGTTCAGGAAAGGAAACAAGCCTGCTTTGGTCTCACATTGGGTTGCGTCCAGGGATGGGTTTGGGATGGTGGCACCGTGTGGCGGTGGCGACGATGGTACACCTAGATTTAATGTCTTTGTCACGATTCCTAGAGTGTGATCACATTCATCATAAGTTGCACCTATTTGCCATTCTGGCTTCTATATTGATTGTCTTTTCCCTCTTGAATTCGATGATTGGCTTTCCCTTTTCTGCTTAAGATTCAATGATTCGAGACAATGCATTTTCCGTGTCAAAAGTCAACCTCAAGTGCGAGCTCAATTCACGCTTCGAATTAGAATCTTGCGCTACTTCACAAGCACATCAAAGAACTGAAACTTTCAACATATTCAGCATTTGCAATATATAATCAAACAGAATGACTCATCTTGAGCTTGTCGATCTCTGTAAAGCTCGCATATTCATTAAGCCTGAGCAAACACGGTCCACTCCTCCTTTATATAAACCTTGTCACTTTCAAGCAGTTGTTTTCCTGCTCTTCGCTCTTCTGTCAACGACTGGTCCACAATTTGTCCGGCGAATCAACTGTGCTTAAGCGAGAAGCCTCATTAGCCAAAAACGATCCAAGGCGGCTAATTTCTTCACGACACACCATGATGCATCTCGGACTTTCTGGTGAACAAACGGCCAATGAGAAGAGATAGCTTCTTGCATGGCGTTTGGCCAGTACAAGGACTATGACTAAGGAGGCTCTTCAGAGCGAAGCTTGCCTGAAGACAAAAAATTATGGATTCCATCTGCTCTTTATCTTATCTTGTACACGTTGGAGTGACAACTAGCACCAACCTAAGTTCATTTTTTTTGTCACGGAAGAGCATTCTATATTTTGTGTACCATAAAGCTAAAAATCTGCAAAAGGGTAACAAACAGCAACGGCAAATTGCAACATTATTATTGATGATTATTTCAGAAAACAGCACATTTCTTCAAACTTGGGGACTTAGCTACACACTTTCCCTTCCAGATCCAAGGGACTTAACAATCCCTGGTTTTATTTTTTCATCGAAATCCCCGTGGTCGATTTCACACCTTGGTTACAAACGGAAAAAGAACAATGCAAAGAGCCGAACGGTGCTCCATGAAATAGAAGGAAGTCTAGGCCGACGATTTCCCATCTCTCGGGGGCATGTCTACATATCTCCACGAGTAATGAGAAAACCCTTCGTGAATGCTATCATCGGTAACCTCCTCGATCGGCACGGCATCCGATATCTCTCTCACATCATCCTCTGCAAGATGGGGTTCACTTCACGCGAGACAGAATCGGCTTCTGCTTTCTCCACGGCCTTGTCAGCAGCTTCCATTGTTATGCATCCCAAGCTAGCTTCGACCGAGAGAGAGAGAGAGAGAGCTGCAACCCAAATGGAAAAAGAAGACCACGATCTATTAACCCCTCGCACAACATAACAGATCAATGTGCAGGAAGACGGGGTCACGGTCCCTGGAGGCAAATCTCCATCGAGACAGCTCAACGGGCAGGAAGAAGGGGGTCACAGTCCCCGGAAGGCAATCTCCGCCAGGTCGAATTGCACCTCGTGCTTCCGCTCAGGGTTGCCATCGCTTTCCTTGATATCCGAGGTCCGTTGTTGCTGATTCTGAGCAAGCTTCTCGCTTGGGTCGTCTTCGATGGGGGAGGAAGACAAAGGAAGGAGAAGGAAAGAATGTGAGAAGAGAGAAAGATAGCCCTTGAAATTGAAAAGAGGGGAGAGGTTTTTCTAAGCAGGAGTGTGAATTTATTGTTCTTTTCTCTGAGTGTCAACCAGAGGAGAGAGAAAAAAGGCTGCCTGTTCTTTCTTTTATTCCACATCACACACCATATGTCACACTTTGAGTGGAGCCACTTCTGTTTACGTGCGCCACGCAGGTGGATGACGTGGTGATTTCGAACCACCGAATATTTTCTCCACAGTTTGTGTCATCACTCGAATAAACTACCTCCACAAGCATTTGGGTTGCTAGCGACTCCAGCCATCCTCCAAATACCATCGGTGACCACTCCTATCGTCTACGACGAGCTTTAACCGAGATGCTCTGCTTTTGAGATTGGAATTCTGAGGTTCATTATTGCCACAATAAAACGGCTCATTGGACTGCTGTGTCAAGTCATCGGTGAGTCACCATACCATGAGAAAATATTGGCTGCGTCTTACACTCCACGTAGGCGTAGGATAAGACCATTCAGCGAGCGACACGTGGCTCCACGTAGGCGACGGCATCAGAGGTTCAAAATTTGCGTGGCACGCTCCTGGGACCCACCACTCTGACGCTCTCTCTGCTTTGCTCTCCTCTACGACGCCTGCGACCTGTCGACTCCTCTCTCTCTCCGCGTTCTCCATTCCGTTCCGTTGCGGGGGAGAACAAAAACGAACCTTCGCCTTCCATTTGCTATTCCCCTCCTCTGCTCTCTCTCCCCGTTCTCGCCGACGCTCCTCCGCACGACGCTGACGCTAACGCAGCCTCCGCCTCCGCCCCTGAACCCGACTCTGACGCCGACGCCCCTCCGCCTTTGCCTCCGTTGCCCCTGACTACGACGCCGACGCCGATGCCCGTCCGCCGGTTGCCTCCGTCGCCCCCGATTCCGACGCCCCTCAAGCCGGTTGCCTCCGTCGCCCCCCACTCCGACGCTGACGCCCCTCCCCCTTCACCCCCAGGCCCCTTCCCTTCCTCTCCCCCGTCGCTAACTCTGTCGCGTCTAGCTGTTCCAGGTGAGCGTCGCTTCCGATTCCTTTCTCTGCTCGCTCGCTCGCAACCGGCTTGAAAGTGAATGTGCTTTTCCGGGAGATTCGAACTCTCTATCGAGTGAACGTACCTCGAGGTGTCGGCGGAGGTTTGTGCTGCTAGGTGCGCAATGTTTGAAAGAGCGGCGGCGGCTTTAGGTTCAGACTATGCCGCGATATGCATTTTGTTTTTTGAAAATTTAGTGTGGACTTAGGAATGCTTGTGAAATTTGAATCCGTGACGGTAGCTGTAATGTATGATGGCTTGTGCCGACTTGATTGGGCTTGAATGGCGGTTTCGATATTAGGCCTATGTTAGCATCGGGCAGTGACTGAAATCGTACATGAGCTTGTCTATTGTAGTTGCTGCCAAAATGTTTGCGTGAGATTGTGAGGAACCTATCTGTTGTTCACGCTTGCTTGATGTTTAAGGCATGTAATTGATAATTTCGCTCAACGAGATGCCGATGAGAAGTGTCTGTAACTGAGTGTTAAGTCATATGTCCCTTTGCCTTCAGTCTTTTATTTAGTGGTGATTAAACAATGATGAACTTGGAAAAGATGCATGTGCGGACATGAGTGTTTCCATGTGTTTTGGGCAAGCAGTTAGCAGCTTCTTGCTTTTTGATGGTTTTGGGCAAATATTCTAGAGAGAGAAGTGGTTTTTGATAGGGTGCGGCAGTACATACTGTTACTTTAGTATTGTTTCAGATATGGAGCTTTAACTTAATCCTGAAAAGTTGCTCGAATGGAATATTTGATATTCCTCAATGCTTAGAATATGCCACTGCTTATCTTTGACTCTACTTGAGTGGGGACCTGAATGATGAGTCCAGGTGGGCTTCAAGAGTTTAGATAAAAAGTGGTATTGGGATTCAAAATGAAAATGGCACTTTTAGGATTGTAGTCTTGCACTCGTGTAGCTACCTCGATCTAACGATTAGCCTGATTGGGTGCTATTTCTTGTATTTCTTATAAATTGATTTGATTTATCTACTTCCTTATATATTCAAGATCCTTAAAGTTTCCACTGAAGAACTGTGCCATCGTTTTGATGAAGAGATACCTGAAAGTGCTAGGCAACCTTCAGTCTACCCTAGGAATTTTGTAGAGTTTTGCTCATACAAGGCAATGAATGCGACAACAAAAGCTCCTGATTCCTCTTCGCCTGATGTAGCATGAATAATAGGTAGAGATGGTTGGTGACAAAGCTGGAGGCATTTGTTCATCTAGTTTTATTAAGTGACTGTTTGTTTTTCATGTGGAATTTAGTCCCAATGTCTCTCATTATTAGCCCATGCATATTAGTAGTAGGATTATGTCATTTTACTCATAAACGATAATGATTGGGATATTTTATTCCCTTAGAATATATATTTAATTAAGATACTTAACTTTGTCACTGATGGGAAGGTGAATATGTGAAATCAAACTCCATTGCAGCTTATATTCATTCATAATCTGTTTTTGTTCCGTGGTTTCTATAGCTAGTTTTGTCATGCAAATATATGTCAAAACTGAAAGAACACAGTTGATCAAGAAACTTGCAAAAATATAGGAAGATCATGGTCTTGTAGCAGAAGTTACTGATTTGATGCAAGAAATTGGGGTTAACTAGAAGTCGACTTCTGTTGTCACCGTTCTTGTGATTAGGTTTTCCTTGTCCAGCATTCCTATTTTGCTGGTTCATTTGTGCTTAGATCGCCAGGATTATATCTGTGCACAGCACATATCCTTTCCAGGAAGATCAGCCCCGGAATGTTTGATGCAATTCCTTCCAAAGAGAAAAAAAAGTGTAAAGAAGGTGAAAGCATTGTGGAAGAAGCTCCAGCTGATATTTTGTCACTTGTGGAGTTGATAAGCTTTCCTGGCAATTGCCTCCGGTGCTGAAATTTATTGCAAATATGGTAGTGAAGTGCCCCTTATTAATACCCCATGTCTTAGGTAAACAAACAGAAACATATAGATCTGTGGTGATTATTCTCCATACAAAACTGTTGCTGGCACTCTTACTTAAACTCTGGCTACAGCCTCTCGGTGGGGGAATGAAATAAGTAGTAAAGATGTTGAGCAAATGCGTAGAGATGAATCACTCAATAAGCACGCTGCACTCTTGAAATATCTTGAGAAGAAACTTGCTCTTGTAAGTTATGAGATTGAACAAACTTATGCTATAAAATTCTGCTCCATTTCCTTAATTATTTAGCACATTTTCCATTTATTTTTTCCTCTTCTTTCCAGGCTAAAGGGAAGGTCAAAAGGGCTGAGAAAGCTCTAGCAAAAGTGCAAGAGAATCTTAGACCAGCAGACCTTCCAGTTGATCTGGAAACCAGAGGAGAGATCTTTACTACGTAAGATTGGTCTGAGTATGAAGCCCTTCCTGCTTATCGGTAAGAATAGTAGATCTTCCACTTGATGCTTGAATTTGGATGATTTCTGTCTGAATTCAGCAATTATATCTCTGCCATCAAAGAACTATACTCATGTCTCGTCCGTGCCCAATGGGAAATCTGAATACTAAGAAGCATGCGGTAGATGTAATGATTTTCATAGTTGTTCAAGAGCGTATGAGAATTACTAAATCAAATTTTTATTCTTTCTGTGGGTAGGTCAAACTCTTTCAGGTGCAGGGCATTCATGTTTTTGCAAGGCTTGTGATTGTTATGCCCTTCACAATAGTCTATCAAGCTTCTCTGTGAGTAGTAGATAGTGGATGCCCAGGTTGGACTTTTATCTTGCATATGCAATTTAGATGAGTGTGAGTTTGCAAGATCAAGGAGTACCCGGAAGCCTGCGAAACGGAGGGCAAAATTTTTGGTGGCGACAAAGTTAGTTCGTAGGTGTTCCCTGGCTTCAGCGTAGATAAATTTGAAATAATTTTTTTGATACATGTCGATCTGATATCATTTTCTTGACTTTCGGTTAGGTAATGTTTCTGAAGCGTCGTTACCTCTGGCCTCCATTGGCATTAGCCGGCACCTGCTGGCAAGTTGTTATGTATCTTTTGTGGCTGAATGACTCCATATGCTCAGTTAGACCTAGCATTGAGTAAATTTTATATTTTTGCCATCTTTCTTCTAACGCATTTGTAGTTCTTGAAAATTGACTTGCAGGAGAAGTCATCTACGATAGAGTTAAAGCCTCACAAGATAAAATTCAAGATAAGACTCGATAAGGGACATCATTGCCACCCCCGAGTTTGGAAAGGGTAAAACTGTGGAGGTCAGCAGTGATGAAAAAGGTTATGAGGGTTCTTGGTTTTCCACAATTGTCATCGACTATATAGGAAATGACAAGTATCTGGTCGAATACCTAACCTTGAAAACAGATGACGAAACTGAACCTTTGAGGGAAGAAGCATATTCACGGTATATCAGGCCCTACCCTCCTCATCTTCCAACCAGGCGTTTCAAGCAGCTCGACAAAGTTGATGCTTGGTACAATGACAGATGGTGGGTCGGTGTAATTTCCAAAGTTCTAAAAGGCTCTCAGTATGTTGTCTACTTCAGCACATCCAATGAAGAACTAATTTTCAATGAGTCTAATCTGAGGCTTCACCAGGACTGGAGTGACGGCATCTAATTTTGTGATGCATTGTTTTGATGGAGTTCTGTCATTCAAGTTCATGCTTTTGTTTCATTCATGGCCGAACGTCTCCCATGCCTTGTTGTGATTTTGATTGGTTGATGGAGAATGCTATACATAAGGTGTTCTTGATGGTGTCAAATTTGTGATTTCGCAAGTTTAGAGGAACACTTAATCAGTCAAACCATATTTCAATTACTTTGATGCAAATTGGTGCCAGTCAATGACGTCTGATGAACTAGAGAGTATTTCACATGGCAGTTGTACTATGTTTTACCGATCTGAGTTTATAACTCTTTGAATTCAAAGACCAGATTCCTTTAATTAATTGTAACACTTAATCGGTTGACTTGCTTCTCTAGGACAATCATGTAGCTAATGGGTTCTTGAAAAGAGACTCGTTGCAAATGTAGTGCCATCCCATGTTATCGATTAATTTTCTTGCTTTCCCCTATGTTGAAGTGATCAAATAGTTTTTGCTGGATGAGTGAACTATGAAGCTTATATGTATGGACTCCGGGTCATGTAGTAGAAAGTCACACCTGTCAATAAGCATCATGCTCGATAAATGCTTTATCATAATGTTATCCACAGAAACTCTAGCTTTCTTCTTGTGCATACAATAAATTATGGTGTATTTGTTTGGTGGATATGAGAAAATATTAAACATCTAAACCTCCATGATCCTATGCAATCAAGCCTTCTTAATGAGTCTTTAGAGGATAAAAATCTCTCAGAAAATTCCCAATTCAGGTACCATCTGTGAATTGTTGTTGGTAATTGGCTGTGCATCTTGAAACATCACAATAGTGTGCTATAGAATTGGTTGACCATGCGTTCGATATTTGGACGTAGGCTGCTTCTAAAACAATTGGTCAGGTTAGAAGTTATCCAGTGGCCTGCTTCTTGGAGTACTTTCAAATATGAATTCGAGAATGAGAAAAACATGTTGGAAGGTGCACCTGTTGAGAAGGCAGCAGAAGTTCTGACATAGAGAATTGCAGAACTTTGTCATTTTTCTTCTTTTCGGATCATCATTCAGATGTGACTCGGTCTATTTTCTGCAGAATATTATCTTCATTCCAAAGTATTACTCAAGGATTACCTCAAAAGGACTTGCAGAGTTGTCATGCCTTTAGCATTCAGGCCTGATTGTGTTGAACATTTTTTTTTTATATTCTATATCAATGTCAATCTTTATGAATTGTTGCCTAGACCCCTCATTTAACCTGAGCAGCCTCCCTGCCTTCAATTCCTGATTGGGGTATGGTTGCTGGACTAGGATACAAGTTCCACATTAGTGGAAAAGAGTTTTTGGTGCATTGAAAGCCAAAGGCTTTTCATGAATTGGTGGAGATCCATGCTTATTCTATACTCAAAACATAGAGAAATTTAATGAATTTGTTAGTTGCTTTTTACTAGATAAGCACTAAGTTATCCCTGCTGACATGTTTACAGGGGCTCCATTTCCGAGCAATTTCAAAGATGTTGTCAAAACCATTTTCAAGCCCTTGTTCCGTGTCTACGCCCATATCTACCATAGCTGCTAAGCTTTGCAGATATGACTTACCCATATGATTCGATCATACTTTTTAGATTGGCTTTGATATGTTCTTAGTGTTATTAAGTTTGGATCAAGGAAACACTTTCAATTACTATATTAATGAGTCACAAGCAGTAGTTTAGTTAGGTCATTAGCTTTACAACGAGAGTCTAGTACAAAAAAGACTTGTGATGGCAAGTATTGATTGGCTTTAATTTGATGCAGGAATTTCGGTTGATCAACAAAGAGGAGCTTGCGCCGCTTATTAATGAACTTGTCAAATCTATTCTTCAATTGTAGTGGTGGGGGGGTTTTGTTTATCCTTTGTTTTCTTATTTCCCTTTTCCCCCTTCTTTTGGATATCTAGATTGAGATTTTTTGGCGAACTTCTTTTCGTCGTTTGTGAATGAGATATCTTGATTCAGTTCATCGCCTTATCTTCAGTGTGTTTATATATGTTGATTTGGTGTAAATTCTATACATCAAACAAGAAAACTCTTGGTCTCCCAATGTCATTTAGTGCAATTTTAGAGTATGCAGTGAATTTTGTGATCCTTCTGTAGAAAGAAGTTCGTCCATTCAAGACGTTTGAGAGACTTGCAAGAGAAGCCCTTGCTTGTTTGTCGATAGAAAATGCTTGAAATAACATGTCAGTTCGCAATTCTCTGCAGCATAATAAGAAATGATTTCTACAGATTTGGTACTCCCGTACTTTGAAAATTTTCCATCTGAATCATCTTTCAAAACTTGTAATGTTCAGTAACATAATCACAAGTTGGCATTGAATACGAAAAGTATTTGCTGACCGCAATCTCGTTATAAGACCAAAATTCCCCGGGATTTGATGCAAGTGGTCATTGAGACTGTAGCAGACATAAAACTATTAGTCTAGTAAGAAACTACTCCAGCTATTCAAGTCATTTCTCGCACCCTGTAGATCTATGCTTGAAAGTATGCATGGCATTCGGCTGTTTCGTGCCGACTTCATATATATATATAACCTGAAACCTGATGTTGTTGATAAGCATGGTACAAGAACTATGAGTGAAATAACAGCCTTGCATTCGAATATGGGATGTAATTAAACCAGATTTTGACAACCCAAAGTGAAATTACAGATAAAGATACAGAAGGGAGATCTTTCATTGTGTAATTTAAAGTATTACAAGGTCTTCTGTGCCACACAATCGAATTCACTATAATTTAACTTCATGAGATTTCTCCAATCCCCTAAAAAGAAAAGTCTCATATCATTTTGTTTCTTTTTTTGCCACCATGGGCTCATAATCTTTCTTTCAATGGTATTCTGTAAATTTTCTTCCGAATAAATTATTCACCAGAATCCCTTGAGAGGCCTTAAATTCAGCAGCTCAGCGACGCTAATGTAATACTGGCCAGCCTGAGCACTAGGCCAAGGAACTTTCTGATTTAGCTGCGGCATCTTTGGCTGACGAGATTTCTTGAACCTTGACAGCATGCGTTCATCTCTCTAATGCACCCAAAATTGCATCACGGAGAAAGGAGACACTTCTCCTTTTAGCCTTACTTCCTTCTCTTTGTTGATTTGCAAATGCACCCAGGGAGCGGATTTGCATAAAAACTTCCCTCTAGTTTTGGGAATTCCCCGGACTCCCTCAAATACGGAGCTCCTGTTCGATCTCTGTGAAGTTTCTTCACTTTGGAACTGAATTTCTTCCAAGAAATCTTCCCCTCATCTAGTTCATCAACCAGTTTAACAAAACGAGTCATGATCTTCTCAATGATCAGCTGTGCGATCCTTTCACCCACCTTCACTTTAGAGTCGATATCCTCTGTAGTCCACCCGCACCCGACGCCGTTCGAATACTTCCATGCCAAACGTACAAGTGCTTCGATTCAGCCCCCGTTGATTATCCAAAACAAGGTACAACTTTCTCCAAGGCCCTGCTTGGAGCTAAATGGGGAAATTTAAATTTACTCTGGCACAAGACATAGGGAAAAAAACTGAAGTCAATCATAATGAGGAGATGTTTCCTGATTTCCAGACTACACTTCACATGCATAAGTACGTTCATCTCCATTTTAAATCCAACATATCATGCATCAATTAAGGGTTCTGCATGGAAGCAGTAAATTGCTTACCGCAACAGAACCTGATACTGAACCACCTCCAGGATCATTTTCCAACAAAACCCGACATTTAATAGGAGATGCTTTAAAGTGACCAAGGCTGCGAGTAAGGGCAAACAAGTAACCAATTAGAATGATAATCTTAGTATCAAGGAAAGACATAATTGGAATGGGATACCAAGAGGGTACCAGCCATGGACTCTGCAGACTCAAAGCATAACAAGAATGTGGCTAAACGCTTTATGAAAGCTGCAGCCTTCCGCATGTCAAGTGAGTGCCTACCATTGCACAACATCATCTTTAGAGCTTCAGCTAGCACCTCACCCCGATCTCTGCTTGAGACATCAGATATCAATGAGTAACCATACAAAGGGAGAAAGACACTATTGCCAATCTGGTTTGTTCATTATAACAAAGTCACTAATGCTTGCATGACTTTCTCTGTCATTGCCAAACATCTAGGACTGCGGTTATAAAGAAAATCATGTGAACGAAAGTGCATGAGCAGATGACTCCAGAAAACCAGCTTGACAGCAAGGATATGATCTCTGCTTCAGACATCAGATATTAATTACAGTTAAAAGTGATGTGGTCATGAGAAATAGATCACTATTTCATCTCCGAACAAAGTCATCTGCATTTAGAGCTATGGTTTATAATAAAATCAGGTAACTGAAAGTGCATGAGCACATGACCTCAAAAAACAAACTTGACAGCAAGGTACTGAGCACCCAACATAGAAGTGCTAACCTTCCAGGCCTGTATTCAAGTATGAGGTTGTATAGCTGAACAAAAAAATCTTGCAAATCAACGTTCAAAGCATCGAGATTGTTCCTCATTACTTTAAAAGCAATGATGCAACAGCGAAGTCTTTCCGAGATGGTCACTCATTTTCCTGAACTGTCCGATTTTCCACCAGAACATGCAAGCTTTTTAAGGTAGGTATACCAAGAATGTGTCAAAATGGGTACACTAAATTATGTGACATGAATTAAATTGGTGAGAACAGGAGTAGATTCAAATCACAAGATGGTGACTTATTCATATATCCAATGTTAACATCATTTAGTATGATGGTGATTGTATAACTTTAGTATATCTAGAATTATTCTTGACAACAATGGAACACCAGTAAATTTTCTAGAAATGATCGGGCCCTATTTCCTTTCTACTGAATTTAAGGTACACGATAAAAACATAGCATAGGAATTTAAAAGCTTGTCTTAGCTACCATAGAATCCTAGTTAAAACAACAATATCACACAATCAATGAATCAATGGAGTGAAACTGGTCTTAACAGTAATCGCTATGAAAAAGCTACCTCGGAACAACTCAAGGTTCTGCATAGTGGCATGATCGAGATTAACAATTGAAGGCAACCCCTTGCTTGCAGCGGCCAATTCCATCAGCTCCAGCTGTTCATCCTCCATAAGCTCCATGGATTCCTTGGCAATTCTGCGAGCAGTGGCCTTCTCCACTGCAGCTTTTCGTCTCTCTGCTTTCTTTTCTCAACGAAGCTCTTCTTTTTGTCTCTTTTTCTCCGCCTTCCAAACAAAAAACCAGAGAAGTTGGTAAAGAAAAGAGAAAAGAAGAGATGCTGCTTAACCAATCAAATAAAGCAAAAGAAACTAACTAGTGAAAATGCAATATCAAGCTCAAATACTTACCTTAATAGATTCTTTCTGTAAATACTTCTCCCGTCGCTCTGATTCTCGCCTTTGCTCACGTAGAAATCTCTCCTCCTCTCTCTGCTGTTCACGCATCAACCTTTCTTCTTCCTTCCTTCTTTCACGATCAAATCTTTCCATCTCTTTCCTCATTCGTTCCTTAGCCTGCAATAGAAAAATACGGGATATCAGTACATGCCAAAGTTTTCTCCACAAAGCTCACATATCCTTAAGTGATAAATGAAAACCTTTCTCCTCAAAATATTTTTTCTCTAGTGCTTTGCGAATTCGGTTTTCATTAGCTTCAACTTCCCTAGCGATCTGGGCTTCTTCAATCTGCAACAAAATGACATTTTTGGTCACCCTAAAACTATATCAAAAAGTGATGACAATACTCTGCTCTCAGAAGCATCAGAATTACCTTGAATGTTAACAAAAGGACAGTAAAAGTGATACTCATGGTGGAGAAGTCTTGAAGCAGCCTGGATAATCACACATAACACAAATATTGGCAATCCACATATGACTTCGAAAATTGAATGTTAACAAGCGAAACTATCATCAGAATTTTATTAGATTCTTCTAAGAGCAGTAAAAGTTCTTAATATTAAAAAAGACAATTCCAGTTTTCATACAGAAAGACAAGAAGAACAAACTTGTAAAAGTATCGAGAAAAAGGACATCTAGGGTGTAAGTATATAGGCAACTACCTACATCAACCTCTCAAAAGAAAATTGGCATGAAAAGGTAAGTTTGAATTGAGAATTACATCCCCCGCAATTTTCAACAAAGTATTAGTACCAAAGA
The DNA here is from genome assembly GCA_007663325.1 of Eucalyptus pauciflora. Taxonomy (NCBI): domain Eukaryota; kingdom Viridiplantae; phylum Streptophyta; class Magnoliopsida; order Myrtales; family Myrtaceae; genus Eucalyptus; species Eucalyptus pauciflora. Next base: position 1,685,163 of record VMYD01000352.1, on the reverse strand, counting down.
GTTCTTGATAACTGCACTAAAAGGGACTGAAACTATTCAATATTTTTTCCAAGCAGAACACTCATGTTATCATAAAAATATTTGTGACGACATTCAGAAACATATTCTTAATTCACAAGCACGAAGAAGTATGATCCTTGTAAACTTCCATTAACCCATGCAAGTGTAATCACAACAGAATATTTGCAATAGTTAACCACAAAACAAGGGGAAAAAAAACATCACACAGGCAGAGCAGCAGGTAATACAAAATACACAGTAAAAGCTAGCCAAGAGCACTAGGACTCATTTTATAGAGATATTGATGCATAAGTACCTTTCCTCTAAGTAAAGTATGCACCTGTCTCAGCTAGCCTAGATTCATTTCATGGAACTAACATTTATCGTAATGAGTACCTTAGAGTCTTAATGGATTATAGCCCTATAACAGTCATCACAACTCTTCAAAAAGATTGAAACCATTAGAAGATGACTACATCAGGGAAATAGCAGCAAATAAAAAATTAAACGTCACACAATCTCCATATGACAAGTAATGACCAACATACTAGAAGGGGTTCCTCTCTCTGTACAAAATTGCATATGTGTGGCTTTTCTTTTGCAGCCATTTAGTATAGGGGCAGTACCCCCTTGGTACCTTCTTAATGGAATTTTCTTTATTGTTCAAACAACAACAACAACAACAACAAAGACATCTCAACAGGGAAAAGAAGCCACTGACTTTATTTGACATGGCATCCCGTCGAACAGACACTTTGCCATCATAAGGATTCACGGGTCCTTTCTGCTCCTCATCTGCAACTACACAGATAACATGTTAAAGTCAGATAAGTGATGGAGTAAACATGAAATGAGAACTAAGAAGACGAAAGAACTCAGATAGATAGAGAGAGAGCGACCTTCGTTCAGGAGCAGGTGTGGCACCCCCGACACCCGGTAGGGTCGCCACAGAAATTTCAAATAACAAATAACAACGAAGAAAGAAAGATTCAAGCCAACGCTTAGGCGTAAAAATTTTTCTTTTCTTTTCCTTAAAAAAAAGTTTTAAGGATTTTGCGCAGCTCAGCGGAAATTAAGAGGCGAGTCTCACCAACACTTGCTTCCCTCACGACAATACAATACACACCAACTATCTTTGATTAAATGAAAGCACGAGGCCGAACCACTTTTATTTACATATGAAATTACGAAGGGCTACACGGGTCGGTACAAAAGGGTAGGCCAAGACTCATCTATGCTCGGCCTTCAACCCCAAAAAGAGACACACGACCCTCAAAATGCGACGTGTAACGATCTCCCTTCGGACTACTCGTGGTGGCCAATCCAAAAAGTTGCTAACCCCCACTCCACGCGCGCAGGCCATCACACCCAACCCGGTGCATCAGGCAGTGGAGGTGGCAGCATCCCCATCGGAACACCGTCACGGCGGATATGGACGGAGACGTACTCCTGGATGACTGGGCCTCCAGATAAGCCCACGTCATACGATACGATCGCGCGAACACGCAAAAAGGTCAGTCCCGGCAGAGTGGGACAATCTATCTCGGTCACCTCGACCTCCACGTCAGATGGTAGGCCATAGAAAACTCCCCATGGAACAACAGGGATAGGCATCGCACTAATCTGAAATGTTGGTCCCCAAAGGGGTGAGTACAACCACTCAATAAGTAAGGAGATCCAATCATCACTCAATGCATTAAACAATACATCAGTTCCAATACACATGTCATTCATACATTGTAATGTACTTACCTCGAAGCCATGTACGTGCCATCATACCTTATCATCACAATTATAGTATATATATAGCATCAATCACAAATAATCATCATCATCATACCATATGATCCATACATGTCATCATGTCATCTTAGTACACATACATGTCATCATGTCATCTTAGTACACATACATGTCATCATCATATCATATGATCCATACATGCCATCATCATATCATAGTACACATGCATGTCATCATCATGCCATCATGTCACTATATCAAAAGTGGTTATCATCACATCGCATCACATATATGCATGGTTTAATTTCCACTTTAGTTCTCAATTGATCAACACATCACCCTTTCTCGGGATCATCCATCCCACACTTTACCCTCGCACCCTCATTCGGGTCTCACGAGAAGAACCTCTGGAATTATGCCAATCATGGCCACCAGGCATCCGGCACCCCCAACGCTCCAGGCATCTTGCATCCCAACTGGCATCACGAGGTATCCCCTTGGGCAAAGACCTCTGAGGCTTCCGGCACCCATCTCATTCCAGGCATCCTGACACTCCCAGGGACATCCGGTCATGTATCTCTATACAATTCCAGGCATCCGGCACCCATCTCATCCCGGGCATCCTGACACTTCAGGGCATAATCATCCGCCACGAACAACTTTCCCATTTAACATTGCACATGTTTGCCAATTTAGGTCTCAATATTCCATACTCATGATGCAATGACAAAACAAGCTCACCTTTGTTCTTGCACGTGCATCATCAAACATTTGCATACATAGAGCAATTTTAAACACCCATAGTAATTAAGTTCTTATGGAATTATATGCAACTAAAAACAATGCACTTACCAAATGCATTTAGAAATTATTTAAATTCCAATTTATTCCATTTTACAATTAATTAAATTAATTAATCACATAAATCCAAAATTCATGAAATCAAAGCATATAATAAATTAATGCCATAAAATAGAAATTTCTGCAGAAAACACATGGCCAAACCATTTTTCTACACGAAAACCAATATTTCCACAATTTCAAGCATAATTTTCGGACAAGGGCAGAATGCACAGTTTTCTTGGTAATTAAATTAAAATACCCAAATGTCCTCAGAAAATTATGAAATTTTACCAGGTTATATTTAAGACATTAAACTAGACTTTTCATGAATAAACCTAAGGCAAAATCATTATAGATAAATTATTACAGATCCACGAAGCTTCTGGTTAAGTTACCGAAATTCACACGGCACTATGTCCGAAATATGGAGGTTCGACCTACCTACACTTCTTCGTTTTCTCTGAAATTTGGATATGTTATACCTCCAATCTAAAACTTTCATGAAGAAACTTAGGCCAAACAACCAAAGGAAGACCTCCAAAAGGTACCATGAAGTCTCGGGTATCACACCTCACGACTCCAGTTTCATCTTCTTCAAAATCAGGTTGGTTTCCTAGCCTAAACTGGTTCATTTTATTTCAAATTTTAGTATGTTCATCCTTAAGATGTGATATATAATTTTCATGAAGAAGTCAAAGAGAGATTCTTAGTAAAAACCCAACATGCAACCACAAACTCACCTCAAGGTCAGAAAAACAGTTCTAGATCTAGGGTCTCCGAAATATGAAGCTTTGAACCCTTAAATCTCCATCATTTTTCACGAAATTTCAGTATGTTATAGTTCACGGTGTTAGCTACAACTTTCATGAAGAGATCCAAGCCAAAATCGAACTCCAAGCACACATGCAAGCCCTCACAAGTTTCTGACTTCACTGGATCATGCGAAAACAGCATGCATTTTCAACAACCAAGCATCCTATCTTCGGTTTTCTAGCTTCCAAACACCCAAACAAATCAAACATCCACACAAAACACACATGCAAAGAGAGAAGATGGATCCTAACTTGCCTCTAGCCAAGAAAACAACGACGAACGGCGGCGGACGGCGGCGTGCGACGGTCGGACGGCGGTTCTTCAAAAGTACAAAGCCTTAAGAAAGAATTAAGGCTAAAACACAAACAAATAGGTAAATTCATTACCTATTTTAAAAGCTCTAGGGCACCTTAGGACATGCCCTTAATTTCTAGGATGCCACAGCAGGGGGCGCTTCGTGAAGGAAAGAGAGAGAGAGAGAGAGAGAGAGAGAGAGAGCTACCTTCGTTCGCGGAGAGGGAGGCCAAAACGCGAGCAGGGGTTCGTCGATGTCGAGGTTGGCCAACAAGGGCGCTCCGTAGAGGAAAGAGGGAGAGAGCGGAGCAGAGGTCGCGAGAGGGAGGCAAAAGGGCGTCGGCGTTGGAGTCAGGGGCGACGGAGGCAGAGGCGGAGGGGCCTCGGCGTCAGAGTCGGGTTCAGGGGCGGAGGCGGAGGCTGCGTCGGCGTTGGCATCGGCGTCAGCGTCGCGGGCAACCTGTGGAGGCGGAGGTGGAGGCGGAGGTGGAGGGGCGTCGGCGTCATGCGGAGGAGCGTCGGCGAGAACGGGGAGAGAGAGTAGAGGAGGGGAATAGCAAATGGAAGGTGAAGGTTCGTTTTTGTTGTGGCACCCTCGAAACGGCCCCCGATCCGTTAGGGTCGCCATAGTTCGCTTACATTTCACGTTCCTTAATAACATGTCACTCTGATACCATTTCAATTGCAGCGGATCCATACAACCTGGGGGTTTACATTTTTTTTTTGATCGGTCCCTTGCGCAATTCATATAACGGAAGCATAACCAACAACTCCCTTCCCTATATTCAGAAAACAGTGCACACCCACTAAACATCCCTTATAAGTTAAAGCCGAACACTTTTATTTACAAAAAGCAGATGGACATCTTTAGTCGGTACATCGAAATGCCGTAGTCTTCTATACTCGGCTATACTTCAAAAGATGACCGACATCTCCTCCAGCAGTCGTATACTTAAAGTCCATCGATTAGTGTCGGCGTCCAAAAGTTCCTTCCTTTGTTATCCTCCTCCTCGCGGTCATACCCAACCACTTGATCCACCTACCGGTGGCAGTAGCAGCAGAGGTATCTTATCTAGTCTGAAATGTTATTCCCCAAAAGGGGTGAGTACAGCCACTCAGCAGGTAAAAGATCTAATAAACCACTCAATGCATCACACAATACAATCATAACAATCATAGCATAACACATGTCATTCATGCACCCATGCGTAACTTACCTAGAAGCTATGCATGTGTCATCATACCACATGTACATACATCCTCATGTAATCATCACCATCATGTCATACATTTACCATTATGCCATAGGTGCTCATATATCCATGCACTCACCATCGTCGTGTCATGCATACAAGCATACTTACCTCGAAGCCATGTATATACCATCATACATATCATCATCACAATCATAACACATACATATCATCAGGCCATGAATGATCATCATCATCATACCATGTGATCCATACATGTCATCATGTCATCACGTCATCATATCATCATGTCATCATGTCACTATATCATAGGTGATTATCATCACATCATATCACATATGCATGTCATCATGCCATATTACCCATGCATGTCATCATCATATCTTATGTACATGCCATCATGTCATCAAGTCATCATGCCATAGGTCATCATCATCATCATGTCACATATGCATGATTAAATTTCCACTTTAGTTCTCAATTGATCATCACAACACTCTTTTTCGGGATCATCCATCCCATACTTTACACTCGCACCCTTTCCAGGCATTGTGAGAAGAACCTCCAGAATTATGCCATTCATGGCCAACGGGCATCCGGCACCCCCACATCCCGGGCATCTCGCATCCCAACTGGCATCACAAGGCATCCCCTCGGGCAAAGACCTCCGAGGCTTCCGGAATTATCTATCGACATACCACCAGGATCCCCCCCCCTCTGAAATTACGTACCATATACCACCGGGCATCTCGAAACTCCCGAGGACCCTCCGGAATTATGCCACTAGGCCACCGGGCATCTGGCACTCCCTAGCCAGGCATTCCGACACTCCCGGGCATCGTCGGCTCACACCTCCGACGGCCTTCTCATTTATCATAGTTCACATTCACAATTATAGCCCAATTTCAACATGGCATATGTTATGATGGCAAACAAGATCATTTTCAGCATTTGATTCCTATGTGTAGTTCCAATCATCATCATATATGCTGCAAGATATAATCACTTATAACAACACAATCCATGGGGTCCATACAACTTAGAATAATCCATACATCATGTCTTTTTGAAATTTACCAAATTCCAGCTTGCACAATTTCGGAAAACACATAAATTAAATATCCATATGATCTTCAAAAATTATAAAATCCGAACATGTAATAGGCAAGACATAAAAGGTAACAACTCCATGAAGAACACATGCCCAAAAGAACTTCACACAAACAGATATAGCTCACACATTACAGCTTGCAAAATTCGGGTAAAGTCAGATTGTACAGTTCTTGAAATATTTCAATTTAAATACCCGAACGGCCTCCAAAAATTATGAAATTTTACCAGGTGATATTCAAGACCCTAAAGCAAATTTTTCATGCCAGCAAGTAAAGGCAGAACATCGTAAGCTAGCAGGATTTTTGAGACCATTAGACATACCAGAGTGGAAGTGGGAGCATGTGACAATGGATTTTGTGCAAGGATTGCCAAGAACATCAAGTGGTCACGATTCAATTTGGGTAATAGTGGACCGTTTAACTAAGTCTGCCCATTTCCTAGCTGTCCATATGAACTATTCAATGAGTAGACTCGCTGAGATCTATGTAAGTCAGATAGTGCGTTTGCATGGTATACCTGTATCAATCACCTCGGATAGAGATTCTAGATTTACTTCGAATTTTTGGCGAGGTCTGCAAAGTGCTTTGGGGACGAAACTTCAATTCAGTACTGCTTATCACCCTCAGACAGATGGACAAACAGAAAGAGTAATACAAACTTTAGAGGATATGCTGAGAGCCTGTATCATCGACTTTAAAGGAAGATGGGATGAGAACCTGCATTTGGTAGAATTTGCCTATAATAATAGTTTTCATAAAAGTATAGGCATGGCCCCATATGAAGCATTATATGGGAGGAGGTGTAGAACCCCTATCTGTTGGGACGAGGTAGGTGAAAGGAGATTGACAGGACCTGATTTGGTACAAGATACCACATAAGCTGTTGAGATTATCAGGAAAAGACTAAAGACAGCCCAAAGTAGACAAAAGGGCTATGCGGACAAGCGTAGGAGACCCTTGGAATTCGGAATAGGAGATCATGTATTTCTTAAGGTATCTCCGTTAACAGGAGTATCTCGTTTTGGAGTGAAAGGAAAGTTGAGTCCTAGATTCGTTGGACCTTTTGAAATACTCGAGAGAATAGGAGATGCGGCTTATCGATTGGCGCTACCTCCAAATTTGGGAAATTTGCATGATTTGTTTCATGTGTCGATGCTAAGAAAGTATCAGCCAGAGCCCGGTCACATACTCGATCATAAAGCCATCAAAGTGGATGAGAAAGTGAGATATATCGAAGTACCTGTGCAAATACTGGATAGGAAAGAACAAATTCTCAGGAATAAGAAGATTCCTTTGGTGAAAGTATTGTGGCGACATCACGATGTGGAGGAAGCCACTTGGGAAAGTGAAGATCAGATGAAGGAGAAGTACCCCTACCTGTTTGAGGACGTGGGTAACGTTTAATTTCGAGGATGAAATACTCTAAGGAGGGGAGAGTTGTGGCATCCTAGAAATTAAGGGCAAGTCCTAAGGTGCCATAGAGCTTTTAAATAGGTAATGGATTTACCTATTGGTTTGTGTTTTAGCCTTAATTCTTTCTTAAGGCTTTGTATTTTTGTGCCGTGTGTTTTTTTTAATTTAAAACCTAAGGTATTTAATAAGTATAAGTTATGTGTTGTCATGTTTGTTATAGATTAATGTTATGGGTTTTTAATTAGGTGTAATTAATTGTTAATTTTAATTTAAATTAGAAAAGGAAGTTGGATTGGGCCTTAGGCCCAATAGCATGGACTTTAGGCCCATGGATGGAGGGCCTAAAGTGGGCCATGTGGGCCAAGCCCATGAGGCCCATTGGGCCTTTTGTGGCCGCACGAAGAGAGGGGGAGGGATTCAAATTGCATGCCCCTCCCTGAGTGTCCTAATGCATGGGCCATTTGGCACCCATGCATTAGAGTCTTCAAGGCAATCATTGCCTTTGGGGGGAGAAAAGAGAAGAGAGTTGGCCGGATGGGGGAGAAGAGAGAGAGAGTGTCGTGCGAGAGAAGAGAGGGAGGGAGAGAGAGAGAGAGAGAGAGAGAGAGGGAGGAAGAGAGAAAGGGAAGAAGGAAGGAGGCTCGCGAGAGGGAGAGGGAGCCGTCCATCCGCCGTTCGTCGTCGTTTCTCCTTGCTTTGAGGCAAGTTTAGGGTCCATTACTACTCTTGCATGTGCGTTTTGTATGGATGATTGAATTCTTGGGTGTTTGGAAGCTCGAAACCGAAGATAGGGTGATTTGTTCTTGAAAATGCATGCTGTCTTCGCATGAACCATTGAAGTCAGAAACTTGTGAGGGCTTGCATGTATGTTGGAAGTTCGATTTTGGCTTGGATCTCTTCATGGAAGTTGTAGATAACACATTGAACTATAACATACTGACATTTAGTGAATAATGATGGAGATTTAAGGGGTCAAAGCCTCATGTTTCGGAGACCCTAGATCTGGAACTGTTTTTCTGACCTTGTGGTGGATTTGTGCTTGCATGTTGATTTTTACCAAGAATCTCTCTTCGATTTCTTCATGAGACTTGTAGAGAACATCTTAAGGATTAACATACTAAATTTTGAAGCAAAAAGAACAAGTTTAGACTAGGAAACCAACCTGATCTTGAAGACGATGAAACTGGAGTCGCGAGGTGTGATACCCGAGACTTCGTGGAACCATTTGGAGGTCTTACTTTGGTTTTTTGGCCTAAGTTCCTTCATGAAAGTTGTAGGGGATCCTTATAAGTATAACATATGCAAATTTCAGAGAAAATGAAGAAGTTTAGGTGGGTCAAATCTCCATATTTCGGACATAGTCCCCTGTGCGTTTCGGTAACCTGACTAGAAGCTTCGTGGATCTGTAAAAATTTATCTATAATGATTTTGGCCTAGGTTCCTTCATTAAAAGTCTATTTTAATGTCTTAACTATAACATGGTGAAATTTCATAATTTTCTGAGGTCGTATGGGTATTTTAATCTATTTACTTAGAAAACTGTGCGTTCTGCCCTTATCCGAAATTCAATATGGAAATTGTGGAAATAGTGTTTATTGTGTAGAAATTGATTGGCCATGCTTTTCTGTGGTAAAATCACTATTTTATGGCATTACAATATTATGTGTTTTGATTTCATGAATTTGTGATTTTTGTGATTAATTAATTAATTAATTGCAAAGTAGAATTAAATTGGGATTTAAATAAATTCTAAATGCAATTGGCAAGTGCATTGTTTTGAGTGGCATGTGGACTAAATTGCTATAGGGGAATGCATCTATTGCATGTATGTATAATTGCTTGATGATACATGTATAAGAACAAAGGTGATCTTGTCTTGCCATTATATCATGTGCATGATGAATTGAGACATAATTGGCAACGTGATCCATGGTAATTGTTGGGGGAGGATGTTAATGCCCGGAATGTATAGAGATACATGGCCGGATGGCCCTGGGAGTATCAGGATGCCCGGAATGAGATGGGTGCCGGAAGCCTCGGAGGTCTTTGCCCGAGGGGATGCCTTGTGATGCCGGTTGGGATGCGAGATGCCCGGGATGCGGGGGTGCCGGATGCCCGGTGGCCATGATTGGCATAATTCCGGAGGTTCTTCGCAAGGCCCGAATAGGGTGCGAGTGTAAAGTATGGGATGGATGATCCCGAGAAAGGGTGATGTGATGATCAATTGAGAACTAAAGTGGAAATTAAATCATGCATATGTGATATGATGTGATGATAATCACTTATGATATAGTGACATGATGGTATGATGATGACATGTATGTGTACTATGGTATGATGATGACATATATGTGTACTATGATATGATGATGACATGCATGTGTACTAAGGTGACATGATGACATGTATGGATCATATGGTATGATGATGATGATCATTTGTAATTGATGCTATGTACGTATTACGATTTTGATGATGAGGTATGATGGCATGTACATGGCTTCGAGGTAAGTACACTACAATGTATGAATGACATGTGTATTGAAACTGTTTGTATTGTTTAAATGCATTGAGTGTTGATTGGATCTCTTTACTTGTTGAGTGGTTGTACTCACCCCTTCGGGGACCAACATTTCAGATTAGTACGATGCCTCTCCCTGTCGTTACACGGGGAGTGTTTTACGGCCTTCCATCTGACGTGGAGGTCGAGCTGACCGAGATAGACTGTCCCACCTTGCCGGGACTGACTTTTATACGTGTGCGTGCGATCGTATCTTATGACGTGGGCCTATCTGGAGGCCCAGTCATCCAGGAGTACATCTCCGTCCACATCCGCCGCGACGGTGTCATGATGGGGATGCTGCCACCCCCACCGCCTGACGCACCGGGATGGGTGTGACGGCCTGCGCACGTGGAGTTGGGTTTAGCAACTTTTTGGATGGCCGCCACGAGTAGTCCGAAGGGAGATCGTTACACGTCATATTTTTTAGGGTCGTGTGTCTCTTTTTGAGGTTGAAGGCCGAGCATAGATGAGTCTTGGCCTACCCTTTTGTACCGACCCGTGTTGCCCTTCGTAATTATATGTGTAAATAAAAGTGGTTCGGCCTCGTGCTTTCGTTCAATCAAAGATAGTTGGTGTGTATTGTGTTGTCGTGAGGGAAGCGAAGTGTTGGTGAGACTCGCCTCTTATTTTCCGCTATGAGCTGCGCAAAATCCTTAAAGCCTTTTTAAAGGAAAAGAAAAGAAAAAAATTTACGCCTAAGCGTCGGCTTGAATCTTTCTTCTATCGTTGTATAATTTGTTTTTGTCTTGTTTTCTTTCGCTTGGTATCTGTGGCGACCCTACCGGGTTTTGGGGGTGCCACAGCGGTTGGTATCAGAGCATAAGGTTTATGCTTGGAGTGATAAGGAGACCTCATTTAGCAAATGAGGGAAGTTTTGACAATGCACACCATAGGATATAAAACAGAATAATTGAATAACGGGTGACGAGTATTCGTCCGTAGATCCTTGGTAGTTGTTTTAGGTTGCTAGTAACATGTGTATGTTACTTTAGTAGTGGTAGTGGTTGCTATGAGTGGAGGCAGTGAGTCTCAGATTGTTCCTGAGGCAAATGCTTGGAACTGCAGGAAAGCTATGGTACGGTTTGGAAGTCAACGTCCACAGAGGGCTGAAGCCTCTGCTTCAAGGGCTGAACCCCGAATGGAGGATATCCTGCAAGCATTGGCCAACATTGGAAATCTGATGGAAAGGTAGGCGCAGCAACAACCTGGAGCTGAACGCCGTACTCAGGGACTTGTGGAACAATTTTTGAAGCTGAAGCCACCCAAGTTCAGTGGCATGGGAAGTCCTAAGGAGGCGGAGCATTGGATTGATGGTATGGAGAGAATTTTCCGGTTGCTGGACTGCACTGATGCTGAGAAAATAACTTTAGCAGAGTACCAGCTGGAGGGAAATGCAAAGTTTTGGTGGAGAGCTTCGAGGGATACGATCTTTCCACCAGGTATTGATATAAACTGGGATGAGTTTGTCAGGGCTTTCAATAGAAAGCATTTTTCTGACTGTACCAAGGATAAGAAAATCACAGAATTTGTTCAGCTAGAACAAAAGGAGCGGACAATGGACCAGTATGAGGCTAGATTTTCTGAACTATCTAGATATGCTCCTAGACTGATTGAGGATCAGGAGGAAAAAGCTAAGAGATTTCTGAAAGGGTTGAGAACTGACATTAGAAAGCAACTAGTGCCTTTGAATATGAGGGATTACAATGAGATCTATGAAAGGGCACAGTTGGTGGAGCAGGAGCTGATAAGAGAGCGGTCTGAGTTTAAGAAACCGTGGGTTTCCAATGATGTGAGACCCTATTCTGGTCAAGGTCAGACTTGGGATGTGAGGAAGAAGAGTAATTTTGGAAACTCTGGGGGAGCAAGGAGTGGTCTGAATATAGGGAAAGCACCCTATCAGCCTGGTGTTTGTCAGAGGTGCAATGGAAGGCACGGCCCAGGACCTTGTAATGGGCAACAAAAGTGCTTTGGTTGTGGACAAGTGGGCCATCTAAGGAGAAATTGCCCACAAGAAAGGTCGCAGGTGAGTGCTGGCTCAGTGCGACAGGCATATCAGAGTGCTGTCAAATCAAATTCACAAGGGAATTCTCGGAGGTCACCAGCTCAAGGAAGGGTGTATGCGGTCACTCAAGAGGAAGCGAAAGCTTCCAACAACGTCATCTCAGGTACAATCTACATAAATGGCAAGAAGGCTTATGCATTGTTTGATACGGGTGCTACGCATTCTTTCATGTCTGACAGATATAGATTGTTGAGTGAAATTGAAACGACTTTTCTTGGAATTCCTCTGTGTTTCTACACCTTTAGAGGATGCGGTGCTGTCTACGTTGGTGTGTGAGAATTGTAAGATAACTGTAGGAGAAAGGGACACGGAAATAGACTTAGTAGTGATGGCCATGTATGACTTTGATATTATCCTAGGAATGGATTGGCTTTGTAAGTATCGGGCTAGAATGGATTGTTGTAGAAGAGTAATCCAATTCGTTTTATCCGACCAATCCAGTTTTGAGTTTTTAGGTGGTCAGACCCACCTATCAGTAGCACTTATTTCTGCGATAGAGGCAAATGTGTTACTTAGCAAGGGATGTCAAGGGTACCTAGCAATGGTTAAAGATTGTGCCAAGGAAGAGCTGAGACTTGATGAAATTAGTGTAGTAAATGAGTTTTCAGATGTATTTCCCGAGGAATTGCCTAGATTACCTCCGGAAAGAGAAGTTGAGTTTGAAATTGAACTGATGCCTGGAACAGGACCAATATCGAAAGCCCCATACATAATGGCCCTAGTGGAGCTAAAAGAGTTGAAAGTGCAGCTACAGGAGTTGCTTGACAAAGGATTCATTAGGCCAAGTGCTTCACCTTGGTGTGCACCAGTTCTGTTTGTGAAAAAGAAGGATGGGTCGATGCGCTTATGCATTGACTATAGGCAATTAAATCAAGTGACTGTTAAAAACAAGTATCCTCTGCCTAGAATTGATGATCTGTTTGACCAACTTCAGGGAAGTTCGGTTTTCTCTAAGATTGACTTAAGATCAGGATACCATCAGCTAAAGATTAAGAAGGAAGACATTCCTAAGACTGCATTTAGGACTCGTTATGGACACTACGAGTTCCTTGTTATGCATTTTGGATTGACAAATGCACCTGCAGCGTTCATGGATCTAATGAACAGGGTATTTAAGTCCTATTTGGATCAGTTTGTGATTGTTTTTATCGACGATATCTTGGTGTATTCAAAAGGACCAAAGGAACATGAGCAACACTTGAGGTTAGTTTTGCAGACTTTGAGGGACCATCAGTTATATGCCAAATTCAGTAAGTGTGAATTTTGGTTGGACCATATAACATTTTTAGGACATGTGGTGTCAGGAGGAGGAATTGCAGTGGATCCGGCAAAAGTGGAAATGGTAATAAATTGGCCGAGACCGACCACGCCCACCGAGATACGAAGTTTCTTAGGATTGGCCGGTTATTACCGAAGGTTTATTGAAAGATTTTCCAGATTGGCAGGTCCGTTAACTAAGTTAACTCGGAAGAATGCAAAATATGAATGGAGTGGGGATTGTGAAAGGAGCTTTCAAGAACTTAAAAGGAAGTTAACCACAGCTCCAGTTTTGACCATACCCTCTGGACCGGATGGTTTTACAATATACAGTGATGCATCTCATAAAGGATTGGGATGTGTTTTGATGCAACATGGCAAGGTCATAGCCTATGCATCTAGGCAACTGAAACCCCATGAGTTAAACTACCCCACACATGATCTGGAATTGGCAGCTATAGTGTTTGCCTTGAAGATATGGAGGCATTACCTATATGGGGAAAAGTTTGAAATTTATACGGACCATAAGAGCTTGAAATATCTATTCTCGCAAAAAGAGTTGAACATGAGACAAAGAATGTGGATGTAATTGTTAAAAGATTATGATTGTGAGATACGATATCATCCAGGGAAGGCGAATATTGTAGCAGATGCCCTTAGCCGTAAGTCAGCCATGGAGATGGCCAGTTTAAGAATAGCATAGTGGAGTTTATTAAAGTTTGTAGCAGATTCGGAGTTTAAGTTGAAGGTGGATAATCTTACTGGTATGCTTAAAGCCTTAAGGATTGAACCGGAAATTATCCAGAGAATCAAGACCCTGCAAAAGTCTGATCCGGAGATTTTGAAAGTGAAGGAAGCGATGTCCCTAGGAAAGAGACCAGAATTTCAAATTTCTGAAGATGGGACAATAAGATGCCAATGACGACTTTGTGTGCCCAACGACGAAGAAGTAAAGAAAGAGATTTTGTCAGAGGCACATAAGAGCAAGTATAGTATCCATTCATGTAGTACGAAAATGTACAGAAATTTACGTCAACAGTTTTGGTGGAATGGTATGAAAATGGATACAGCCAAGTATGTTTCTCAATGTTTAACGTGCCAGCAAGTAAAGGCAGAACATCGTAAGCTAGCAGGACTTTTGAGACCATTAGACATACCAGAGTGGAAGTGGGAGCATGTGACAATGGATTTTGTGCAAGGATTGCCAAGAACATCAAGTGGTCACGATTAAATTTGGGTAATAGTGGACCGTTTAACTAAGTCTACCCATTTCCTAGCTGTCCATATGAACTATTCAATGAGTAGACTCGCTGAGATCTATGTAAGTCAGATAGTGCGTTTGCATGGTATACCTGTATCAATCACCTCAGATAGAGACTCTAGATTTACTTCGAATTTTTGGCGAGGTCTGCAAAGTGCTTTGGGGACGAAACTTCAATTCAGTACTGCTTATCACCCTCAGACAGATGGACAAATAGAAAGAGTAATACAAACTCTAGAGGATATGCTGAGAGCCTGTATCATCGACTTTAAAGGAAGATGGGATGAGAACCTGCATTTGGTAGAATTTGCCTATAATAATAGTTTTCATAAAAGTATAGGCATGGCCCCATATGAAGCATTATATGGGTGGAGGTGTAGAACCCCTATCTGTTGGGACGAGGTAGGTGAAAGGAGATTGACAGGACCTGATTTGGTACAAGATACCACAGAAGCTGTTGAGATTATCAGGAAAAGACTAAAGACAGCCCAGAGTAGACAAAAGGGCTATGCGGACAAGCGTAGGAGACCTTTGGAATTCGGAATAGGAGATCATGTATTTCTTAAGGTATCTCCGTTAAAAGGAGTATCTCGTTTTGGAGTGAAAGGAAAGTTGAGTCCTAGATTCGTTGGACCTTTTGAAATACTCGAGAGAATAGGAGATGCGGCTTATCGATTGGCGCTACCTCCAAATTTGGGAAATTTGCATGATTTGTTTCATGTGTCGATGCTAAGAAAGTATCAGCCAGAGCCCGGTCACATACTCGATCATGAAGCCATCAAAGTGGATGAGAAAGTGAGATATATCGAAGTACCTGTGCAAATACTGGATCGGAAAGAACAAATTCTCAGGAATAAGAAGATTCCTTTGGTGAAAGTATTGTGGCGACATCACGATGTGGAGGAAGCCACTTGGGAAAGTGAAGATCAGATGAAGGAGAAGTACCCCTACCTGTTTGAGGACGTGGGTAACATTTAATTTCGAGGACGAAATACTCTAAGGAGGGGAGAGTTGTGGCATCCTAGAAATTAAGGGCAAGTCCTAAGGTGCCATAGAGCTTTTAAATAGGTAATGAATTTACCTATTGGTTTGTGTTTTAGCCTTAATTCTTTCTTAAGGCTTTGTATTTTTGTGCCGTGTGTTTTTTTTTTAATTTAAAACCTAAGGTATTTAATAAGTATAAGTTATGTGTTGTCATGTTTGTTATAGATTAATGTTATGGGTTTTTAATTAGGTGTAATTAATTGTTAATTTTAATTTAAATTAGAAAAGGAAGTTGGATTGGGCCTTAGGCCCAATAGCATGGACTTTAGGCCCATGGATGGAGGGCCTAAAGTGGGCCATGTGGGCCAAGCCCATGAGGCCCATTGGGCCTTTGCGGCCGCACGAAGAGAGGGGGAGTGATTCAAATTGCATGCCCCTCCCCAAGTATCCTAATGCATGGGCCATTTGGCACCCATGCATTAGAGTCTTCAAGGCAATCATTGCCTTTGGGGGGGAGAAAAGAGAAGAGAGTTGGCCGGATGGGGGAGAAGAGAGAGATAGTGTCGTGCGAGAGAAGAGAGGGAGGGAGGGAGAGAGAGAGAGAGAGAGAGAGAGAGAGAGAGAGAGAAAGGGAGGAAGAGAGAAAGGGAAGAAGGAAGGAGGCTCGCGAGAGGGAGAGGGAGCCGTCCGTCCGCCGCACACCGCCGTCCATCCGCCGTTCGTCGTCGTTTCTCCTTGCTTTGAGGCAAGTTTAGGGTCCATTACTACTCTTGCATGTGTGTTTTGTATGGATGATTGAATTCTTGGGTGTTTGGAAGCTCGAAACCGAAGCTAGGGTGATTTGTTCTTGAAAATGCATGTTGTCTTCGCATGAACCATTGAAGTCAGAAACTTGTGAGGGCTTGCATGTATGTTTGGAGTTCGATTTTGGCTTGGATCTCTTCATGGAAGTTGTAGCTAACACCTTGAACTATAACATACTGAAATTTCGTGAAAAATGATGGAGATTTAAGGGGTCAAAGCCTCATGTTTCGGAGACCCTAGATCTGGAACTGTTTTTCTAACCTTGTGGTGGATTTGTGCTTGCATGTTGATTTTTACTAAGAATCTCTCTTCGATTTCTTCATGAGACTTGTAGAGAACATCTTAAGGATGAACATACTAAATTTTGAAGCAAAAAGAACAAGTTTAGACTAGGAAACCAACCTTCATATGCTGTCAAATTCAAATTCATGAAGGAACTTAAGCCAAACTGCCAAAGGATAACCTTCATATGGGTCCACGAAGTCTTGGGTATCCCGTACCGCAACTCCAGATTCACCATCTTCAAGATCAGGTTGGTTTCCTAGCCTATACTTGTTCTTTTTACTTCAAATTTGAGTATGTTGATCCTTAAGATGTGCTCTACAAGTTTCATGAAGAAGTCGAAGAGAGATTCATGGTAAAAATCAACATGCAACCACAAATCTACCACAAGGTCAGAAAAACAGTTCCAGATCTAGGGTCTCCGAAAAATGAGGTTTTTACCCCTTAAATCTTCATCATTTTGTACGAAATATTAATATGTTATAGTTCAAGGTGTTAGCTACAACTTTCATGAAGAGATCCAAGCCAAAATCGAACTCCAAACATGCATGCAAGCTCCCACAAGATCCTGACTCCAGTGGTTCGTGCAAAAACAGCAAGCATCCTCAAGAACAAACCATCCTAACTCCATTTTCGTACCTTTTTTTTTTTTGGTCAGTCCTACTCTATTCTTATTCTACACTCACTCTCAAACTTTTGCCCTGCCTCTTACAAGGCGTGGGAGTCGAAACCCACTCTTGAAATTTGCGCGTCCCCATCCCATCCCCCCCTGAGAAGGTGGGGATTTGAACCCCTCACCTCCCCCTTCCATGTTGGAAGGGTGGCTACTAGGGCGAATCCCAGTGGTTCATTTTCGTACCTTTAAACAACCAAAAATCCAACCAACATGCAAAACACACATGCAAAGAGAGGAGATGGACCCTAAACTTGCCTTAAACACAAAGAGGAACAGCGGCAAACGGCGGACGGACGGGCGGCGAACGGCAGCTCCTCCTCCCCTCTCTCTCGGCCTCCCTCTCTCTTTCTATCGCATGGATCTCCCTCTCTCTTTCTGATGCGTGATGGGGTGAGTGATTCCGGAAATGAAATTTTTCAGAAGGGATTTTTGTGGTTAAGTGTATGGAGTAGTGTATATGGTAAAGAAACAAAAAGGAATAAGCAAAGATAGAACGATCTCCTTCCAAGGTATAAAGGCCACGCCACCAACTGAGGATGAGGATCGAGATCTACGAAGTTCACCACCAAGGCCTAAAGCTTCCACCAGCCAAGGATAAAGGACTTCGAGATAGGAGAAGCTCACCACCAAGGCCTAAATATTCCACCAGCCAAGGATAAAGGGCTTCTTGGCTCACCACCACGGAGTGATCTATGCTCCAAGGATAAAGAAACGAAAAGGAGTTATCCACTCTCCGAAGGAGTTCACTCAAGCAGAGGAAAGCTCACCATTTCATTCATAAAATTCGTATCCCATACATTGGACAGTTTTCCCCTGTTTATAGGAGGATTTTAGCATTAGGAAATATTAAAAACAGACTTTAATGACCTAGGAATTTAAACCTTCGACTCTTGAACTGCATAACAATAAATACACCTAGGAACTTATGAAATGCAATTAGTAGTACGGGAACTTGCATTCGTTGAACTTTTAGCTTTTCGTATTCTTGAACCGTTGGCCTTCCGCATTCTTCAACCGCATTCGTAAACCTTTAGCCTTCCCAAAATTCGAGCTCATCCCTTGACCAAAAAGAAATTCTCCTGAAACTTCATCAATTGGTCATGCAAGACGTCTAAAATGGCCTCTCATTGCTAGTTATCGACGTACCACAAAATATCGATAAGTAATTAACATTATTCATTCAAAATGATCCATCGAAGCATATAATGCCCAATTTCTTTATTGCCTTGGATAAGCATTGATGGTTCTGAGTTGGTCGATGGACCTACGTTGGATGCTCCCGCATCATCCTCCCCGGGTTGTTTGAGATTTGTCCTCAAATCTAGAAAGTTTTCATCCTCTAAGTAAGGAGAAAGGTCTCCCACGTTGAATGTTGCCGAGACTCCAAATTCTCCAGGAAGGTCTATCTTGTATGCATTGTCACCAATTCGCTCAATAACTTTAAAGGGACCATCAGCTCTAGGCATGAGCTTGTTCTTTCGTCGAAATGGAAATCTCTCCTTCCTCAAGTGAAGCCATACAAGATCACCCGGTTGAAATTGAGTCTTCTTGCGATGTTTATTAGCTTTCTTCTTGTAAGATTCGTTGGCCTTTTCGATCTTGGATCGAATTTGCTCATGGAGCTTCTTCATCGATTCAGCTCTTTTCTTGCCATCAAAGCTTACTTGAGAGTTAGATGGAATTGGAATCAAATCAATGGGCGTGAGAGGATTAATTCCATACACAACTTCAAATGGCGATCGACCAGTAGTATAACTCGGTGATCGATTGTAAGCAAATTCAGCATGCGCAAGCTTTAAATCCCAATCTTTCAAAGATTTACTCACCATACCACGAAGAAGAGTGGTTAGAGTACGATTTGTTACCTCCGTTTGGCCATCGGTTTGTGGATGATAAGCCGTGCTGAATAAGAGTCTTGTACCAAGCATTCTCCATAGAGTCCTCCAGAAGTAGCTTAAGAACTTGGAATCACGATCCGACACAATGGTCTTTGGTACTCCATGAATGCGAATAATCTCTTTGAAATATAATTCAGCAATATGAGATGCATCGTTGGTCTTGTGACATGGCACAAAATGAGCCATTTTAGAGAACCGATCGACGACCACCATGATAGCATCTTTTCCTCTTTGAGTTCTTGGTAGAGCCACAATGAAATCCATGCTAACATCTTCCCAGGGCTGCAATGGTACTGGAAGTGGAGTATACAAACCTTGATTGAAATGGCTTTTTGATCTTTGACAAGTTGCACACCTTGAGATGATAGCATGCACATCTCCACTCATCTTTGGCCAATAGAAATGCTCTTGAAGAACCTCAAGAGTTTTGTTAATACCAAAATGACCAGCCAATCCTCCACCATGCGCCTCTCGAATCAGCAATTCGCGAAAAGAACTCTTCGGCACACATAATCGATTTCCTTTAAAAAGAAACCCATCTTGCAAAGAATATGTACCTTGAACTCCCCGCTTGCAATTGTTGATGATGGATGAGAACTCCGCATCTTCAGAATAAAGTTCTTTCATTGATTGAAACCCAAGAATCCTAGAGTCCAGAACAGCAAGCATATAATATCTTCTCGATAAAGCATCTGCTACAACATTTGTGTGGCCAGGTTTATATTTTGAGACAAAAGAAAAGGATTGAAGAAATTCTACCCATTTTGCATGTCTCGAATTAAGCTTGCGTTGGCCGCTAATAAACTTGAGCGCCTCATGATCAGAATGAAGGACAAATTGCTTTGGCCTCAAATAATGACTCCAATGATCAAGAGCTCGAATAATGGCATAGAACTCTTTGTCATAAGTTGAATAATTCCTCTTGGAATCGGTTAACTTCTCGCTAAAATATGCCAATGGTTTTTGTGCTTGGACAAGAACAGCGCCAATACCAACTCCGCTTGCATCACACTCAACTTCAAATACTTTATCAAAATCAGGAAGTGCAAGAATGGGGGACTCACAAAGTTTCTGCTTGATTACCTCAAAGGCGTGATGAGCAGCCTTTGTCCATTCAAAAGCACTCTTCTTCATGCATTTAGTTATTGGAGCCATGACGGTACTAAAGTTTTTGACAAAACGTCGATAGAAAGAAACAAGGCCATGAAAACTTCTTACATCGGAAATGGACTTCGGAACCGGCCAAGTCTTCATAGCCTCCACCTTGGCTTGATCAACAGATATTCCATCTTTGGAAACCACATAACCAAGAAACACAATGCTTGGAGAGAAGAACTCACATTTCTCCATTTTAGCATATAGTTTTCGTTCTCTCAAGACATCAAAGACCTGTTTTAAATGAGAGATATGCTCCTCCTCGTTCCTACTATAAACAAGAATATCGTCGAAATAAACAACGACAAATTGACCAATAAAGGAACGAAGAACCTCGTTCATAAGTCTCATGAAGGTACTCGGAGCATTAGATAATCCGAATGGCATAACCAACCACTCATAAAGGCCTCCCTTGGTCTTGAAAGCCGTCTTCCATTCATCACCTTCTCGCATTCTGATTTGATGATAACCACTCCGCAAATCTATCAATTGATGCGTGATGGGGTGAGTGATTCCGGAAATGAAATTTTTCAGAAGGGATTTTTGTGGTTAAGTGTATGGAGTAGTGTATATGGTAAAGAAACAAAAAGGAATAAGCAAAGATAGAACGATCTCCTTCCAAGGTATAATAAAGGCCACGCCACCAACCGAGGATGAGGATCGAGATCTACGAAGTTCACCACCAAGGCCTAAAGCTTCCACCAGCCAAGGATAAAGGACTTCGGGATAGGAGAAGCTCACCACCAAGGCCTAAAGATTCCACCAGCCAAGGATAAAGGGCTTCTTGGCTCACCACCAAGGAGTGATCTACGCTCCAAGGATAAAGAAACCGAAAAGAGTTATCCACTCTCCGAAGGAGTTCACTCAAGCAGAGGAAAGCTCACCATTTCATTCATAAAATTCGTATCTCCCCTACATTGGATAGTTTTCCCCTGTTTATAGGAGGATTTTAGCATTAGGAAATATTAAAAACAGACTTTAATGACCTAGGAATTTAAACCTTCGACTCTTGAACTGCATAACAATAAATACACCTAGGAACTTATGAAATGCAATTAGTAGTACGGGAACTTGCATTCGTTGAACTTTTAGCTTTTCGTATTCTTGAACCGTTGGCCTTCCGCATTCTTCAACCGCATTCGTAAACCTTTAGCCTTCCCAAAATTCGAGCTCATCCCTTGACCAAAAAGAAATTCTCCTGAAACTTCATCAATTGGTCATGCAAGACGTCTAAAATGGCCTCTCATTGCTAGTTATCGACGTACCACAAAATATCGATAAGTAATTAACATTATTCATTCAAAATGATCCATCGAAGCATATAATGCCCAATTTCTTTATTGCCTTGGATAAGCATTGATGGTTCTGAGTTGGTCGATGGACCTACGTTGGATGCTCCCACATCACTTTCTCACTTGTGCGAATGGCACAACCAGCCACCCTCTCTCTCCTTTTTGCTTTTCTTTCCCCCTAATCATTTCTTAGAGGACCCTAATGCATGAGTGCCAAATGGCTCTCACACTAGGACACTTGGGGAGGGGCATGCATCCGAATTTCCCTCCCTCTTCTCTCTTCGTGCAGTCGAAAGGCCCAATGGGCCTCATGGGCTTGGCCAAAATGGCCCACTTTAGGCCCTCTATCCATGGGCCTAAAGTCCAAACCAAAATTCATCCTTTTACCTTTTTACTTTTTAGTAAAAACCCCTAAATTTCCTATCTTAGATAATTCAAATCCCAAATTCACTAAGTCAATAACTTGTAACTTTCAATCTATAGGAAAACGAATCTATGGGGAACATATCTAAGCATAAATTTATCCTCATTAATTACCTTATAATTAAGTTTAAATTAAAAACACAAAGCACAAAGCACAAAGCCTTAAAAGAAAACTAAAGGCTAAAACAAACCAATAGGTAAATTCATTACCTATTTAAGAGCTTTAGGACACTCTAAGGCTTATCTCAAAAATTTGGGATGCCACATTTGTTCTCCCCCCACAACGGAACGGAACGGAGAACGCGGAGAGAGAGAGGAGTCGACAGGTTGCAGGCGTCGCAGAGGAGAGCATAGGAGAGAGAGCGTCAGAGTGGTGGGTCCCAAGAGCGTGCCGCGCAAATTTTGAACCTCTGACGCCGTCGCCTACATGGAGCCACGTGTCGATCGCTGAATGGTCTTACCCTATGCCTACGTGGAGTGTAAGACCCAGGCAATATTTTCTACCATACCATAGCCACAAGGAAAAAGGCGATTTCTATAACAAGTGCAAGCCAGTCCATCGAACAGGGAGCGCATGTTATCGGGTGATGTCCTTGAAAGAGCTACGGCGGCAGTCTTGCTTCCGCTGGTGTTTGTTGGCCCATTTGAAGATGGAACATCCCCCTCGTCATCACCAGCTTGAGCCGAGCCATAGACTTGCTGCCTTATCCCACTTCCTAGTTCGAAGCTGAGTCGTTGCCATCACCAGATTATTAGTGACTGCCACACAGACACCATTTCTGAATAGCCACGCCTAACTTCTAAAACTTTGCTGGTCATCACAGAGAAGGAAGAGGACACTTTTGGGGTAGGTATTCACTCTTTTCTCTAATTGAAAAGTCTCTCTTCAAGATCAAGCATAAGAGGAATATCCTTGAACCCATTATTGTTGAGATATATAATACGCGAAATTACCATAATCTTGCAATTTACGTCAATGCGAAATCACCAGAAAAATTAACGAGAAAAATAAGGACACTAGAAATTTACTTGGTTCAGTCCGAGTATCGGTACCTACGTCCACGGGGAGAGCCAGCAGCAAATAATCCACTAAAATCGAAGAATCAAAGTTTACAATCGCTCAAGTGCTTCCCACACCTAAATTTAACCCCAAACCCTAAGTGTTTATAAATAAACAATTCACTTGGGTATAAACTCACAGCACAAAATTACCGCGCGTTCAACCTCCATATACAACGCTCTACGTACGCCTGATTCGCGTACGTACGAAATCACGTATCAAAGTTTCACACGGAATTTTGTCTCGGCGGACGTGCGGCTTCTACATAGGTTTGAGCGGCTTCTTGCTTCGGCGGACCTTTCCTATGTAGGTTGTGGCGTCTGCAAAACCGAATGAAGAAGAAGACCTGCAAAAAAGAATATTACCTTTTATACGTGTGCCCAAGTCAAATTTTGACCTGGGTCCACCACAATTTGTATTTCACGCCAAAAGGGTTTCGACGAGCTTCATGCCAAAAGGGCCCATCATGATTTGCCTTCTTCATGCGCGTGGACTTAATCTATGCGCCTTTTGATTCCGCAAGAAGAAATTTTATCTTTCCTCTTTATTTAGTAATCCTTCGGAGACCGAAATTTCTTCTTGGCTTGGGAAATCTTTATCGACAAATTCGATTTATCTGAATTCAAACTCGAGACATTAATTTAACAATTCTCCACCTTGGCTCGATGTTTGAAGCCAAGTTATAGTGCTCATCATCCATGCCGCTCTCCCAACGCCCCGACGGGCGCTCACTCTCCACAGACGCCAATAGAGCTCAAGCAGAGCTTGAGCTTCGCCAAAGGAACAGACTTAGTCATCATGTCTGCCGAGTTATCTGCTGTAGCAATCTTTTTAACAATAACAATACCCTTAGCTAAGACATCTCGAATAAAGTGGTACCTAATGTTGATATGCTTCGTTCGCTCGTGATAAACTTGATTATACGCCAAATATATCGCACCTTGGTTATCACATTGTATATCCACACTTTTCTGTTCTAACCCAAAGTCCGTGAGCAAACTTTGTAACCATATCGCCTCATTCGTTACAAAAGTTAGTGTCATGTACTTTGCCTCAGTTGAAGACAAGGCAATGTGATCCTGTAAGGACGCCTTCCAACTAACTGCACCACCTGCTAGCGTAAACACGTACCCTGCTAAAGATCTGTAATCATCCAAGTCACCGACGTGATTCGAATCCACAAAACTAGTGGTCTCACTGCCATTACTGTCCCTTCGGTATACTATACCCACGTTTGTTGTCCCCTTCAAATATCTGAGAATCCACTTCATAGCTTCCCAATGAGCTTTACCAGGACGCTTCATATAGCGACTAACCACGCTCACAGCTTGTGAAATATCAGGCCTAGTGCACACCATCGAATACATAATACTACCCACGGCATTAGAATAAGGAACACGGGACATATGCTCCTCCTCCTCCTCAGTTTGCGGTGATAATTTATCTGAAAGTTTAAAGTGCTTCGCTAAAGGTGTACTTACAGATTTTGCTGACTGCATATTAAAACGTGCTACGATCTTCTCAATATATTTCTTTTGAGACAGATGTAAAACTCCTGCAGCTCTGTCACGCAAAGTCTCCATACCCAATATTTTCTTTGCAGCACCTAAATCTTTCATCTCAAATTCAGCATTTAACTGCCTCTTCAGCACATCAATATCATACATATTCTTAGCTGCTATCAGCATATCATCAACATATAAGAGTAGATAAATCAAAGAACCATTCTCCAATCTCCTATAGTAAACGCAGTTGTCCATCTGACTTTTTGAATAGTCTTGACTAGCCATGAAAGTATCAAAACTTTTATACCACTGCCTAGGAGATTGTTTCAGCCCATACAAAAATTTCTTTAACAAGCAAACATGATCTTCCTTACCCAGAATAGCAAATCCCTCTAGTTGCCTCATGTAAATTTGCCCCTCCAACTCACCGTGAAGAAACGCAGTTTTCACATCTAGCTGTTCTAACTCGAGATTCTGCGAAGCAACTAAGGCAAGTAAAACACGAATAGAAGTATGTCTTACTACAGGAGAGAACACCTCATTGTAGTCAATGCCTTCACCACAAGTCTCGCCTTAGACCTCGCTGCCTCAACACCGGGAATGCCCTCTTTCCGTTTGAAAACCCATTTACTTCCGACAATCTTTTGGCTCTTAGGTACTTTGACCAGCTCCCATGTCTGATTTTGATGGAGAGATTCCATCTCTTCACTCATAGCCCCTAGCCACTGCGATGACTCCGAACTAGCCATCGCCTCAGAATAAGACGAAGGCTCATCTGTCTCCACCTCATCACCTATAGTCAATGCATAAGCAATATCTGTATAACCATAACATATCGGTGGTTTAATTTGCCTTCTCTGTCTATCTACGGCTATAGTCTGCTGCGGCTTTGCTGGTTGTTTACTATCACCAACTTCAGGAACTGCGGCTTCATCTACAGTCTCAACTTTTGTTACCTTCGAGGTCTCCGGAGTCTCCACCTGAAGCTCCACCTCACTAATGACACCATGATATGTCTTCTCTGCTTGTTGTGTCTCACTCCTCTGTTGAAGCATTGTAGTCTCGTCAAAGATCACATCTCTGCTTATTAGAAAACCGGGTGATTTGGGATCGGTGCACCACAGCTGGTAGCCTTTCACCCCATGTGCATAACCTAGAAATATGCACTTCTTCGCCCTCGGCTCAAGCTTACCATCACTTGCATGAGCATACGCACATCCGAATATACGTAATCCGGAGTAATCAACAAGTTTCTCCGACCATACTTCCTCAAGAGTCTTCCACTCGATAGCAGATGATGGAGATCGATTTACCAGGTAACATGCCATGTTTACTGCTTCGGCCCAAAATTCCTTGCCAAGTCCTGCATGCGAAAGCATGCATCGAGCTCGCTCAAGCAAAGTTTTGTTCTTTCGTTCTGCCACGCCATTCTGCTGTGGTGTCCTAGGTACTGTGCGGTGTCTCACAATACATTCTTTCTCGCAGAACTCGGTAAAATCTTTACCATAGAACTCCATGCCATTATCGGTTCTCAGGCATTTGATTTGTTTATCTGACTGCTTCTCAATCAATGCCTTAAATTTCTTGAACCGATCAAACACATCATATTTGTGCTTTAGAAAGTAAACCCATACCTTCCTCGAATAATCATCGATAAAAGTTAGCATATATCGGGCACCTCCTTTCGAAGGAACCGAAGACGGGCCCCAGACGTCTGAGTGAATATATTCAACTGGTCGTTTGGTCGAATGAAAACCCGTAGTAAACTTAACACGATGCTGCTTCCCATAGATGCAGTGCTCACATAAGTCTAGCTTCCCTGTCTTCTGACCCTTCAACCCCTTTTCACTTAGCATCGTCATACCTGCTTCACTCATGTGCCCCAAACGCATATGCCATAATTGAGTCAAGTCAAAATCTGACTCACCTGATGAAACTGCAGCGGTTCCGGTCACGGTCTCTCCCAGTAGATGATAGAGAGTATTTATTTTCTTCCCTTTCATCACTGTCATGGCACCTCGAGAGATTTTTAGTACTCCACATTCAGCGGTGTACCTACACCCAATGTCATCGAGTGTCTCCAGAGAAATAAGGTTTTTCTTGAGCTCCGGTACATGCCTCACATCTGTCAATATGCGAACCACCCCATCGTGCATCCGGATCCGAATTGTCCCTATCCCCATAGCCTTACAGACTGCATTATTCCCCAAAAGAACCCTACCACCATCTGCAGTCTGGTAAGTAGTAAACCAGTTCTTATGAGGTGTCATGTGATAAGAACACCTCGAATCTAACACCCATTTGAGATATAATACGCGGAATTACCAGAATCTTGCAATTTACGTTAACGCGAAATCACTAGAAAAATTAACGAGAAAAATAAGGACACCAGAAATTTACATGGTTCGGTCCGAGTATCAGTACCTACGTCCACGGGGAGAGCCAGCAGCAAATAATTCACTAAAATCGAAGAATCAAAGTTTACAATCGCTCAAGTGTTTCCCACACCTAAATTTAACCCAAAACCCTAAGTGTTTATAAATAAACAACTCACTTGGGTATAAACTCACAGCACAAAATTACCGTGCGTTCAACCTCCAGATACAACGCTCTACGTACGCCTGATTCGCGTACGTACGAAATCACGTATCAAAGTTTCACGCGGAATTTTGTCTCGGCGGACGTGCGGCTTCTACATAGGTTTGAGCGGCTTCTTGCTTCGGCGGACCTTTCCTATGTAGGTTGTGGCTCTTCAAAACCGAATGAAGAAGAAGACCTGCAAAAAAGAATATTACCTTTTATACGTGTGCCCAGGTCAAATTTTGACCTGGGCCCACCACAATTTGTATTTCACGCCAAAAGGGTTTCGGCGAGCTTCATGCCAAAAGGGCCCATCATGATTTGCCTTCTTCATGCGCGTGGACTTAATCTACGCGCCTTTTGATTCCGCAAGAAGAAATTTTATCTTTCCTCTTTATTTAGTAATCCTTCGGAGACCGACGAAATTTCTTCTTGGCTTGGGAAATCTTTATCGACAAATTCGATTTATCCGAATTCAAACTCGAGACATTAATTTAACAATTTTTCTTTCCTTGCTCAGGAAGATAAGAACGTCATATGTTGAAAAAACCATTTTGTTTGTGCACGTTTAGTCCTCTTTTCACCTTAAAAAAATATGTTACAAGGCACCCAGTTCTTGATTCTTGAATTATTGCGAGAATCCATTTTCTTCTATCGCCATGCCTCTCTCCAAATGCATTTTTGAGTTGTTTCCCATGTGTCGTGACCTGACCTCAATACTCAATCAGCGAGTGATAGCATAAAGATAGGATTTAGAGGTGGTTAACCAAAAGAGTGTCCTCACGGCATGTAACTCCAAGGATGCCATCACCTCATCCTTTGGGATCGGTGCCACAAGGTCTCTTGGTCATAATCATGAGCCCTCCCAAATTTGCACATCTCGTAATAGCAAGATTTATTGTGACTCTACCTCGGCGGCATTTTTGATGAAAAGACGTAAAGTTAAAGTTTAGAGGTTTTTAACTATGAAAGTTCACTCAAGACACTTCCCCCCCAACAAAATGTCATCACCTCATCTTTTTGTTAGGGTCACAACCGCTTGAGCATATTCAGGCTGCGTTTGGTTCAGCATTTGCAATGGGCTTTGAGTCCAATGCAAATGCTGAAAGCCTAAAGCTACTTGGGGAAAATGCAATTGTGTTTGGTAAAAAAATTTTGCAAATGGACTTTGAGTTGAATATGCGTTTGGTAAAAAAAACTTTCCCAAGGGGCTTTGATGGGTATAATGTATTTTTTTTTTCTTTTTTAAATTCAGCTAAGCCCTTCGCCGGTCCGGCGAAGGGCTACGGCAGAAGGACGGGTGCGCTTAACCCGTCGGAGGTCGCCCGACCTCAGGCGACCTCATCCGACGGCCGCCGGCGCCAGATCTAGCTCGCCGGCGGCCGTCACCCTTCGCCGGTCCGGCGATGGCTGCTCCTTTTTCAATTAAAAAATAAATAAATACAGGGGCAATAACGGAAATATGAAAAATTAATGAGAGTAATTTAGGAAGAACAAAAAAAATTTCAGCATTGTCAAGGGCGAGCTTTCATTTGAAAGCTCCTTGAAAATGGTTGCCAAACACCCATATTTGGGCTGAAGGAGCTTTGGGGGCTGGATGGGCTTTCTAAATGCCCATCCAAACGCACCCTCAATAATAGCCATGAGCTTTTCCTAGGTTCATACCTCGCACAATCGGTAAGTTCATTTAAAGTTGTATTAGATAACCTAAATGGTATTTAAAAGTCGCCACTAGTCTCATTTTTTGAGGCCGGCTAGAGTGCCTAATCATGGATTGAGAATGATCCCTCGATACCTATGCAACCAAAGATCTAGAGTTCGCTACCTAACAATCAATGTGTTATCTAATGTGATTATACATCTCTTTTTACTTTTCATGCAAATTTATGAAGTAAATGTGATCATGCATGGATGGTTCATCTTATGCCATTCTACTCTATCACTAAAAAAGTGAAAAGGCAAATCAACCAAGTAATTGAAATTGTGGTTAAAGTAAGTAAACTCCCAAAGATAATAAAAGGAGTACGATAGAAAATGAGTACACAATTCTAAGAAAGATAAAAATAAAAGCTATTGACACCTAATTTTTAACCAACGCGTCAAAAAAGTAAAAAATTGAGACTTAGGTTTCCGATTGCGACGGGACCCGTTTCTCAACCAAAAAAGTATATTTTTTTTCTTTCTTTCTTTTGCATTGTTACTTTTAAGCAATTTCCAATTCATTTATGAGAAAAATACGAAAAGTCAAATGATTGACTTTTCGAGTTGATTTTTTGGTTAATCCTTTGACCAAAAGTCCTTGGGTCAAAAAATTGGCTTTTCAACAAAAAAAAAATGTCAATTAGCCTTAATTTCACTTTTCTCAAGTCAATTTTTCAAAAAATCCACAGATTTTGCTTTAAAATTAACCTTTTACTAAAAATCAACTAAAGGTTTACTTTTGATCAAACTTTTGACTAAAAAAATTGGAAAAATAAAAAAAAATCCACAAAACACTTTATTTTAGTGTCAATTTGATTTGTGTGTCAAAAATTTCATAAAATTCGATTAAGAATTTTGTTTTTGAATTTTTCGGTTTTAGGTTCTAAATTGACCAAAAAAAACTACTTTTGTTCTAGTAATAGTTAAGTATAGTTCCTTTTATGACATTCGATCTAGGGACTATTCTACATACACTAGTGTATTCAATTTCACAAATTACCACATCAAAAGGCGAATTGCCATTTTAATCTCCAATTATGGGGTCAAAATCAATTCTTCATAATTTACGAACGAACAATTATTTTCCACTCGTTTTCTTAAGATAAGTCCAAACCCATGGCCAATTTGAGAAATTCACATGAGAACTTCCCGATTTGAGGGATTTTTTTTTTTGGTAAAGCCCGATTTGAGGGATTTTACTCTCTTGAAGGTAAGAAAATCGAGCCATTGAGCTTCAATCAAAGAAATTTAGGTTGACCTATTCAAGATTAAGGTTCGATTGCATGAATTTAGGTTCAATTTTAATATTAGACCTTGATTTATTTTTTGCCTAAGTTTTGGCAATTCAATTCAAAGTCAATTTGGATACATGAGGTGATCCTCCACACGAGTAATTAGTTAAATAGATTTATTGCAACATTAATTGAATTGAATTTCATTTAATTTGCAATTTAGCCAAGGAATTGCAAAATTGCTCATTTTAGCCCTTAAGGCTCGATCTCATGTACCCATGGTTTTGGTCCTCTTTTTTTTTTTTTTTGCAATAATCACTCAATTAAGTGAATAAAGGGTCCATAGATTGCATTTACGGAGTTTAATTGGCTTAATTGAATTGAAATTGAACAATTTTTCCTTAAATCATACAAATTTTCTCTTCAATTTTATTTTTAAATTTTGAACCCACAAGGACCACAAAGGGTGAATCGGCAAGAATCGGCCAGAACTGGTCAAGAACTGGTCAAACCGACGTGAATCGATCTGACCAGTCTGACTGGCCGCCGGCTGGGCATGTCGATTCAGCCCCATGCCGGCTAGTTCTAAGCATCCAATGATCAGTTCTGCGATCCTTGCTGTGTCAATTTTACTTCCATGCCCTCACTTTCTTACGATTTTGCATATTAACCCTCAAATTTCATGAATTTGCAATTTGACCCCTAATCAAGTGTATGATAAATCCTAAATACTTCTGTCACGTCCATTATGAAATTAATTTTTTTTTTTAATATAACCTAAGCAAAACCTGGATGGACCCGGCCCATGAGAGTAGACCAAGCCTAAGAAGAAAATGAAGTGACATCGACCGGTCGTGAATGGGCTTAAGTGAGTCTATACTTTTTTTTTGGTCGGAAAAGTGAGTCTATTGGATTGCTGGAAGTTGTCACATATGTGGTGAAAATGTCTTCTTTTTTTTTGTCAGTCTTACTCTAATCCTAGTCTAACACTCACTCTCAGACTTTTGCCCTGCCTCATTGCAAGGCGTGGGAGTCGAAACCTACTCCTGAAATGAAATCTTCCTCACCTCAATCCCCCCTGAGAAGGTGGGGATTTAAACCCCCAACCTCCCCCTTCCAAGATGGAAGGGTGACCACTAGGGCGAACCCCCAGTGGTTTGTGATAAAAAGGTTTAACATGCGAAAAATTCAAGACCTTAAAATCTCTATGTTTTCTAAAGTAAATCTTTTGTCATTTATCACAACGTTCAACTTTAGAAATTATTTTTTATACCCATGATTGGTATTCAATAAATCTATTTTTGTGGAATATAACTTAAAGGAATCCACATAATGATAAGATTATTTCTTAAATCTCTCATAAACAATTTTCTCCATTTTCTAACTATTTAAGTTCATTGATAAATCAAATCGCACTCCCTTTTGAATCATAAAATATGAAATTAAGTCGTTATACCGCTGAATCAAACTGTTATGATGACTATACTAAATATGGGGCGAAATGCATGTTGTTGTTGGTAATACTATAAAAAAATATGCAATTTGATGGCATATAAGGTGATAAATATATTGATTTGTGATTTTTAATGATATTAATTCAATTTAATAGAAATTACGGAGGACATATTTGTCATCAATGTACTGGTTTGAGCTTTTCGGTCTACAAAAAATTAGTTTTAAGATAAATCCGTTGTAAGCGTATCAATTTGGTTTTTTTCGTGATAATCAACCCTAAAATTAAAATTTCATCTGATGCTCTGAAGGGTCCCGATGTCGACCCCCCACCGTTCATTTTGCTAACATATCGAAGGTAAAAATGCTCAAAATCGGCGGTAAAATCATTCGCGCTGTTCGCGCCGATCTCTCCTGCGGCATTTTTTTCCGGAAGAGCCGCGCACCCGGGATTCGGAGGTGCGATAGGAATAGTCGCCCTCTAGTCTTCGTCGGTACGGCGCCGTTTCGAATCCCGCGACTCGCTCCGCAACCCGGTCAAATCGCGTTTCGAACGCTGAGAAAGCGCCGAGAGTCTCCGATCCGACTCAGCGTGACTCGCCCGCCGCAGCCAGTCTCTTCTCTTTCACTCCTTTCGCAGCTCTCACCCTTTTTTCACTTTACACTCCCTGCGAGGGAGAGAGAGAGAGAAGAAAAAGGGGGGCGAGAGAATCATCGAACGTGATCTCCAAGCAGGGCCAGATCGATCGAGAGCTGCAGTGGAAGAGAGAGAGAGAGAGAAGGGGGGGCCTTTTAGGTTTTGCGGGGGGCTACTGTGCGATGGCGAGCCCTCAATCGGGGCGATTGGCTCCTGCTTCTTCGGGGGGATTCGCGTCCCTGACGTTCGGGGCTAGGGCTCCGCAGAGCCCGCTCAGCGACGAGGCCGTCTGGAGGCGCCTCAGGGATGCCGGGTTCGACGAGGAGTCGGTCAAGCGGAGGGACAAGGCCGCCCTGATCGCGTATATCGCGAAGCTCGAGGCTGAGGTTCGTGGTCTCCCGTCCTTTCTCTTTCTTTTTGTTGTTTTCGGCCAGTGGGTGGCCAGTATCTTGCGGGACTAGTAGCCCCTTTTGCTGTGGTTCCTGTTGGGGTTCGGTTTTGGTGTCCTTTTTGCTACGTTTATGTTGGTCTATGAGGAAAGTTTTTGTTTTTTTTTTGTTTTTGGGCGCAAACCTGCATTGAATTTACTAGGGAGTGGAACAGAGAAAGAAACAGTGGTTTTGATTTCCAATTCTTGCATTTGCTTTGGGATTCTAATGGCTGAGAATGTAAACCTATCTGGCTTGCTCGCTTTTTTTCTTGATTTGATGACATTGTGGCAGCGATGGGTATTTTTAGGCACGGGTTAGTTGCTGTAGACTGAATTAATATCTTACGAGCCATGCGGACTTCATATGCTGTTCAAACTTGTCTTGCAAGTCGAAAGTTGTTCACTTATGGCCTGCGGTATTTATCATGATTCTTATTCAAAGAAGAAATGCCATTTGCTCTATGTAATCTCAGTTTATTGAGTTATGATGTTGTTGTACCATATAGGGTAATTTGACAATAGAACTACCCATTCATTGAATTTATAGATATCAACGGGATAGGCTGGGGAAAGGATGTGCATTAATTCCACATAATGGATGGAATTTGCTGTATATTCTTCAATAACTAGGCTGCAGGGTTTCCATTTTTTTTTTTTTTTGAGTTGTACATTAGCTCATCAGTTGGTTTCCCTCGCAATTGGCGAAATTCTACTTCATAATTTCTGATAACTTATGGGGAAAACAAAAGAGAAACCTAGAACTGTAAACCTTACATGTACAAATAGAATAAAATAAGGAACTGTTATTTTATGCTAATAAATTTCTTCCCTTATCATCCCTTTATTATCCTATTTATGAGACATAATGAAACTGGGGTATGTCATTTCTGCTGTTGAAACGTCAGTCTGGATCACTCTGTTTTGTTTCTACTTCACCCCTTTCAAGACATGTGAGATATATCTTGAATTAGAGTAATCTTCGAGCAATCAATGATAGTTTTCTAGATCATGTGGTTTTATAGTTCTTAGGAACTACAATCACATTGTTCTCCTTCTATTATGGATCTGTTACTGAGTATTGATATTCTAATAAGTGCATTGGGCGTTGCTGACTTTTTAATGCTTTGGTGTCTATTCTCTTTTGGTGTATTACAACATCTTGTTTTGCTATGTCTGATATGTATGGACTGCTTGTAGATTTTTGACCATCAACATCACATGGGCCTCCTTATTCTGGAGCAAAAGGAGCTTACTTCCAAGTACGAGCAAGCTAAAGCCTCTGCTGAGGCTGCTGAGTTAAAATGCAAACGTAACCAAGCAGGTCATGTCTCTGGTCTGGCTGAAGCTAGGAAGAGAGAAGAGACATTAAGGAAGTCTCTAGGAGTTGAGAAAGAGTGCATAGCAAGTGTAAGTATAATCACTGAGTTTGCTGAAGTCTCTAGGAGCTTTGTCTGTGCTTCTTTCATGTTTAAGCATGGATTTTATTTAATGAACAATTGCAGCTCGAGAAGGCCTTGCACGAGATGCGTGCTGAATCTGCTGAAACAAAAGTTGCTGCTGAAAATAAGTTGTCTGAAGCTCACTTGATGGTAGAGAATGCTCAAAATAAGTTTACTGAAGCTGAAGCAAAGCTTCAAGCAGCAGAATCTTTACAGGCTGAGGCTAACCGGTATCATAGACTTGCTGAAAGGAAGCTGCAAGAAGTTGGGGAACGGGAAGATGACCTAAGGAGGCGCATTCAATCTTTCAAGTCTGAGTACGGTCACTTGCTTACTGATTAATGGCATTTCAGTAGTTTTTTTGTTAAATTGTGGGGGATGTGTGCATTCCACATGCAACGTGAGTTGAAAGTGGTTTGTATTGGTAAAGTAATTAGGGAAATGATCTTCCAGTTAGTTGGCCTATGTACACCTACTATGTATCAATAGAATTATTTCGGACTAGTGATGGAAATTTCAGCTGTCATAAAGAGAGTTAGCCACTGTTTGCTTTTGTTGCTATGGCGAAATATGAATGGTATATTCTCAACATACCAATGCATTACTTGAATTACTCTAATGATTTTATTTTGCTTGTCAGAAGAAATATCACAATAAGGTGCTCATTGTGTGAGTGTCTTGTCTTTGAGTACTTGATGTGATTTTCTTCTTTTTGGCAGATGTGATGCAAAAGAGAATGAGATATTTCTTGAGAGGCAATCTTTAGGAGAAAGGAAAAGAATTTTGGAACAAGGAGAAAAGAGATTACTTGACGGACAAGCTATGCTAAACCAGAGAGAGGGATATATATTTAGCAGATCTCAAGAATTGGATCAACTTGAAAAAGAATTGGAGGCCTCCAGATCTAACATTGAAAAACAGCGTGGAGCCTTGAATGATGAGAAATCTGATTTGGAACTCAGAGCAGCTTCACTTGTGGACAAAGAACAGGTTCCTTCTAGTTCTCACTAATATGGCTGCACTTTTGTGTTTGTGAACTTTTAAGGATACGAGTCCTCTTCTGTTAATGTGTTGACAGGATCTTTTGAGAAAAGAGGTTTCACTGAATCAAAAAGAGCAAGAGCTGCTTGTTTTACAGGAAAAGCTTGCCAGCAAGGAATCGGTAAGTTCTCTTGCTGTCATTCACTTTTTTTGTGAGAATTGTTATAGTGTCATCTGATAATTTGATGGTGGCACCGTGCAGAGAATCAGGTGCACATTATTTCTTCTTCTATAAAATATTTTGCCGAGGACTTTCAATGGTCCTTTCTGATTTTAAAGTTCACTGACTTTAAATTATACTACTAATGCTACTAGGCTGACATTCAAAAAGTGATTGCGGATCAAGAAGCTGTTTTGCGGTCAAGGAAAGCCAAATTTGAGTCAGAGATGGAGATGAAACGTAAACTTGTTGAGGATGAAATCGAAACCAAGCAACGGGCTTGGGAGTTGAGGGAGATGGATATCACTAATCAGGAGGATCAACTTAAAGAGAGAGAGCATGATTTGGGCATTCAGATAAGGTCCTTGACAGAGAAGGAGAAGGATGTCAAAGAGAGGTGGGATAATGTTGATGCAAGAGAAAATAAATTAGCTTCTGCAGAGGCCGACTTTGAGCTTAGGAAGGATATGCTACAGAAGGAGAAGGAAGAAATTAACAAACTGAAACAAGATCTTCAGAAGTCTTTGGATTTGCTTGAAGACAAAAAGAAGCAAGTTGATAGTGCAAAGGATAAGTTGGAGGTTATGAAAACTGAAACAAGTGAACTATCGGTTTTAGAGATAAAACTCAAAGAGGAGCTTGATAGGGTCAGGGCTGAGAAACTGGAAGTTATGGCAGAGGCAGATAAGCTAAAACTAGAGAAGGCAAAATTTGAGTCTGAGTGGGAATCAATTGATGAAAAGAGAGAAGAGCTGAAGAAGGATGCTGAACGAATTGCTAAGGAGAGAGTGGCTGTTGCAAAGTTTCTCAAGGATGAACGTGACAGTCTGAAAATAGAGAAGGATGCGATGCGCAATCAATACAAACACGACGTTGAGTTGCTTCGTCTTGAGAGAGAAGAATTCATGAATAGGATGGTGCAGGAACGTTCTGAGTGGTTCAGCAAGATTCAGCACGAACGTGCTGATTTCTTGCTGGAGATTGAAGTGCGAAAGAGTGAGTTGGAGGACTGCATTGAAAAAAGGCGTGAAGAATTAGAAAGTTCCTTAAGGGATAAGGAAAAAGCTTTTGAGGAAGAAAAGAAGAATGAACTTCAGCGAATTGGTTTTCTTAAGGAAGCGGCTGAGAAAGAGTTGGACCGCGTTGCTTTGGAAATGAAAAGGCTTGAGAGTGAGAGGATGGAGATTAACGTAGATCGTGAGAGAAGAGATCGGGAATGGGCGGAATTACAAAATTCTATTGAGGAGCTGAAGCTGCAAAGACAGAAATTAGAGAGGCAGAGGGAATTACTGCATGTTGATAGGGAAGAAATTTGTACCCATGTAGAGCAGATGAATAAGCTGGAAGATTTAAAGCTAGCCTTAGATCGGAAGGCTGTTGAGACGCAACAATCTGTTTCAGAGTCCAGGCTAATGAAGATATCTGGGAAAAGACATCCTAAGCAGCTAACTGCTGTGAATAATAATAATTTGGACTTGGATGACAGAGTATATGAAGTGGGTCATGTCAATGGACCTAATTCACCCACTTTGCAGAAAGCTGGTCATTCTTCTTCTCCGAGCTCTGCTCCTCTCTCATGGATTAGGCGTTATTCTGACTTATTATTCAGGTCTTCTGAGAAGCCTCGTTTGGCATGTGAAAAGGAGCCTTCCACATCTAAGAATGACGAGCAGGCCACACCAATGGTAAGGCAGCCGGACTTATCACTCAGATATGATGTGCAGAAACATGAACAGAAGAAGAGGCTGGAAGGAATTCGGGGAATGAGTCGGCCGGAGAAACATGTTGGGGAAGAAAAGACGATATTTGAAGTGCCAACTGGAGGTGAGGATGCAAATGAAGAATGTAAAAAGAAGGAAACTGCCAGCCATAAGCCTTCTGAATCCATTGCCGAAAAAGGGCCTCAAACCAGAAGAAAAAGAAGGGTCAAAGAGTTACTCCCAAGAGATTCTGTTGATATTCAACCAGAGGAAAGGAAAAGCAAGAAGAACAAGGGAATGCAAGTTGATGGCGGGGCTGATCTCTCTGATTTAGCCAACACCAATCAGTATGATCCATCTTTATGTAGCTTATTTTCTTGCTCCTGTTTCTTAAATTTAAGATCTCCACCTGTTGAATGCTCTCACATTTTTTTTTCCAGTGTAAATGCAGGACAACCATGCATTGCTGATGTTGAAGATGCCTCTCTATCGTCCAAGGAGACTCGGTTTGTAGCTGAAGAGACCACAGTATTAGTTGTTGATGAAGTTGTTAATATTTCAGTGTCTTCTGAGAAAGAAAGTTTGAAACGTGTTAACGAAGACAACAATGACCATCTGCTGGAACCTCTATCGAAATCAAAGGAGGACTTTCTTGAAGGTGGATCTGCTGATTTTGAACATGTTCACGGGGGTAATGGTGTCCTCACACATGATACAGCTTCAGTGGTACTCGTGGAAGATGTCAGGCTTGTTGGTGACATTGGTCAGGTAATAGCAATGCTCTTGCAGTTTCTAGCATAGATGTTGGAAGGTTGTGCCTTTTCACTCATATCGATGATAAAGTTGTGTTCGCCATGATCCAAGTTTCCATCTACTTTAGTTAGAAATGATTAGGTTAAGGTTAGTTACTATATTGACAAGGGATGGCTTATGTCTGTTGGCAGTGAATCATTCTGTAATTAAATGCTGCATATCCAATGGTATGTGTAGCTTCCTGTCTGATTCCTTTGATATTCATCACTTCTAAATTTGTGCATGTTCTTTCTTCTAGGGTCATGATGTATCAGCTAAAGCTGACCAGATACCTAGAGATCAAGGTCTCAGCAAACTAGATACTCATGGGGAGGATGGTTGAAAAACTGGAAATCAGAGACGGTTGTAAAACAAGTTATAGGTGCCTGGTCATATAGAAGACGGTTTCCGGGTCATTTGTAGATGCAGTTATGGTAATGCATTCTCTTCTGAATTAGCAACACCTAAAAAATCAGTGGTGAATCTAATGTTTTTCTTGCTCCATTAATTAATTCTCTTTCTCTGATGTAGCAGACGGTGGAGGAGTTCGTCAGCATGTATTGGAGCTTGCTCTAACCCTTTGAGAATGTAAATGACTTTTAATGTCTTGGTTTCTTTGCTTGTCTTGTCGATATGCTAAGCGATTGTTGGTGGCCTTATGTGTGGGCTGCGGTAGTGAGCATTTCTTTTGGGCTGCTTGTTGATAGTTTGGTTAGATAGGGGTGATGATGGGTAAATCTGCCTGCTTGTTTTTTGGTTTTGAGCAGATTGAGGTTGTTGATGGCTTGATCAGTTTATTTGTTAACACCACTGGCATGTTGAAATTCCTGAATGTGGACATTTCGTGTATTATTATTTTGTCCATCTGAATATGAAAATCACTAGAAGTTAGCTCGGTTTTAATGCCCTGAATTGCGGACCTTCTTCAATTTTGTCCTCTCTGGGGAAGATGAACTTCATATTGAGAACATCTGCTGGATCTAACCGAAGCCCTTATCTCCAGCCCATAATCTTGTGCTTTGGTAGAGACGGTAGTGGGCACGTTATTGCAAATTTGCAAGTGAACCCACACGAAGAAGGCGCATCGAAGCGCAGCCCAACAATAAAAGAAAAAAAAATGGTTTGCGCAATGACCCTGCGGAACACGACCTCCTGCAGCAACCCCATTCACTAATTTGACATCGTACAATGCCGCAAATTCTGAGGAACTACAAACCTTTTAACAGAACAGGCCAGGAATTCGTGCTGAGTTGATTACTGGCGTGAGCCAACCGCGACGTGCGTGACCTGGACCATTCATTGAAATAAGCAGCACTTGCGTGACCTGAACCATTCATTAAAATGGGCAGCACTTTCTTAGAGATGGGATCGGTTGTATTATAGCTATAATAAAACCCAGGAATTAACCTAGTGATCTCCAAATCCAAGGGCGAAATGAAGTCAGGTTGTCT
This sequence comes from Eucalyptus pauciflora, assembly GCA_007663325.1. Taxonomy (NCBI): domain Eukaryota; kingdom Viridiplantae; phylum Streptophyta; class Magnoliopsida; order Myrtales; family Myrtaceae; genus Eucalyptus; species Eucalyptus pauciflora. The sequence goes on along the minus strand of VMYD01000352.1, from coordinate 1,645,894 downwards.
TAGAAATATCTCAGAGAGGAAACTTGAAAGGCGTTGAACACATGCATATATCATTCTAGTTACGGTTCTATGACAGATGATTGAGGGAAAGTTCGAGGAGACTCTGGTTGTCCTAAGGAGGATGGTGATGCGGGAGCATCCAACGTAGGTCCATCGACCAACTCAGAACCATCGATGCTTATCCAAGGCAATAAAGAAATTGGGCATTATGTGCTTCGATGGATCATTTTTGAATGAATAATGTTAATTACTTATCGATATTTTGTGGTACGTCGATAACTAGCAATGAGAGGCCATTTTAGACGTCTTGCATGACCAATTGATGAAGTTTCAGGAGAATTTGTTTTTGGTCAAGGGATGAGCTCGAATTTTGGGAAGGCTAAAGGTTTGCGAATGCGGTCGAAGAATGCGGAAGGCCAACGGTTCAAGAATACGGAAAGCTAGAAGTTCAAGAATGCAAGTTCCCGTACTACTAATTGCATTTCATAAGTTCCTAGGTGTATTTATTGTTATGCAGTTCAAGAGTCGAAGGTTTAAGTTCCTAGGTCATTAAAGTCTGTTTTTAATATTTCCTAATGCTAAAATCCTCCTATAAACAGGGGAAAACTATCCAATGTAGGGGAGATACGAATTTTATGAATGAAATGGTGAGCTTTCCTCTGCTTGAGTGAACTCCTTCGGAGAGTGGATAACTCTTTTCGGTTTCTTTATCCTTGGAGCGTAGATCACTCCTTGGTGGTGAGCCAAGAAGCCCTTTATCCTTGGCTGGTGGAATCTTTAGGCCTTGGTGGTGAGCTTCTCCTATCCCGAAGTCCTTTATCCTTGGCTGGTGGAAGCTTTAGGCCTTGGTGGTGAACTTCGTAGATCTCGATCCTCATCCTCGGTTGGTGGCGTGGCCTTTATTATACCTTGGAAGGAGATCGTTCTATCTTTGCTTATTCCTTTTTGTTTCTTTACCATATACACTACTCCATACACTTAACCACAAAAATCCCTTCTGAAAAATTTCATTTCCGGAATCACTCACCCCATCACGCATCAAAATTGGTATCAGAGCTCAAGGTTCAACTCATTTGAGTGATTCCTTTGTTTCTTCTATTACAAATTCCTTATGGATGATCAAGTTCCAAGAGGCTCGACTTTGGAGCAAGCGCACAATGAAAGGCGAGATCGCGCAATCGAAAATCTTCAGCAACAAATGGAGCGAGTCCTCAATCTTCTAGAGAATCCGGCGAGACAAGGACGGCTAGGAAGACGTCCCAATGAACGGCAACGACGTGACGATTCTGAATCTCGTCAAAATTCTGATGGCGATTCCGAGTCCACTGGAGACAACCGAACGATTCTGCACACAAGTGATTCTGAATCTCAAATTCGAAGACGCAGACGAAGAGGGAGGCATAAGGAGGATGAAAGAGACATTAAAGTGGAGGTCCCTGAGTTTGACGGAAATCTCAATCCGGACGACTTTGTGGATTGGCTACACAAAACCGAACGAATTTTTGACTTCAAGTCCTATTCGGATGAGAAGAAATGTAAGGTTGCTATCCTAAAGCTGACAAAATATGCTTCTCTATGGTGGGAGAATCTAAAGCATCAACGAGCAAGGGAAGGAAAAGGCCGAATCAAGTCTTGGGAAAAACTCAAGAAGTTGATGAAGAAGAGGTTCTTGCCCGACAACTATAAGCAAGATCTATTCCTCAAATTGAATTCCCTAAGACAACAAGGGATGAGTGTTGAAGAATACATTCGTGAGTTTGAACAACTCAAAATGAGGAGTGAAGTTCCAGAAGTTCCTGAGCAAACTATCGCTCGTTTCCTTGGCGGCATGAATCGAGAAATTGCTGATATGGTTGAACTTCAACCTTATTGGTCCTTTGAAGACGTATGCAAGTTAGCCATAATAGTCGAAAAACAATTGAAGAGCAAGAGGTTTTCCTTCAGAACCTCAACAAAGGCGACCTATTTTAAGGGTGCTTCGTCAAGCAAAGGCGAGAGTACGTCGACAAAAGACAAAAGCAAGGGAAAAATTGCAGAGCCTTCCAAAGAAGTCCAAAAGAAGTTTGAAGGCGATGCAAGGAAATGCTTTAAGTGCCATGGTTTTGGGCATTTACAAGCAAATTGTCCAAATCGGAGAGTTATGACTCTTCAAGAAATTGAGGAGATCAATTCATCGCTTCAAGAGGCTGAGGGCAATCAAGACCAAAATATTTCTGAATCTGATCGGGAAGAAGAAGTTATGGAGAAAGCCGATGATGGTGAGCTGTTGATCATCCGAAGAGCATTGCATGTTGAAGTTTCTCCTGATAAAGAGCAAAGGGAGAATATATTTCACACCCGTTGCACTATTAACGGAAAGGTGTGTTCGGTGATCATCGATGGTGGGAGCTGCACCAATGTTGCTTCAACAACTCTTGTCAACAAGCTAAAGCTTCCAACAATGAAACATCATCAACCATACAAGCTCCAATGGCTCAATCAAGGGAATGAACTCAAGGTAACCAAACGAGTTCTTAAATCATTCTCAATTGGGAAGAACTATCGAGATCAGGTTGTTTGTGATGTGATTCCTATGGAGGCATGCCATTTGTTATTGGGTAGACCGTGGCAATTTGATATAAATGCTACGCATGATGGTCGGAAAAACACATACTCTTTTCATAAGGAACATAAATACATCACTCTTTTACCCTTGAATCCTTCTTCAATACATAATAATCAACCTGGGGAGGGAAACACTTGTAAGGAAAATTTGTTCTTGAGTGAGACACGGGTTGAGAGAGCCATTAGCAAACAAAAGAATGTATTTGCTTTGCTTGTGGTCGAGAAAAAGAGTGTGATTGAGCGACCCATACATCTGAATATGCATTGCTTGTTGAAAGAATTTGCAGATGTGTTCCCGGATGATTTGCCCCCTGGATTACCTCCCATAAGAGGTATTGAGCATCGAATCGATTTGAGCCCCGGTGCTCCTCTACCAAACAAGCCAGCTTATCGATGCAATCCAGAGGAAACTAAGGAGTTGCAAAGACAAGTCGATGAACTTATCATCAAAGGATATGTTCGAGAAAGCATGAGTCCATGTTCTGTTCCGGCTCTACTTGTACCTAAGAAGGATGGTACATACTGAATGTGTGTTGATAGCCGGACCATCAACAACATCACCATTAAGTATAGGTACCCTATACCTAGACTTGATGATATGCTTGATGAATTATACGGTTCTTCTGTGTTTTCAAAGATAGATTTGCGGAGTGGTTATCATCAAATCAGAATGCGAGAAGGTGATGAATGGAAGACGGCTTTCAAGACCAAGGGAGTTCTTTATGAGTGGTTGGTTATGCCATTCGGATTATCTAATGCTCCGAGTACCTTCATGAGACTTATGAACGAGGTTCTTCGTTCCTTTATTGGTCAATTTGTCGTTGTTTATTTCGACGATATTCTTGTTTATAGTAAGAACGAGGAGGAGCATATCTCTCATTTAAAACAGGTCTTTGATGTCTTGAGAGAACGAAAACTATATGCTAAAATGGAGAAATGTGAGTTCTTCTCTCCAAGCATTGTGTTTCTTGGTTATGTGGTTTCCAAAGATGGAATATCTGTTGATCAAGCCAAGGTGGAGGCTATGAAGACTTGGCCGGTTCCGAAGTCCATTTCCGATGTAAGAAGTTTTCATGGCCTTCTTTCTTTCTATCGACGTTTTGTCAAAAACTTTAGTACCGTCATGGCTCCAATAATTGAATGCATGAAGAAGGGTGCTTTTGAATGGACAAAGGCTGCTCACAACGCCTTTGAGGTAATCAAGCAGAAACTTTGTGAGTCCCCCATTCTTGCACTTCCTGATTTTGATAAAGTATTTGAGGTTGAGTGTGATGCAAGCGGAGTTGGTATTGGCGTTGTTCTTGTCCAAGCACAAAAACCATTGGCATATTTCAGCGAGAAGTTAACCGATTCCAAGAGGAATTATTCAACTTATGACAAAGAGTTCTATGCCATTATTCGAGCTCTTGATCATTGGAGTCATTATTTGAGGCCAAAGCAATTTGTCCTTCATTCTGATCATGAGGCGCTTAAGTTTATTATCGGCCAACGCAAGCTTAATTCGAGACATGCAAAATGGGTAGAATTTCTTCAATCCTTTTCTTTTGTCTCAAAATATAAACCTGGCCACACAAATGTTGTAGCAGATGCTTTATCGAGAAGATATTCTATGCTTGCTGTTCTGGACTCTAGGATTCTTGGATTTCAATCAATGAAAGAACTTTATTCTAAAGATGCGGAGTTCTCATCCATCATCAACAATTGCAAGCGGGGAGTTCAAGGTACATATTCTTTGCAAGATGGGTTTCTTTTTAAAGGAAATTGATTATGTGTGCCAAAGAGTTCTTTTCGCGAATTGCTGATTCGAGAGGCGCATGGTGGAGGATTGGCTGGTCATTTTGGTATTAACAAAACTCTTGAGGTTCTTCAAGAGCATTTCTATTGGCCAAAGATGAGTGGAGATGTGCATGCTATCATCTCAAGGTGTGCAACTTGTCAAAGATCAAAAAGCCAATTCCATCAAGGTTTGTATACTCCACTTCCAGTACCATTGCAGCCCTGGGAAGATGTTAGCATGGATTTCATTGTGGCTCTACCAAGAACTCAAAGAGGAAAAGATGCTATCATGGTGGTCGTCGATCGGTTCTCTAAAATGGCTCATTTTGTGCCATGTCACAAGACCAACGATGCATCTCATATTGCTGAATTATATTTCAAAGAGATTATTCGCATTCATGGAGTACCAAAGACCATTGTGTCGGATCGTGATTCCAAGTTCTTAAGCTACTTCTGGAGGACTCTATGGAGAATGCTTGGTACAAGACTCTTATTCAGCACGGCGTATCATCCACAAACCGATGGCCAAACGGAGGTAACAAATCGTACTCTAACCACTCTTCTTCGTGGTATGATGAGTAAATCTTTGAAAGATTGGGATTTAAAGCTTGCGCATGCTGAATTTGCTTACAATCGATCACCGAGTTATACTACTGGTCGATCGCCATTTGAAGTTGTGTATGGAATTAATCCTCTCACGCCCATTGATTTGATTCCAATTCCATCTAACTCTCAAGTAAGCTTTGATGGCAAGAAAAGAGCTGAATCGATGAAGAAGCTCCATGAGCAAATTCGATCCAAGATTGAAAAGGCCAATGAATCTTACAAGAAGAAAGCTAATAAACATCGCAAGAAGACTCAATTTCAACCGGGTGATCTTGTATGGCTTCACTTGAGGAAGGAGAGATTTCCATTTCGACGAAAGAACAAGCTCATGCCCAGAGCTGATGGTCCCTTTAAAGTTATTGAGCGAATTGGTGACAATGCTTACAAGATAGACCTTCCTGGAGAATTTGGAGTTTCGGCAACATTCAACGTGGGAGACCTTTCTCCTTACTTAGAGGATGAAAACTTTCTAGATTTGAGGACAAATCTCAAACAACCCGGGGAGGATGATGCGGGAGCATCCAACGTAGGTCCATCGACCAACTCAGAACCATCAATGCTTATCCGAGGCAATAAAGAAATTGGGCATCATGTGCTTCGATGGATCATTTTGAATGAATGATGTTAATTACTTATCGATATTTTGTGGTACGTCGATAACTAGCAATGAGAGGCCATTTTAGACGTCTTGCATGACCAATTGATGAAGTTTCAGGAGAATTTGTTTTTTGTCAAGGGATGAGCTCGAATTTTGGGAAGGCTAAAGGTTTGCGAATGCGGTCGAAGAATGCGGAAGGCCAACGGTTCAAGAATACGGAAAGCTAGAAGTTCAAGAATGCAAGTTCCCGTACTACTAATTGCATTTCATAAGTTCCTAGGTGTATTTATTGTTATGCAGTTCAAGAGTCGAAGGTTTAAGTTCCTAGGTCATTAAAGTCTGTTTTTAATATTTCCTAATGCTAAAATCCTCCTATAAACAGGGGAAAACTATCCAATGTAGGGGAGATACGAATTTTATGAATGAAATGGTGAGCTTTCCTCTGCTTGAGTGAACTCCTTCGGAGAGTGGATAACTCCTTTCGGTTTCTTTATCCTTGGAGCGTAGATCACTCCTTGGTGGTGAGCCAAGAAGCCCTTTATCCTTGGCTGGTGGAATCTTTAGGCCTTGGTGGTGAGCTTCTCCTATCCCGAAGTCCTTTATCCTTGGCTGGTGGAAGCTTTAGGCCTTGGTGGTGAACTTCGTAGATCTCGATCCTCATCCTCGGTTGGTGGCGTGGCCTTTATACCTTGGAAGGAGATCGTTCTATCTTTGCTTATTCCTTTTTGTTTTTTTACCATATACACTACTCCATACACTTAACCACAAAAATCCCTTCTGAAAAATTTCATTTCCGGAATCACTCACCCCATCACGCATCAAATGGCCATTTTGTCCCCTAGCAATCTAGCCTCGACTTGCTAGTGTTGAAGCAGGCGTTGTCATGGTAGTATGACTCATGGTCCATTTTTTACAGGAAATTAAACGTATAATATTGCACTGGGGAGGAAGAGGAGCCTTGGGAACCAAGAAAGTTCGGGTTCTTCTTACTTCAGAGGATACTGAACGTTAAGAGTGGCGGTGAAACTGCGAAAGGAGATGCAGATTAAGGGAAGGAAGTGCTCTGTAGCTATATCGGTCGTAAGGTTCTAGAGGAGGATAACAATGGCTCCGTTTGCAGAAGTATCGAAGGAAGAGAGAGAGAGGGATAGCCGGCATTAATGAGCAGATCGATATCTGGTGGTTGTAGGGAAAACTGTTAAAAAAGTTATAAACCTTCTGTATTTGTGCCAATTTAGTCCTAAATATTTTTACTTAGTGCCGATTCAGTCCTTTTCGGCCAATTTTGGCCGGATTTTGCTGACTAGATGCCGACTAACTGATGTGGCCTGATTGGTGCTGATGTGAACAGTTTTTAATAATATTTTAATATTTTTGAATATTTTTGAATTTTTTTTTTTATTTTTTCTTTTTCTTTTTTCATTCCCCTCTTCTAGCCGGTCGCTGGCCAAAGGCGACGACCAACAAGGTCGACCTCGCCGGCCACCTCGCTAGTGGCCACGAGGGTGGCCTTGCGCTAGGCGGCGAGGCTCGCTCTCTCGCCAGATTCGGCGAGGGCGAGCCTTGTCCATGGCCGATGAAGCTCGACCTCGCCGAATTGCAACCTAGGCGGCATCGGCGAGGCTCGACCCTCCGCCAAATCCGGCGAGGGCGAGGCTTGCTACCCAACGCGAGGCTACCCTTGTGGCCACTGGTGAGGTGGCTAGTCGCCGAGGTCCGGTGACTGGTTGGAGGAGGGGAACGAAAAAATAAAATATAAAAATAAAAGAAAAATAAAAAATATTCAAAAATATTAGAATATTATTAAAAGTTATCAATTTCAGCACCGATTAGGCCATGTCAATCGGCCGGCGTCCAATCAGCAAAATCCGACCAAAATTGGCCGGAAAGGACTGAAGGCACTAAGTAAAAAGGTATAGAACTAAATTAGCACTAAAAAATGTTTATGACTAAATTGGTACAAATACAAAGGTTTAGGACTTTTTTAACACTTTTCCCGGTGGTTGCATACAGCGGCATGGTGTTCTGTTGTGGTTCGCATATAAGGTAGTGCACCCCAAGGAAAGACTCGATGATGATGATGGTGGAAGTTCGCGAAGTAGCATTTTTTTTTTCCCGATGGAAGCTTCTTGGAGGTAATCATTGATAATAACATTGGATTATATGGAATGGGTAGCACTAGCATCCATCTAGATATGACGGTGTCAATCTGAAGCGATTGAGCCTATCAAAGAAGTCAAATTGGGAGAGTAGCATTCCGTGAAAAGACGCCAAAACAATGGCATCTGACCAAGCAGGGCTTTTGTGTAGAAATGCGTTGTAGATCATTGGAGTTCTCCTATTTAGCAATGGAGTGATCACAACCGAATGTTAATAATGAGTCGAGAATAACCCTAGGCTGCAACCACATCCGCTCTTGGCAACTGGGATTTTCTTTCTTTTCTTTTCTTTTTTAATGAAATTTAGAGTGATGTTATCATGTTATGTGGTATGATTTGAATGGGAGACCACCGTCGAACCAAAATAAATAAATAAAAAAGTGTAAATTGGAGGGTCAAATAATAATTATGGACAAATTATTAATTGCATTCCTGAAGGAGAAGAATCCTTTAATATAGGAAAAGGATTTCAGAAGTTTGCAATAATTTCAATTTTGAAACTTTTCAAGCGATCACTTGTATACTACTTTTGTAAAAAAAATCAAATCACTTCAATGCTATCGGTGATATGTGTAATTGGAAAACCCAATGTGGTAATATTTTAACATAAACCATCTAATGTGACTTGCCGATAAGATGAAGTCCGCAAAAATAATGCGTACCGTTGGTATAGCCATTCGTTTGCGCTCAATTAATCCAAAATGTTTTTGAAACCCTAATCCTAAATATAGGAATCGGGGCAAAATTAATGTCCGTTTGGATGTTTTGAAGGGCTCTAATCAATCTTCTTCGCCATGCTTGCCTCCATTCAAAAGTTATTGAGGCAGAGATTTGAAAGCTGAAGAAAAGGAAATCGCTTGGTTCCTCCGGCCGAGGCAAAGTTCAATGAGTTGAGCCCTAAAGAGGAAGTTGTGAGTGAGAAAGGTACCGTTGGTTTAGATGAAAAGGATAAAGAGGATTGAGAAGGGCATCGATGGTGATAATAAACAACAACAAAGCAAAAGTGATGAGGTCCAACGGAATCTGTTGCACGTAAGGAAGATGTTCCGAATGAAGACGTTGATGACGATGCAAAGGACACATCTGAACCAAAGCAAGAGGGCGACGTAGCAACCAGAAGCTGTTTGATCATCGGTGGCCGATTCTCTTCGGTGGAGCTTGCGGGTGTCCTAATTTTAGCATTGAATATGATACAGAAAACAAGACAGAACAGAGAAAAGAAATGCCAGAAAGTTCTCGGAAGAAGAAGAGTTGATTTCCAGTGCCTTGGTTTTGGACTCCCAATTACCACGGCATTTCGTCCGTCGATTTTAAAAATCATGTCAAACTTAAAATATATTAAAAGAGCCACGTAAACCTCTTCACCATAATATATTGCTTGATAAACTTAATGTTTTTCCACTAATTTGACGCTGAAATGATTGCTCGAAAAGTTTTAGCATTTAAATGAGCATTCAGCAAAAATTATAGCATTACCTATCTTCTTTTTCTCCTTTAATACAGAAGTTCTTTTCAAAACTTAAAGCTACATTTGTCCTTGAACTGCTTTGTCTGAGGCCTCATGCAGACCTCGACACTCTTACGTTAAACATTTAAAGGGTGGACATGTATAGGGCTGGAAAAAGCCATTGTACCAAGGAGGCATAGGGCATGCCGGCAGATAAAATAAAAAACACAACCAGACAGCCCACCGTGTTAGCAGCGTTTGTGGGAAACCAACCCTGCTTTGGTGAGGTTACCTCGTAACAAGACACACCCAGGATCCAAAACAGGCCCCTGGACTCCTCTGTAATTGGGGGAAAAAAAATTAGAACACCTCAGAGGTTCTTTTGGTAAAAGCATCTTGTTATTCAGCAGGTAAAGTATGCTGAACATCAGCAATAACTTTCAGCAAGTCTTCCCCCCGTTAAGCTTGTGGGGAAATAAGGGTCACGAGAGAGCAGAGGCTCAAATCAATTTAAGAGGAAAAGGTAACATCTTAAACCAAATCAATCAATGATCAAAACTCGCCCGATAATTTCATTTGGAAAAACAGATGCTGAAAGTCGAATTTCCTGCCTGAGCATTTCTTCCGTCATCAAGGTAAAATAGGCTTAACAAAAATAGAAACAGCGCTCTGCTGCAGAAAAGCAAGATGAACAATGCTTAGCCATCTCTGTTCAAAAATTGCCCCAAGCATAAGATACAACTACTAGAATCAACAACACAGATAAAGGGCCTATCAGAAAAAAAAAAAGCTAAGGACAATGCTTGATAGTATCTCCTCCAACCCGTGGTGGGTGCCACTCAAGTTTTTAAACAACCCAAATTCCTATTCGTCGCCCTGACTTTCATCCTTGACAAGCTTGATCATATCATCAATTCGAAGAATTGTTATAGCTGCTTCAGTTGCAAACTGAGGAGCAAAAGGTTCCAAAAACAAATTATAGCAGCTGAAATCCAAATAATAATAATAATAATTAGTTAATGCACATTCGCATGCGTCTTCCTTACCTGTATTATCTTTACTTTGCTCATTGCTGGTTCAATGACACCTGCTTCTAAGTTGTTCCGGACAGTTCCTTTAGAAAGATCTAATCCCATGCTGCAAAGGTTGAAATGAAACCAACAGGATCTTTATTATAAGAGCCAACAGAATAAAGCAAGCTAAGTAAGCTTATAATGACATACTACTACAACACAAGCTCCTTATCAAGACGGTAAATGGTCTCATGAGTAAGGTCTTCATTTGATGCTGGTCCAAACTCGTAATCAACCTACCCTTGATCCCAGTTAACATAATATAGACTTTAACAGTTTATAAATCCCTTTGTATTATTGCTTTTTCCTATGACACTTAACTTGAAACAGTAAAATATATCAGGATCTTTTTTTTGTCAGAACATATCGACTTAAACTGCTATGTGAGCTATCTTTCATCTCACTTGTTAAAACAAATCCAACCATATAATTGCAACTTTGAATGATAATATGTCCCTTCTACCGAAAAAAAGTGATATCCATCCATACAATATTTTCTTCTCTGGGTAAAAGATATAACTTTCAAAAATTAGTGAATAAGCTTACAAATTCTCTGGAAATCAAACCACCATCAACTCCATTCCATGACATCACTCTTTGGCAAAGCAAAATAATTTACATCACCTTAAAAATTGCGTTCTACAGGCTTTTTGGACATCCAACAAATATTAAGGTATGTTGGTAGGGAAGCTATCCATCTGCCTAACAATTAGTTTGTATACTGTCATTTCATTTCTTGTTTAAGCATCTGCAAGTCTAAGCATCAGAGTCAACACTAAGCTCTGCAGAGGGCATGAGAACAGGTGAAATCACGTAATCTTGCTGATCAAATTCAAATTTGCTTTCCCTGGAAGTCACACAACTGTTCGGTCCTGATTATTATAGATGTTCCATAAAAAAATTGCCTATAGTGTGTCCACGTGTTTATCCATGACTGTAGGAGTGATCTTGTATACAAAAAATTTCTCAGCGCTCCTTGCAGTGAATTAGACTACAATAAGCAGGAAAGATCAATGGATTCAATCTTAATACATGGTTACCTAAACACTGGCCAACTACAAAAGACATCATTGTATATACACAACAAAGAATTACCTTGACAAATGCTTCTTGTCAGCCTTAGTTTGTGCAGTGTGGTGGTAAGCCCGTAGTTTTGCAACTAACTCAGTTGCATCCTTTGCAGCATTAACAGCAAGCACCTTCAGCAGAAAAAGATTTAAGAAAATATAGAAGATAATTTCCAAAGCACTGCCAAATAGGATGTGTTCCATTAAGCCCGGATAAAAATCCAAGTGTAGTTTGAAAAAACATCAATGCATGTTAATACAGACCTTTGGTATAATTAATAATGACTCTGCAAATTCTGCAATAGCCAACTGTTCACGGGATCCTAGCGTCGTTGCTAGATACTCCAAGTAGACAGCTAAGGCAGCCTCAACCGCACCACCACCTGCTACCACCTGTAATCCCAGCATAACAATAAAAAGGGGGGAAATGGGGAAGGACAAAGCAAAGCAATCAGAATAACGTTTGTAAGTACAGTGCAGAAATCCATATCTTACTTAAGTCATTCTGATACACACAATCGAAATGCTAATGGATTATGGGTTGAAAATGCTGACATTGTACAATCTACTAACAGCCAAATTCACAGGCAGCTGGTCCAGTTCTACAAGGAAATACTCTTGACATTATCACTTAATATTTAGCCACTCCTAGCATCATGGGTAAGATAGCTCTTTGGGTTCTTTTACGTGACTTTGTTTTGGTTTCTTTCTTTTTTATGTTTCTTTTTCTTTTTCATTTTTTAAATGAAAAAGGGTTGCACCAGAAATCAAATAAGAAAATCCCTAACTTCATCACTGGAGGCAAGCACCAGAGATGGCATCTTCTCGAGTACTATATGCCTTGACCCTCTCTAGCTTAAAATTCAAAGATAGCAGGAATCAGTTATCTGGCAGGCAGGTCTAGCAAGCATGCCATTTCAAGGGATAACAAAGGAAACTGTGCAAAATTCTCCAGGCATCAAAACTTATTTTCCTGGACCTGGCTATATCATAAGTAATCAATTCTACAAGAACAGCATCCTGAAGTTCATCCATCTCATAGTTAGTTCAGTGAATAACCTAGACTAGCTTCAACAGGCTCATCTTCAGGAAAATAAAGCAAGGCCAAAAGAATTACCGTGTTGGATTCAAGAGTCCTCTTAACAATGGATAGAGCATCATGAAGAGCTCTGTCCATCTCATCAAGCATATAGTCATTTGCACCTCGAAGGATCAAAGAAACCTACAACAAAGAACACAACTTGTATGAAACAGCTGATGTCTACCATGCCCCCCCCCAAAAAAAAAAAAAGCCACAACATTAAGCAATCAGGTACAGTAAAGGATGTAATGATGTCCTTGGAGAACTAAACTCAGCAGTTCTTATGAAACATAATCTGAATGCTGAAACTATGACAATTAGCGTACATTATTCCAATATAGTTATCCCATTCAAAGACTTGAACTGATCTGAAAAAGCATGAACTCACCACACTAGTTGTTTTTGTCCCTTTAATCAAAACCACATCATCATCAGAAATACGCTCTTCTACAACTTCATCTGCATGTCCGATAAAGGATGAATCATATGTTTCTTCTCCTTCCATGTCCGCAAATGTTGAAACCTGCATGTAGTCAAGGAAATACCAAGGTACAGAATTAGGATAAATCCACAGAATCAGGAATCTGACCCGCAGCACCAGCAGGAAAAAGAAAAACAACTGGCAGCAAAATCTAAGCAAAGTTATGACTCATGCTCACCCTCTCGATATAACTCAACCCCCCACTATAAGGCAAAACAAACAGAACATGTGACATCAGATGAGATGATGATAAGAACAAGAAACCACATAAGGGCGTTCCATACAGAAGATTCCAATAATCATTCATTGGCAAGGAAAACGAAGAAGGCATCTTACTCCCTCCAACAAGAATTAATCGGTTCATACAAGGAGACTTCTGCTCAGTTTGTTGGCATTTTACAAAGAGATTCAGTCAAGTCAAGCTTTCTCCAACATTGAAAACCCAATTAAAAGAAAAAAGAAAAGCTCATAACTGGCAAATAAAAACAGCGCGAAAGTTTTAGTTTTTAAAAGGCACATGTCAAGTACTGACAAGTCCAATAAAAAACATTTTGCTTAGGTGAAAATAAGATCATTCTTATATGAAATGGTAAAACATCCTGTAGTAAAGTAGATATCAAGGCAATGAAGATTAGTATAAACCCATCAGAAAAGCCATCCTGCATCTTTCTTCAACATTTCAAGTCGTTGCTGAAATACATAACTCAGATATCAACATATGCATCACATTATTTTTGAGTTCTCATCATACTTATGCTCTTATTAGCAAAGTTTGAACAAAAAATGAACTGCCAGCAAGCTTTGAAGAAGAAAAATTGGTGAACTTGCCATGGTTGCACCCGTTGCTTTGGCAATGTGACGCATATCCTCTTTCCGCACACGTCTCACAGCAATTGCACCAGCCTCCACGAAATACTGGAACATTAAACAGGCACAAAAGCAATTTATAAACATTATATGACTGCAGTCAATTCAAGTACAGACAGACCACTCACCTATGACCACTTCATACATGAGGAGAAGTTTTAAGAGATCATTTGACAAGATAATAAAACAAACATCCACATATATACTAATTAACAAAAGATGACGCATGCGACAAGAAATAACCAAAGAACATCGATTTCAAACTTATGTCTGCATGCTCATTTTACCATCCAGTACAACGTTTCAAGGATAAAAGACAATAAAAAAGCAAATCATGTAGAAGATTGCCTTGAGTGCCATGTCATCAATCCCTTTTGTGGTCAGAACAACGTTGGCCCCAGCTTTCAGTATCTTCTCAATACGTTCTTTTGTCATGTCAGCTTCCCTATTAAAATGCAAATTTTTATTAGTGCCTGCATTTAGCAAACAAGATGAATACAAGTGGCCCACTATTTAAAGACTATTTAAAGAACTATGAAGGTCAGAAGGTAAATCAATCAACAGGCAACAAGAGAACCAAAAATCTACCCAAGTCATATGAGCATATTGCATGAAAGAGTTAGCATTGAACAGTTGCCACAGCAATCTCATTCTCCTATATTAAGTACATTGCAACTGACAATGATGACTTAGTGCGTGCTTGGTACAGTTGAAGCTGTGCTATAACTATGCTGTAGTTGTGTTGTGGTGTGCTATGCTGTGCCAAAGCACGTGTATATATGGCACCAGATCTTTTAAAGCTGCTATGCTATAGCAACAAATAATTAATGCATTTGGCAAAGATGTGAGATTACTGTGGCTATCAAAATGACCAGAAAACAAATATTTTGCTGTATATTTTGGTCCTTATTATTATAGTTTTTTGGATGTACCATTTTCATCATCATCATCATCATCTAATGATAACTATAATATCTATATGTCCCCATAGTAGTAGCAGCAGTAGTAATAATAGTAATAACAATTGTTATGTATATGCAAAATTTAGGGAGCCCAAAACAGTTACAGCCACAGAAAGGACATAAAGAAATAAAACTTCACTCTAGTGGAAATGCAAAGATCCATCGCTCTAAGGAAATGACTTGAGCCATACAATCATCGAAGAGATGACAGACTAATTTACCAGCCTGTCAGAAAAAAATGAATTCCACCATCTCTTTACCTTTGTCGAATTTTCTCCAGCTCCCTTGGATCAGTCACGACAACTTGGACACCCAACTGCATTTTAGTCTTCTGAAGATTGAAGTCAAGACATGCAATCTTTGCAGGGGAAACTCTAACAGGCATTCCTTGGGCAGCACGACCAGTATTCAATGCATATCCATTCAAAAGGTAGCTATCTCTGGCACTTTTCCCATGAGCTTTGAGAATATTGATCCCCTAAACATAAACAAAGGCATTAGTGTGCTTCAACGATCGGGAAAATTTTGCTTGAAACACAATCAGCCTGATAGGCCTTTACAGAAAACAGACTCATGCCATGGTTTAGTCTTTTTTTGGCAATGTCACTGCTGATTAAGATTAAAAAGAAGCAAAAGAGCTCCATGTCAACACCTCCTACAGTATTATCCTCACAAGATATAAATACGAACTACTAACCTTGATAGGATATTTAACTTCCCCGCGGGCATTGGTCATTTTTACTGATTGTACTGCATCTACAACCTGAAAGCAAATTGTTATGCTCCAGCAACAAACTAACAGATTAAAATAATTACTTTATGCACCATAAATGATGCATCGCTTCAACAATCATCCTGGAATGCTGCACGCAATCATGAAGCATATAGAAAGGAAACTTGGAGTAATTTCATCCAGCATGAAAACATGACAGGAGTTCTACTCAAGAAGAAACCTTTAGGTTAAGGAGTTCAGGATCAACTCCCAAAACTGTTGACAGACCAACATGATTGACAAATGAAAAATACATAGTGACCATATGCACAGCCTCACCAGAAAATATAACGAGCAACAATGTTCATACTATCTAAGTTCCATGCACCATGGCTCCTACCTCTCCTCTCAAACAAGATGCCTCCCTACTTGAACCACAACCATAACCAAGCAGATAAAAGTTCCACTATTGTAGTGACTGTCGACATACCAAGTTTGCAAAGAAGTCACTGTCATCAGCAATCAACTTTGATGACATGCTTGTTTTGGCGCAGTTCACAAGGGAATCTTTTCCAAGCTTGTCAACCTATGAAAAATCAGAAAGCATAATGCTCAAAAAGTTAGATCATAGCCAAACAAGTTTATCACCAACACGTGGAAATATAAAATGGCTCAGATCAATTCCTTAAAAGAAACTTCTGTTTTCTGGATAATTTCACATCATGATAAAGCACAGAAACATGTGCCATAATTGTGTCATTCCTATATCAACGAAATGACTAATGCACTATTCAATTTGCACTTAAGCATAAAATTTTCTTTAGCCATTACTTATATCACCACACAAACATATAAATGACAAACAAAAAGACTAATCAAATTGTGAACTTTGCAAATTATACATGCCCACAAAGCCATACCTTAACTGCCAACTTTTCATCAACATATTTACAAGCTTCCCTCATAGCAAGCTGCATAATAGGAAACACACAAAACATGAGATAACTTTGCTAGATAAACATGAGAAATGAGATTATCTTAATGTGCATCCATGCTCTGACTGCTTGTCTGTCAACTCCTGTCATATTCTAGGGGAAATGGGAATATAAATAGAAAAGTGGGAAACAAAATACTCACTCTGAAACCACTAATTATCGATGTTGGATGAATCTTATTCCTCACCAGATCATTTGCCCTCTGCGAAAGCAACGATCAAGTCACTGATTAGACAAGATATCACTCTAAAGTAACAAAATAACGGGACAACCCACAAACTAAGCCGTGCCCAGCCTCAAGTAGCCACCATTACCTTAAGCAACTCTGCAGCTACAATGACCACTGAAGTCGTACCATCTCCGACCTCTTTGTCCTGAAGCTCAGCCAACTCAACTAATACCTGCATACCCCAGTGAAGCAAACATGAGTGCCTAAATCTTTAAG
Organism: Eucalyptus pauciflora; assembly: GCA_007663325.1. Lineage (NCBI taxonomy): Eukaryota > Viridiplantae > Streptophyta > Magnoliopsida > Myrtales > Myrtaceae > Eucalyptus > Eucalyptus pauciflora. Next base: position 1,629,021 of record VMYD01000352.1, on the reverse strand, counting down.
ATTCGGAATCTAGTCACATAACAAGAGGTGACTGTCCACCCACCTTAGCAGCTGGGTGCTCCACTTCTAACATCTTGAGTATGGTAGCACCATCATTAGTAATTGTTACATCACCGATGTCATCAACCAACATCTGACTCGTTGAACAAGACAAGTAGAGAAGCAAATTAGATTTTTAATCTCTACATAGGAAAAAGCTCACAGCACCTGGACCAAATGCAACAGTCAACAGTAATCCCTAGAAGTTATTACCATTCCATACCGGATCAACCCTAAAGTTGAAGTTCAAGTAAATCATAGAGTTGGCATAATTAAAACTTATAGTGACTCATTTCATCTAAATAAATTATTGAATCTCGCACGACCAGCAGCAAGTGCATAGTAACAAAGACAAACCGCTCTACGTTCAATATATCATGTCGAATCAAATCAGCAGCTCTGAGAACATTGACAAAGCCGAAACACAAACAATGGCGTCAATCTCAACAAACTTATAAGACCAAACAACAATCTCAGACCTAACTAAGCAAGACTCAGTTCAGCCAGTAAATACACACATCGCCGCAGAACCTTACCTTGTCAAGACCGACAGGACCGAGCGAGGACTTCACGATGTTGGCGACAGCCTGACAAGCCACCACTGTTCCAAATTTCCAGACGAAACACAACATTTACAAACCTCACAGATTGTAAGCGCGAACCGGAAAACCTCGACCGACCGATCGGAAAGGAGGGAAAAAGAAGGAAAAGGACAGGAGTACCGTTTTGAGTGCGGACGTCCTGGCCGGACTGGCGCTCGCCTAGAATGTCGGGCGTCTGGGCTGAGAAGGCCATTTCCGTTGCTCCGGTTTCAGCAGAGAGAGATGGCGAGCGAGGGGATCGGCGCGCGTGAAGAAGACGAAGAGGAAAGAGCCGCGAGAATGGAGGTAGCTGGATCTGCAGCGGCGGCGGCGGTGGTGGCGGAGGCGGTGGAGATGGAGGAGTCACTCGATGCCGCGAAGAGTGACTGAAGAGAAAACCCTCGAGAAAGTTTCAGCTTTGGAGAAGGAAGAAACGTCCCCTCGTCGATTCGCGAAGGTTCAAAAATGCGTGCGCGAGCGAGGGTTTTCCTATTTTTGGTGCCCCCCAAACGACGCCAGTTGATTTATTAAATTAATAACTGATATTATCGACCAAAAAAAATTTAATAACTGATTTCCTCAATTAATTGAAAACTTACCATAAAAAAAAATCCTTTATTTTATCCGTACGGACAACAATACCCAAAAATAAAATAAAATTATCGACCATAAGCTCTAACTTAAATCATTGTGACAAGCAAACCCTCCTCCATCAAAATTCCGTCCGAGATAGTCATCAGAGGCTTCAAGGTTGAGGCCACCGTAACCTCTCGACCGTGGCCTTAGATTCGAGACTTGGCGCCTCAGATCTGAGGTGCACTGGACTCAATTGGAGAGACAAGTGTGCTGCACGGTGTGTTCAACCATGGCCTCTTGGTTTGCCCTAGAATGGCGATTTCTCTCTTCGATGGCCATGTCATAATTTTTTGCAGTTTAGAAACAACGGTACTTTTGCTTCACTAGAGACATATCAGATCTGCATCAACTTCGTTTACCTTAAGAGTGAACGGTTCTAGAGTCGGTCTAAGTTTATCTATATACTGAAACTTACCTGCCACAACCACTCCTCGATTTTTAGAACCTAAAAAATTATCCCACATACCTTATAATCTACATTGTCACAATTTTCAAGGTCTCCTTGGAAATTTGTCACTTTTTTTTTTCTTTTTCCTTCATTTTTTGTTAAGAAAAATGACAGTAAGCGCAACAATAAAATAAATAATAAAAAGTTCAAAACATATAGCATAAAACCTACATTATAGAACTTCAATCCCCAATTGATCATGAAAATTGCTCCAAATTCTAACCATTTAAAATAAAGAGAAACAACAAACATAATTAATCACTTAACGATAGTTTTAAATTAAATTATTGGAGTTACAACAGTGGCCATCCTTCCCACATAGGAAGGGGGAAGTGGGGAGTTCCACCTTTTTGGGGGCTAAAGTGGAAATGTTTAGTTTTGCGTAGGCATGGCAAAAATCCGAAAGTGAATTGATAATTAGAATATGACATATAAAAAAAAGTTTAAAATTATTATTAAATATATAGATTTACAAATCCTAATAATAAAAATTGTCAAATATACATTCCATAGAAAAAAAGTGTCAGAAAAGTCATAAAGTTATTGCATTTGTATTAATTAAGTTTTAAATTTTTAAATCTAGTGCCAAATCAATTCTTCTAGGTAATTTGGCCGGATAATGCTGAAGTAGACACCAACTAACTTAGTGACATGGTTGGCACTCACATAAATAACTTTTAATAATATTTTTCTTTCTTTCTTTTTTTCCTTCTTCCTCTCGTTAGTGATCGACCACCAGTCACAAGTGATGGCTAGCCACTAAGGACATTGCCTAGATGAGGCTCATTGTCACTTGCCATAGGCGAGGCTTGGCTAGGCAAGGTTTCCCCTTGCCAAATTTGGTGAGGTCGCCCTACCTAAGTGAGGGTCAACCTCACCAGATCTGGCTTGGCCAAGGTTGAACCCTGCCCAACCAAGCCTCACCTATGGCGGGTGGTGGCAAGGCCAGCTCAACCATGGCTGATCAGCGGCTAAAGGGAGAGGAAGGAAAAATTTAGGAAAAAAAATCCACAAAATATTAAAATATTGTTAAAAATTATCCATAATAGCACTAATGGTGCAACATAGGCCGACCAGCATCCACATCAATAATATCCACCGAAAATTAGTCAGAATGACTGAATTGGCACTACGTCAAAGGGTTTAAGACTAAATTAGTACTAATAAAAAGTTTATGACTAAATTAGTATCGATACAATAGATTTAAAACTTTTTTGACACTCTTCCCTACATTCCACAACAGAGTATTTGTCACAAAAAATATTTGAACACCCAAATAAATAAATGAAGAAATGTTGGATTCCAAGGATCAAGGGGGAGGCCTTCCCAAAGCACTCATGGCAGCATATTGCAGATTACTCCGGATGATAGCCTAATAGTCCATATATTAGAAAAACAAGAGATCGGCAACATAACTTGCCGAAAAACCAAGGTTCAATGGGCATTCACAAGGACACTAAAATTTTCATGTGAAGAAAAGGGAATAAGAAAATGGTTAATGAAAGATGGTCAATATCTGCAAGAAATGGCCCGCGAAGGCAACAAAGAAAGTCATTAATGATCTATTGAAGCTAATATTTTCCCTCCTTATCACCACCTTTAGTCTCAAATACACATTTCTCACGTTTTTGGTTAATATCTGCAACCTGAAATTATATAAATGTGGAGAAAAAAAATTAAAACTTGATCACTTAAGTCAACTAGGAACCAAAGCAGATATGTCCGGTTACTGATTCTTAGTCTGGTTTGGTCTGGTTCCCATCCAACAAAATGGAATTGGGAATTGAACTGAAATCCACAAGGACCTAGAATTGGACCGAATTCTACCCTGAAATCATATTTACCCCTAGAACTTTGCCTATTGTTGTCCATATAAGTCACCCACATAGGATTTTTAACATTGTCTGGGATGGAATTATAATGAAGTGACTACTCATCACACTGATATAAATTTGTGATGTTTGGTGACATAAATAAAGTTGGAGGTGTTGGTGTTTGAGTTAGTGTAGTTTAGGGTCTTTGGTGGTATTTCTCCTTAATTTTATTATTACATATCTTATCGCAATATTAATTAAAGTTACTAAAAAAGTTAACGATAATGCATTTGAATAAAGCCGAAATAGCTAGCTATATCTATATAAGTAAGTTATTATGCAGTATTCCATACTAGTGATCTTAATAAAGGCCACTCGAACCTTTAATTTGCAAGAAATTCAACATTTTCCTTGTAAAAAGAGCTTTTTGTTGCAATTCCACTCATTTGGATGGAACTAGGATCCATCTCTTTTTTAGGTGCTTGTGTCACGGTCTATGACTCTCCCCTACTCGTGAACCCTTGGGAGCAAAGCTTGGGGTTATTGAGTGAAGAGTGAGGATGCAGAGATGATGAATTCAATTGGTTTGTGGGAGTGGCATTAGAACGGTTGATATTAGGAGTTATAAGATAGAATGATTATATTACTTAAGAACTCTGAATGTGGTATTTGCCTCCCATGCACAAATTGGTCGGGAGCTGATGTTACTCTCCTAATGAGGCTATGGCAAGCTGAAACCGATTGTTGAGTTTAGAGAGATCTATTGTCTTGCTCGATAGACTAGACGCCTGAGCCAAGCTGGGCATAGCCAATATCATATGAAGAAACTATTTGCCATATTGTTCACTAAAACAACTATAGAAAAAAAATGCTGGCCTAGCGAATTCTGCTTGCCAAGTGTTGCACGGGTTATTCCGCGGCCAAGGAACTATCGACCCCTGATAAATGGTATCAGAGCGGGGATCCCTCTAGTAGATGGGTGATTCGGGGAAAAGCCGGTGATCTTCCCGATCTTGTGAGGGCGGAGAGTGATTGCCAACGCCAAAGGAGCTCGAACAATGTAAGGCTCTTGTCTAGCTTATAGGATGGTAATTGGGGCATAAGAAGGAACCGAATTGCTCGGTGAATGGGGATACCGTTCTTGGATCAATGGGCGAATCTTAAGAGGAGGTCTACGATTATGTTTCCACCAAGGGGGACCCTTTGATGGCTTGTAGAGATCATGAGGAGCTTAGTAGGCGAAAGAAGGTGCTGCCACAAGAATGTAGTTGGCTAGGGGTGCCACACTTGTCGAGGAACACAAGTGACTGGAGATTCGCGAACAACTTTGATTGGGAGAAGCAAGCAATGGAGTGGGTAACCTATTCTGTTGGGCGAGCGTTGCCATCTATGTAAGTCCTAGGGAGTGACCTTGATGGTTAGGGAAACAGGAGGAAGGGACAAAACAACTTACAAGGAAGGCATTGCAGAATTGAGTGAGGGAGTTTGTTATAGTCCATGACTCTCCCGTACTCATGAACCCTTGGGAGCAAAGCTTAGGGTTATCGAGTAAAGAGTGAGGATATAGAGAGGATGAACTCAACTGATTCGTGGAAGTTGTGTCAGGACGGTTGGTACTAGAAGTTCTAGGATAGAAGGATTATATTACTTAGGGGCTTTGAAGGCGGGGTTGGCCTCCCGTGCACAAATTAGTCGGGAGCTAATGCCGCTCCTCTAATGAGGCCATAGCAAGTCGAAACTAGTTGTTGAACCTAAATGGATGTATTGTCTCGCTTAATGGACTAGACGCCCAAGCCAAGCTAGGTGTGGTATAATCTCGTATAAAGAAGCTATTCACAGTATTGTTCATTGAAACAATTATAGAAGGAAGGCTGGTCTAGCGAATTCCGCTCGTCAAGCGTCGCACGGGTTATTTTGCGGCCAAGGAACTACCGACCCGTGACAAATGGTATCAAAGTGGGGATCCCTCTAGTAGGCGAGTGATTCGGGGAAAAGCCTGTGATCTTCCCAATCTTGTGAGGGCAGAGAGTGATTGCCGGGGCTAGAGGGGCTAGAACAATGCGTGGTTCTCATCTAGCTTCTAAGATGGCAATAGAGGCATAGGAATAAACCAAATTGCTTACTGAATGGAGATATCGTTCCTGGATCAATGGGTGAATTTTAAGAGGAGGTCTGCGATCACGTTTCCACCAAGGAGGACCTTATGTTGGTTTATAGAGATTAGGAGGAGCTTAGTACGCAAAATAAGGTGCTACCATAGGGGTGCAGTTGGCTAGAGGTGCCACACTTGTCGGGAAGCACAAGTGACTAGAGATTCGCGAACAACTTTGATCAGGGGAAGCAAGCAATAAAATGGATAACCTGTTCTGTTGGGCGAGCGTTGCCATCTATGTAAGTCCTAGGGAGTGGCCTTGATGGTTAGGGAAATGCAGGGAAGCGACAGAATAGCTCGGGCATTGCGGAATTCAATGGGGGAGTTTGTCATGGTCTACGACTCTCCAGTATTTGTGAACCCTTGGGAGAGAAGCTTGGGGTTATTGAGTGAAGAGTGAGGATGCAGAGAGGATGCGTTCAACTGGTTTGTGGGAGTGGCGTCAAGACGATTGATGCTAGGAGTTCCAAGATAGAAAGATTATATTACTTAGGAACTCTGAAGATGGGGTGGCTTCTCGTGCACAAACTAGTTTGAAGCTGATGTTTCTCTCCTAATGAGGCCATGGCAGGCTAAAACAAATTATTGAGCCTAAAAAGATATGATGTCACCCTTGATGGACTAGACGCTTGAGTCAAGCTGGGCGTGGTACGATCTCATATAAAGAAGCCATTCACCATATTGTTTATTGGACCAACTATAGAAGGAAGGCTGGCCTAGTGAATTTCGCTCGTCATACGCCACACGGGTTATTACGCGGCCAAGGAATTGCCAACTCATGACAAATGATATTAGAGTGGGGATCCCTCTAGTAGGTGGGTGATTCGAGGAAAAGCTTGTGGTCTTCCCAGTCTTATGAGGGCGGAGAGTGATCACTAAGACCAAAGGGGCTCGGATAACGTGCTGCTCTCGTCTAACTTCTAGGATGACAATGGAGGCATAGGAAGGAACTGAATTGCTTGCTGAATAGGGATAACGTTTTTGGATCAATGGGCGAATCTTAAGAGGAGGTCTGTAATCATGTTTCCACCAAGGGGGACCCTATGTTGACTTGCAGAAATCATGAGTAGCTTAGTAGGTGAAAGAATGTGCTACCACATGAGGGGTAATTGGCTAGGGATGCCACACTTGTTGGGGAGCACAAGTAACTAGAGATTCGTGAACAGCTTTGATCGGGGGAAGCAAGCAATGGAGTGGGTAACATGTTTTGTTGGGCGAGCATTGCCATCTATGTAAGTGCCAAGGAGTGGCCTTGATGGTTAGGGAAACCCGGGGAAGCGATAGAATGGCCTGCAACAAGGGCATTATGGAATTAAGTGGGGGAATTTGTTACGGTTCGTGACTCTCCTGTACCTGTGAACCCTTGGGAGCGAAACTTGGGGTTATTGAGTGAAAAGTGGGGATGCATAGAGGATGAACTCAATCGGTTCATGGAAGCAGCGTTAGGATAGTTGATGTTAGGAGTTTTATGATAAAATGATTATATTACTTACAAACTCTAAAGGTGAGGTTGGCCTTCCGTACACAAATTGATCGGGAGTTGATGCTCCTCTCCTGATGAGGCCATGGCAAATTGAAATCAGTTGTTGAGCTTAAAGAAATATGTTGTCTTGCTCGATGGACTAGATACCTTAGCCAAGCTGAACATGGTACAATTTTGTATAAAGAAGCTATTCACTATATTGTTCATTGGAACAACTATAAAAGGAAGCTGGCTTGGCGAATTTCCAGGCGCCACACAAGTTATTCCACGGCCAAAGAACTACCCATCCGTGACACTTGCCTCAATCAATTTCATTGGTGTTGCTAACCAACAGTACAACTCTTTCTACTAAGTATTTCCTTTAATAATTTTATTAGTCTCTTAATATGGGACGTGAATTCTATGTAAGTCATATAACCATAACAAACAGAAAATTTTAATTGTTATCACGTCTCAGCATTTTACAATAGTATATAGTATGAAATGTAAATTAACCATTTTCGGCTTTGCACAAATGAAATAAATCCACCCTCGTACGACGCACGGCTGCTAACTATGCTATTTGACTTGGGTAATAAAATCGTTATTGTTTTATTTGATGTGATGCTATAACAGGGAAGCTAATGTGGATAAAATATCCAAAAAAATCTTTATTTTCTTGTCAAATTAAGTTTAAATTTTGTTTAGTTTCGGTACAAATAATTATATTATAATTATAGCAGGAATGCATTTCTTCCATTCCTTCTTTAATTTAGACGCTCCCCGTTACGGTGTTTTTTTATATTACCCGTTATGTAGTTCACTTCTTATCATGCTTCAATTGCAATTCTACGAAAGTGGTCCTCCTATTTTTATTTTTTACCTCTTTTTTTTTTTCGTTTCTCCGTTTTCCTTTTCTTATGGGTCCAATTTTCTTGTTCTCCTTACTTCTCTTTATCTTCTCTCTTGTAGGTAGTTCATTTTTTTCCATGCCTTCTTACATTTTAAGTCGCAAGGCATCGAGAAGGTGAAGATCTTTGACGTCAACACCGCCATTATCTACACCTTTGTCAGCACCGCCATCGAGGACACCATTGACCTTCCCAAAGAGCCCATTTACAGCATTTGGGATTATTGAAAAGGTTATTCTTCCAATTCAAAAACTAAAGGATAAACTGCTTCTAAGGCGTGATCTTTTGGCTTTTGAGATTATTTGTTAGATTAATTAAATATAAAACCACGTATTCATTTAATAATTTAAACTTTTAGAATAGTTTATGGTTATCCTACAAAATTTCACACAATATTAGAGCTGAAGGTTCTGGGTTCAAATCCTTTTAAGTCCCATTTACCTCTCAAATTAAATTTCCACGTTTAGTACTAAGCCAAAAAAAGACGACTAAATGTAATAGGAAGTGTTAAAGTAATTAAGTATAAAACCACTTCTTCATCTGATAATTTAAATTTTTAGAATAATTGATAGTGGTCTCACAAAATCTCATAAATAGATGTGATACGTGAAAGGATTATATGGTCATAATAGTCGAATAGTGTTAAGAGTAATTAAATATAATACAATGTCTTTTGAATAGTTGGTCGTACTCTCATAAAATCTCATTAAGAGATGTGGTACTTGTAAGGGTTGTGGTCATAATAGTCTGATAAGTAAATTGAAAGGCAAAGATCTCAAATTAAACCCACCTTTAAGGACCATTGGAATTTACGATGGTGAAACATAGGCATAGTGGAGTTTTTGAGGGTAGCCCAACAGCTGAATTGATAATATTTTTTTGTTAAGTTGCAACTTGTTACCATTGCAATACATTTGTTGTATATAATATGAAAATCATTTTCTTTTCTTTAATGGTCCTATGGGTATTATGATGTATCTAATTAACATAGTACGTGACTAGGTTCCTTCTTTTGTGCTTTTTCCAGTGATTCTACAGCGTTTTTGACTTAGCATTGCATTTTAATGTTCTATGGAAAAAAATGGGAGGAGAACTAAAATAACATGAGACACTATAGGCATGTTTGAAGTGATAAATGGAAAGAGTGAATATTGAGGGACACTAGTGCATGATAAAAATTATTTCTGTTCCAGAAATGATTTTTCTGTTCCAGACCAATTTCTGGAACAGAAACTTGTTTGATAACGCTTATCAAATTTTCTATTTCTGGAATAGGTTTCTATTCCAGAAATAGAAATGGAGGAGAAATCAATTTCTATTTATCCCAACCCTAATTTCACTCTTTTCTCCCTCGTACGCCTCTTCTCTGCCTCCTCGTCCGCCTCTTCTCTGCCTCCTCCTCCTCCTCCGCCTCTGCTCATCTCCTCGAGACATCGTCTCCTCCGCCTCTCCTCCGCCTCTTCTCTGCCTCCTCCTCATCCTCCGCCTCTGCTCGTCTCCTCCGCCTCATCCTCCGCCTATCCCTGATTGTTGTCCGAGCACCCCTCGGCAACAAATCTCGCTCCTGCACCCCCGCCGCTCGTTCCCCTGCGAAGCCAGAAGCCCTCTACAACAGATCCAAGCACCGATGCCCCAAGCTGCTCCTGCTCTGCTCCGTCTCACCAAAAGCCGCCATCGCCCCGCGACCTCAGCAACGCCGCGCGCCCTCTCCTCATCCAGCAATGAGCCCCTTCGCCTCATCCAGAAGCCCTCTGCAGCAGACACCGGAGCCGCTCGAGTTCGTCCGACAGATCCGAGCATCGACGCCCCAAGCCGCTCCTGCTCTGCTCTGTCTCACCAAAAGCCGCCATCGCCCCGCGACCTCAGCAACGCCGCGCGCCCTCTCCTCATCCAGCGACGAGCCCCTTCGCCTCATCCAGAAGCCCTCTGTAGCAGACACCGGAGCCGCTCGAGTTCGTCCGACGAGGCCGTAATGGTCTACTTGATGATTTCCCTTATTTGTAATGGTCCTTGTTACACTTCGTAAAATTCGCCGATTTTGTAAAATTTGCCGCAAATTACCCAATACACTTCTTAGTGTTTCTTTCTAAAACGATTGTTCGATATCGTAAACCGTGGCGGCGATCAACGTGACACACTAGCATGAAGGGGATTAGAATATGGTTGCCCGCCTTCATTCTAGTAGAATTTTGGGAACCTTCTATTATGCTCAAGAGTAATGCATATTGATCTCTTTTTTCTATTGTATGGAGACTATTGATAAGTATATTGTTTGACGGTAATTACCTATCTACGTGGATGCTAAAGAATTTTGTGTGAAAATTTAGAAAATTTGATATAACATCTCTTACTTTGTATTTTTTTTTTTTTTGCAAAAAAGGGAGACTTTACTTAAAAAAATGAAAATCATACTTTGTATTTGGGTCAATGATTTCATAAGCATATGAAATTTGTAAGAATGTACATCTCATTTGCTCCAAAAAAAGAAAAAAATTGTTTTAAGAAATAGAAATTTTATTCAATTATCAAACGAATTTCTATTTCTGAAACAGAAATTTTGTATCGTTATCAAACAGATTTTTTTCCTCAGAAGCTCGTCCAGAAATAGAAATAGAAAAATTCATTTCTGTTCCGGAAACTATTTCTGGGATAGAAATGTTGTCATGCGGGTGCGCATGGTAAAATTTCTTGGCTGGGGAAGAGTTTTTTTTTTCTAGAAATAGTTATTTTCTATTTCTATTACGGGGAACAATTTCTGGGCAAAAGAACTCGTTTGATAACTGCACAAAATTTGTACTCTTGGAATAGAAAAAGAATAGAAATGCGTTTGGTAACGCAACGATTCTTTTTTGTATTTATTTGTTATTTATTTATTTATTTATTTATTTATTTATTTTGTTTATTTTATTCTTTTTTGTATTTATTTGTTTTTTATTTTTGTTTTTATTTGTATTTATTTGTATTTATTTATTTGTATTTATTTTTTGTATTTATTTGTTTTTTTTTGTATTTTTTGTATTTTCTGCGTTTGTTTTTTATTTGTATCTATTTGTTTTATTTGTATTTTTTTTTATTTGCTTTTTTGTATTTATTTATTTTTATTTGTTTTTTTTGTATTTGTTTGTTTGTTTATTTATTTATTTATTTATTTATTGGTTTTTTTATTCTTGCTCACGGTCAGCGGCGGCGGGCGGCGGACGGCGGCGGCAGTGGCGGCGGTGGCCGACAACCGGCGGCAGTTGGCGGTGCCTCCAAACGGTTGGAGGTGGCCACGGCAAGAGAGAAATAAAACAAAAATAAAAAAGAAAATTTGCTTATTTCTAGAAATTGTTCCCGAGACAAGAATCAATTTTTTTTTTGTTTCTCGTTTCTATTCCCGGGCTAACTTTTCTATTTCGGGGAATATAAATCAACTTGGCGTTACCAAACGGATTTCTATTCTTTTTTTGTTCCGGGAAACAAAAGAACAGAAATTGTGAGAATGAGAAATGTTTTCATGCAGCACCTAATGGTATCATTGCTAGTAGGACATCAAAGGTGTGGAGAAAAGAGAATTACCTGCTAAAGAGAGAAGAGAAAAGCAAGAAGAAGAAAGAAAGTGGGACCACAAGAAAAGAAAATGAAAATACAAAACAAAAAGGAGGAAAAAAACAAAGGAAAACCACTCTTTTTTTTCTCAAAGGAAAACCACTTTGGTAGGGTTGAAATTGAAGCATGCTAAAATGTGGTCTACATAAGAGATAATATGGTCAAAATACTTTAATAAGGAGTGCTTTAGTCAAAGAAGGAGTGGAAAAAGCACAAGTCTTATAGCACTACTTATATTATGAATAATATATAATTATGCAATATATGGCTGATAATGATATACATAAATATATTATAGCCAATTATTTTTTTAAAATAACAATAATATAGTTTCATTTCATGTAAAACGAAAAAAAGAGAACAGATTGTGTATAATATAGTACATCTAATCATTAGTAAATATTTTAATTACTTTAATCATATATTAAGCCTATTTGATCATATGCATCAACGACTAAGTAACTAAAACATATGTTGATTATATTCCCTTTGGCCAATTATATTATAATTACTACACTATAAATGTATCTATAACAAGTTATATTTATCAAATTCATTTTCACTACCATGGACTTATATATTCATTAACTTATTAATCGTATATACATTATGTGTAGCTGATATAATTCTAATAATTTTGTTATCATAATTATCATTAGAGGGATGCTGTTTCCACATTTTTAATTGCTACGAGCACAGGAGTGACCAGAAAACGCACGATCTCTCTCTCATCCCTCTTCTCTTCCAACCTAGTTGTCACTTCCCTCGTAGAGATTGCTTTTCAATCATACGAGATCCGAGTACTTTAACCGGAAATCCACCATTGAAGCTTCCACCAAAATCCTAGCACAAAAATATGACATAATTACGGAACAAAATTTCGTTTTTTTTTTCTCAACATCTAATAAGAAATTTTCTCAATGTGATTGTGTCCCGTTGACACCTTAATGTTCACACATAATTCTCCTACCCTAGCATTTGAAAATCGTGAATGATATTCTCTAGGTTTGACTCATGCAATCCGAAAAGAATGTTATGAATCGCATTTCTTCTCATTTTCACGCATACAAGCATAATGAGAGTTGAATATTTCATAGCGCGAGCAATCAAGGGGACTCAAAGTTTCCAGAAAACCCCAACTTGATGTCCTAAAGGTGTAATTTTGTCTAACGAAGCCCGGCCCAACCTGGATAGACCCGTCCCGGTCCGGATTAAGCCCAATTGGGCTTGGTCTAGTCCAATTAGATCCAATATATATGGTCCTGTCAGGCCCAATTGAGCCTAGTCAATTGAAACTAAGCCTAAATGGGCTTGGTCCATAGCTACCGGGCCCGATTTTTGTCTTCAATTGACTGGAGATTTCCTCTATCGTCCATCAGAAGTTTGCAGCGTCAAATCTCCTTCTCCAGCTGTGAAATCTTCAACTAACTCCCCTCATATCGACAGAATAATATCAGTTAGTCGGTTGATAAAATCAATAGGTTATAGAGGTTTGGAGGTTAGTTCTTGGTTTTTTTTTTTGGGAGGGGGGGTGGGAGTCTAGAGAGTCTTCAAGAACACTAATTTCAAGTGAGGCTATTGATATTTCCAAGCCTTTATAATTTCTTTCACAACCATTAGACAAGCATATTAAAGCTTATGGGAGAAAAACACTAAAAGTGTCAAAAGTTGTGTACAACGTTCATTTTAGTGTTTTAGTGTAAAAAGTTTTTGTTGTCTTAGTTAAGTGCCAAATCAGGAAAAAAATAATATGATCACCTAAGTGCTTTTGGCAAGAAATTATGTGGTTTTTATAACTAAAAATTTAATCTGAGGTGACAATTTTTCTGGTATTAACTTTTTCATTGAGAATGTCATTGAAGTGATTACCTTTTAACAACAACTAACACTAAAGTGATTATTTTTTTAACAAAGATTGGCACTGAAGTAATCATTTTTGAACCAGCTATACTGTGTCGTTTAGGGGTTCTATGTTGATTGGGCACGTTGGCGGACCACATAGGATTGAGAAATTTAAAATATGACAATGTTGGATTTCCAATGACCCATATCGAAGTTGGTATTTAAATGTTCATTTTTTTAACGTGGCACTTAAGTGATCTGAAAAAAACTTTTGGCACTAAATTGAATGCCGTACACAACTTTTGACCGTAGTGTGCTTCTCCCTGAAGCTTTGTTAAGTTTGCAAAAAAAAAAAAATGTGACTTTTTTGGAGTTGTGTTATAGGAAAATGACAATATTTTTCAATATTTGACTGATACTTGAAAATAAATTAGAAAATATTTTCTATCATTTGGTGTGAAAAGTTTGATGTGATTTTCCTAAATAGGCATACACTATATGAATACTAGTAATGTGACATCTAAAAATTCCTATATTAATTATTAATATGTAGGAAATGTATGCCATAAATGTCAGGTGGAATTCAAGTTGGATTTTAACATGGTAGTCGCAAGGTTGAAATTGTATTTTTTGCACCCATAGTCTTCCATGAGTGATTATGTTAGGATTGAATTACTAAATATTTGCTATTGCGTTGATTATTTAGAGTGGCAATGAAGCTCATATTTGCATATTGGTTGTTAATGAAGACTGATATGCTTCAAGATTACATGTTGAATGAATAGTAGTAGGTTGGAAATTTACTGATTGAGTCCTCTTAGCATCAAGCAATTCTAGCTAAACATTTCAGTGGGTTCAAAATATTTTTCTAACTTGTCAATGTTTAGAACTAATGTTGTTTTCCTTATTTACTCATTTATTTACTAAATATCTTGGCAATTTATCAGAATATCTACTTTGGAACCATACGGTTTAGCTATTTGTGACATTTTAATTTGACCACGTCACCTCTATCTTTCACAACATGTTTTTAACCCGATTTTATCATTACTCTTAACCCATGGCTAGCTGTCCTGATCCTTTTGTATCTCATGAAAGCTTCTAAATACATTCCCCCTTGGTCATGTCCTTTGATTGCCAAATGCTTAGTCCTCAACTTTCTTTCTCTCGATCCTTACTTTCCAAATCTTCCTAGTAAAAGCAAAAGGTCCCGGTTTTATGTTGTTGAAGCTTCTAATTTCATCTTTTCAATTGATTATTAGGTGAATTATTGTATTCCCTCTTAATCTTATCAACCTCGTTTTGTTGCTTACAAAGATTAAGGGTTATTAATTGATGTTCTTATTATTTTGCTTTGAAGGTATCTAAAACTTTGATGTAAGGGTTATTAATTGATGTTCTTAATTATTTTGCTTTAGAGGTATTTAAAACTTTGATTTGCTCAAGTTTTTTTCCAAGGTCAACTCTAGGGACTAAGAGTAACTTATTTTGTATTCTTGACTTGATTGTTTGATGATTGTTAATTTTGGTTTGAAATTCGATATTAAGTGTAAGAAAGTCATAATGATTACGTGTTGAATTGTTGTGTTCATTTCACTTGAATCGATGAGTTTTTACACACCGAGGTTGTGATTAATCGACTTCCATAAGATTTGATAGTATACAAGTGGAAATGATGAAACTAAACAAGAAAGTGATACTTCATAATTCAACTAAGTTACTTATTTCCTAATAAATGTTGTTGATTAACCATGTTGCTGATTATTGAGTTATTAATGTTCGAGTTGTCGATTATTAAGTTGTCGATATTCATGTTGTAGAATATTAGGTTATCGATGTCCATACTGTCGATTCTCTAACTATGCTACTATTACTTGCATGAGAAAGGAAAAGAGATTAGGGTATTATCTCTACTCATGTAAGCATTGCATGGAAGAGACATGGCAAATGTATTTCGATAATGATATGTATAAGACAATGTTATCTACCGAATGTTGATTTTGATTGTGGCTATGCAAGAAATAATAAATGGGTGTTGAATTCATTGTAAGTGTAAGGAAGATCACACAATTTGAGTACTGTTATGTGATTATCTATGTAAAGTATTATGCCATGTTTTCATTGCCCATATATTAGTGGGGACGATACCTTGAAGTTGAGATGACTCGTGAGTCGGATGCCTTGAGAGTTTTCGAAATGTCTTGAGAGTTCAGATACCTCGTATGTCATAATGCTTTGAAGTGGAGATGCCTTGTGAATGGGGATGCCTCGGAGTGGGGATGTCTTGTATATCAGGATACCCCAAGGGTCGAAATGAAATGATATGCTAATAATGGATATCATGCAAGTCTATGTGTATGTATAAATGCAAATATCGTGTCTTCTTGGTGATAGCCGTGTATCAAAGTATGTTATATCATTCATGTCATGACCCCAACTCCATCTCCAGGGTCTTCGGTAGCAGGGGTTATTTTTGCGATGTCCCAGGCGCGTTGTCGTCTCGTTTCTTTTTAATCTTTGATTTAAGCACATGCGAAAGCGTACATACAACACCTAGACAATAACAAACAGCTAGGAAAACAACCACTTGTGAATACACAATTATATCAGTTATATTTACAAGCCATTTTGTCACGAGCCATTATATTTACAACTACTACATGTTCTATGCTCAAAAGGCCGGGGTAAACCTGAGCTCCTCTAGCGAGACTTCAACTCCTCCATACCTACAATTCTAAAAAACAATGAGATGAGTCATGGACTTAGTAAGTAAAATTCCTAATTCTCTATTAGGAGAATATCTCATCATCAGAGTTTAGTAGGTATAACACTCGCAATACAATTTTTATGGCAGATCAATGGCAAACTTATTACTACACATCGACTACATATAGATGTCCATTACCGCATACTTTAATGCATGTTTACATTTTGTATATCAATGAACACATCGACATATCACGCTGATATACATACCAGCACTCATAACATGATTCTTTAATCGTTGTCCTGGCTCGACCAGGCCTTTTCGGCTCAACCGAGACGTCTTGCTTCATGTTGCGCTTCTTGGGCTAACTAGGGCATACTGGCTCAACTGAGGCATTTGGGTTCAACCTAGGTATCTTGGCTCAACCAAGGCATCTCGGGGCTAGATTACCCAAGGCATTTGAGCTCAAACCTAGGCATCCGGCTCAACCAGGGCATTCCGCTTAATGAATGAGGTATCGCCGCTAGCGCTATGTGGCGATGGACGTTTTTTCATCTTTAAGTGTATTATAAAAGTGCATCATACAAGCCGATTCTTACTTTTCTTCTTAGTCCACTCATACACGACCCAAAGGCGTGCTCATTCAAGTGAGTGTATCATGGCTCTTAACATCATACTATGTAATATGTCGGACATGATTCTCGGTTTGTGGCTTGAGTTGCATGCTTAGGTTGATGTTTGCACCAAGCAAAACTTGGAACCGGCATGCTTTAATGCCGATCTAAGGCCTCACGGCTTAGGTCATCACAACTTGACGTCGATTTTAAGCCAAGTGAATCTTGACCTCGTTTCGGGGGTGTGAACACATTCAAGCATACAAACATGAGCAAATTATGCAAAAAAACATTACACAATACACACGGCTTACATGGGTGCGCACACTACTAAATTCGACGATGTAAGCTATCACCCTAGTCAAGAGTTAGAGATTCTACTTACCTTCAATGGACCTCGATAAACTATAGGTAGTTTACCAATAGAGGGTTGTTCGATAAGATGGTGGATGAGTAGGGCTAAGAGAGGGAGAGAGGGCAAGAAAGAGTAAGTGAGGAAGATATAGGACGGTGTGGTGTGATAATGGTAGGAGTGTCCCTATTTATAGACAAATCTCTCATCATTACCTTTTCAAATGAACCAATAGGATTTCTTTGGGTGGCAAGCCTAGGTTGATAAAGTGGCAAGGCTAAGGAAAAAGATGTGGCAAGCCTAATCCCTAGGACCACACTTGTTTATTCTCTTATTGGGCCACTCAAGTCTTGTAATGATGAAATAGACAACTTTCTCTCCAAGTTTTATGTTAGATGTCATTATGGCCTATTCTTTTAGGGGACAATTAAGCATATGACTCATCTTTTGCATTAATGCACTAAGGTCCAAAAGTATTTAATGCATCCTTATCCCAATCCAAAAAGACTCTAGATGGGCTTGCTTGTCAAGTTGGGTGTGCAAACCCACCCTCCCCCCCCCCCCAAGTTTGGGGCGTGGCTCTCCATACCAAGGTGAAAATAGTTTTGAGTAACTTTTGAAATAAATGTCGTTACCCTATCAAATGGGCTCGAAAAATTATGAAATTTTAATATGTTGTAGAAAAGACCTTAAATAATATTTTTTTGAAGGAAACTAAGTCTAATTCGTCCTGTGAAAAGAGCAGAAAATCACTGAATATAACCTGATAATCTACTTGTCAAGCATATCTAATGACCATAAAGAAGGATCCATTTCGAAATCCAAACCTTTACAAAAATCTTTGAAATTTTTATATATTGTAGACATGGATATCTTTAAAAATTTTTATGAATGAAGCATATCCATATTTGAAAAGGAAAATTTTATAAAAATTTAAGAAGACAACCTGGTCACTATTATTACTACACTAGGCAAGTTCCGGACGGTAAATGATTGGGCCTTCATTCTAACAATTTCACTTTAGGAAAAATATGAAACTTAAGCATGTTCTAGATTAAGATATTTTGAACAACTTACATGCAAGAAGTTTTGTGAGATTCAAGCCATAAAGGGCTCTAGAAAATTGGAAAGTAGCGAATGTCCAAGATGTTTCAAGAAAGGACTGGAAATCAAAGTCAAAACTTAGGGAGTCGAAAGGTGGCAAATCTATGGAGGAGAGGTGGTGCCTTACAAGGTTACTTGCCATCATTCTCTTAGGTCATGAGTCACCCCCTTTCATTAATTACTTGAGACACTTAAGCCTCCATACTGATTACCTCTATTTAATGCATTTGATTCTTGTTCTTCAAGGAGATTGGCCTATCTAGCTTAGCCTCCTAGTTGGGATCAAAATAAGAGTCGAAATCGAGTATGTTATTATTCACTTGCATTTGAATGAACCATCTTATGCTATATTGTTAATGGTTTCCATTGGCATATTATAATAGGAAAGATGGTACATTTACTTTTGCATTTATCATCCATGATTGTTATGTATTGTTTTGATTTTAACATTATTTTGTTGATATCAGGTTGAGTGGTAATATGATTTATACCATAGACTTGAGATTTTATTTACTAGGTTTTGACTCACTCCTTATTTTTCAGACATGTCGGATGATCTCTCATTGCCATTGCTTTTTGTAGCGCTTATGCATTTCAAGCGTGTTTATGAAGATGTGCTTGTACCTGATTCAATCGTAGTATATACTAAGTGGAGTTTGGTCATATGGATCGACATAGGTGTACTAAGGTGGACCCCTCATCGATTTGTTGCTTGGTACTTCAACATTGATAGGGAGTCTATTGGGCCACTTAGAGGTTTCGATGGTTCTCTTGGTTTTGATGATGATGGCATTTCGATGGCGAAGTTGTCAATATATAGTACAGTAGCACATCTTTGTGTGGACAAGTTTTGGTTGCAGGAGTATGGGTAGTATTGATAAGACTTGACTTTCTTTTCGGAGTTATGAGTTGTATTATGCTTCTTTTTGGTACTTGTACTAATACTTGGAAGAGGGTTACAATGGAAAAAGATGTATGCGTGAATCATTCAAACTCTCATGATTTCTTATAGGAGATGTTGTGAAATTTCACTATGCTTATGTATACTAATAATAAATATAAATTATAAATGAAAATGATATGTGTTGCGCATCACACTCTAGGGCATCACAAGTAACTTGTGTGTGGGCAGCCAGGGAACTAAGTATATGCCCTTGAGTGCCAAGTTTGGCCTCGATGGATCCTGACTCGGGCCTCAAGGATCAGGGCACGAGCAACCAAGCCATGGGTGATGAGGCATTGGGCATGGAATTGAGGCTTTAGGCTCGGCCTTGATGGACTAGACGTAGGAGCTAAGGATTTGGGCACGGGCACTAGGGTCTCGGGCTTAGCCTCAATGGATCTAGGCCCATTGGAGACTTGGTCTTGGACACCGAGGACTTAGGAACTATTGTTGGGGTTTCTGTGTTTAAGTAGAGAGTTTCGAGTCCAATCATCAAAACCTGACTATATTTTGGATAATGATTTAAAGAGGAAATATTTTTTTTTGGATTTAAGCATATGTTTTTCGTTAACTTATTTTCTAAGAGAACCAAACACTAAAAAATGCGAAAAATGTTTTGATTAATTTTTTTTTTCGCGAAACAAATGGAATTTAAAGGTGCGTTTGTTTCGTGGAAAACTCAATGATAAAGGAAAATGCTTTATGGGAAAGTATTTTCCAAGAATACGTTTTATTTTCTTATGTTTGGTGATGTATAATTAAAAATGTCTTCTACTATTTAGATCCCATTAGAAAATGATTTCACACTCTATTGCAACCAAAAAAAAAAGTTGAATTTTTTAATTTAAAAAACTTAGAATTTTTAATTATTTTTGTTTTTTATTTACTTTTTTATTTTGTTTTTTGTTTTCTTTCTTTTTCTCTTTTCCTTCTTCTTCTCCTTCGCTCCTCTGCCGTGCCATCCCTTCTGCTTCCTCTAGCAGTTCATCCTCGCCTGGCTTATGAGCTCGAGCCTCGCCACCCGAGGCCGTGAGCTTGCCAACTCGCTGCCAGAGGTTGTGAGCTCGCTCGATGTGGCGAGACTTGAGCCTTGTCGCTGGAGGCCATGAGCTTGCTCGATCTGGTGAGGCTTGAGGCTCATTGGCCTCAAGTAAGCTCGAGCCTCGCCGTGAGCTCGCCCGACAGCCAACGGAGGGTGGAGAAGAAGCAAAAAAAAAAAAAAGGAAGAAAAAAAGAAAAGAAAAGAAAAGAAAAATTTGAATTTTTTAAAAATATATTTTTACAAGAATAATTGTTTGTAAACCAAGCACCAAATCTAAGCTTTGGTAGATTCATAAAACATTTTCTGGTTCTTTCAAAGGCAAAATTATTTTCTTGAATTTAAGCTTTGCTAGGAAAACTTTTTTTTATTGAAAAACCTTTTTTGTTGATTAGGAAAGCGTTTTCCGTTGACTCATTTTCCTGAGCGAACCAAATGCTGGAAAATAAGAAAAAATGTTTTCCCTAAAAATCTATTTCGTGAAACAAATGCATAGTTGCAGAAGAAGTTATTATTGTTGTGAAAGAAAACTTTTGATATCTTATATTATGGAAGACATTATATTAGCGTAAAAATATCATTAAGCTGTAAGTAATTGAATCCATTTTGTCTTAGCAAACATAAAATCCTTGTAAGCATTTCTTAAAGAATGTGAACAACCATTATTCCATCAACTAATATTTTTATAGTCATCATACCATTTACGAATCACAATAGAATTCTCACAATCAAATAAATAATAATCCATTATTCACAATAAAATAAATAATAATGCACGAATCATAAATTAAACCTTCATTTTCCATTTCTTTTGAAATTCATGAGAAAAAAAGTGCTTTAATTTGTTATAGCACTTAGGGTGAGTTTGTTTCCCGGAAAATTCAATAAGAAAGCATTTTCTAAGAATAAGGTTAGTTTTCCTTTATTTAGTAATGTATAATCAAAAACATTTTCTGATGTTTAGATATTATTGAAAAATGACTTCAATCTTATCACTTTATCTTAGGCAATAAAAAAAAAATTCAAATTTTAAATAATTTTTAACTTTTTAATTTTTTTTTGAATTTTGAATTATTTTTATTTTTTCTTTTTCTTTTGTTAAAAAAATTCAAATTTAATTTATTGGTTAATTTTATTTTTTCTTTCCTTTTCTTTTTCCTCCTTCCTCCATTGCAACCGGTTGGCCATTGCCACAAGCAACTTCGAGGCTCGCTTGGTGATGGCTACAAGCAAGCTCGAGCTTGAAGTACAAGCAAAGGCTGATTACAAGATTGGTGAGCTCAAGTCTCTTGGATATTGTTAAATTATGTCTCAAGTTTGGATTTGGATAATGATTTGTTAAATCGAATTTTGTTGATAAAAAAGATTTCCCAAGTAGAAGAAAATTCGCTGGATTGCACGAAAGATTACAAAAGAGGAAGTAATAGATTAAAGAAAAAAAAAGGAGCAAAGATTTTCTCTTCAAGTTATTTGTAGGAGGAGGAGCCGTATTCTTCTATCCACGGTGGGGCCCATGCCATGGGCTTTCTTCATTTAGCCGATGCAATCAAAAGGGAAAGAGCTACTTGCACATAGACAAAAGGAAAGGTGGGGTCCAAGGTCAAACTTTTGACCTTGGGCACACCCACGTATAAAAAACAGAATTCACTTTCTTTTTAGGGTGTGTGTGAACGGCAGAAAGAAACCCTACGCAGAAGAAGCAAGCGTGAAGCCGTACGTCTGCCAAGCTAGATTCCGCGTGAAGCTTTGAAGGAATACGCGAAGCCGTACGTAGAGTGTTTTGTTTCGAGCTTGAATGTGTGGTAATTTTGTGCCATGAGTTTATCTCCCAAATGAGTTGTTTATTTATAAACACTTTGGGTTTGGGGTTAAATCTAGGTGTGGGATAACATTTGAGCATGTGAGTGATTGTAAACTTTGATTCTCCGATTATAATGGATTATTTGCTGCTGGCTCTCCCTGTGGACGTAGGTACCGATACTCGGACCGAACCACGTAAATTTCTGGTGTCTTTATTATTTATCGTTTATTTCTCTGGCGATTTCTCGTTGACGTAAACTGCAAGATCCTGTCGTTTCCGCGTATTATATCCCAACAATTGGTATTAAAGCTTGGGGTTGGATTTCTTGATTGTGATTTGGAGCTTTTGCTTGTCTGATTATTATCTAGAAATTCTGTTACTGCAATTATGTTTGAGAGGAAATCTGAAATTGAGAAGTTTAACGGGAGCAACAATTTTGTGTTATGGAGCATCAAGATGCGGGCATTATTAACAACACAAGGTTTGGCCAAGGCACTGGATGGTGAAGATGAGTTGCCAATAATAATGAAAGCCTCAGAGAGGGTAGAGCTAATGAAAAAAGCAAAGAGTATAATCCTGTTAAATTTGATGGATGAGATCTTAATAGAGGTTGCTGAGGAGAAGGATGCCGCAGCATTATAGGCAAAACTTCAAGCACTCTATATGAAGAAATGTTTGAACAATCGCTTATACATGTTGAAGAAGATGTTTCAATTTAGATATACCGAAGGTACATCTATCAGGACCCACCTAGATGAATTTAATAAACTCATGCTAGATTTGAAGAACGTCGGTAAGATACCGGATGATGAAGAACAAGGCATGATGTTGTTAGCCTCTTTACCAGAGTCATGAGAGCACTTTATTGATTCACTATTGTAGGGGCGTACTACAATTACCTCAGAAGAGGTAAAGTCCGCCTTATTCTCTAAGGAGTGGCAGAGAAAGTTGCGAGATGACGGTCTGGCGCAAGGAGTAGCGCAAGCACTGACAATCTGGGGTAGAGAACAACATTGAGGGCCTAGTAGCAGCAAAGGTAAAAGCAGATCGAAATCATGCCATAGAAAGTCTAAGGGACGCGTGAAGTGCTTTGAGTATCACGAAGAGGGCCACATCAAGAGAGATTGTCCAAAGCAGAGGAATAAAGTTGATAGGCAAAATGCCATAAATAGGGTGGCAAACATTGCTGAGGGGAGCACTAGTGATGCAGAAGCTGTCTTATGTGTGACTACTATTTCGTCAAAAGACGAATGTGTGCTAGATTCGGAGTGTTTTCATCATATGACGTTTCATAAGAACTGGTTTACTACTTACCAAGCTGCAAATGGTGGTAGGGTTTTTTTGGGGAATAATGCAGTCTGTAAGGCTGTGGGGATAGGGACAATCCGAATCCGGATGCATGATGGGGTGGTGCACACATTGACAGATGTGAGGCATGTACTAGAGCTCAAGAAGAACCTTATTTCTCTGGGGACACTCGATGACATTGGGTGTAGGTACATCGCTGAAGGTGGAGTACTGAAGATCTCTTGAGGTGCCATGACAGTGATGAAGGGGAAGAAAGTGAATACTCTATCATCTATTGGGAGAGACCGTGACCGAAACCGCTGTAGTTTCATCAGGTGAGTTAGATTTTGACTTGACTCAATTATGGCATATGCGTTTGGGGCACATGAGTGAGGCAGGTATGACGATGCTAAGTGAAAGGGGGTTGTTGAAGGGTCAAAAGACAGGGAAGCTAGACTTAAGTGAGCACTGCATCTATGGGAAGCAGCACCGAGTTAAGTTTACTACAGCTATTCATTCGACCAAACGACCAGTTGAATATATTCATTCAGACGTCTGGGGCCTATCTTTGGTTCCTTCGAAAGGAGGTGCCCGATATATGCTGACATTTATTGATGATTACTCGAGGAAGGTATGGGTCTACCTAGTAAATCGATCTCCATCATTTGCTATCGAGTGGAAGACTCCTGAGGAAGTATGGTTGGGGAAACCTGTTGATTACTCCGGATTACGTATATTTGGATGTCCTGCATATGCTCATGCGAGTGATGGTAAGCTTGAGCCAAGGGCGAAGAAGTGCATATTTCTGGGTTATGCACATGTGGTGAAAGGCTACCGGCTGTGGTGCACCGATCCCAGATCACCCGGTTTTCTAATCAGTAGAGTTGTGATCTTCGACGAGACTACAATGCTTCAACATAGGAGTTCTGAGACACAACTAGTAGAGAAGACAGATCATGGTGTCACTAGTGAGATGGAGCTTCAGGTGGAGACTCCGGAGACCTCGAAGGTAACTGAAGTTGAGACTGTAGATGAAGTCGCAGTTCCTAAAGTCGGTGATAGTGAACAACCAGCAAAGCCGCAGTGCACTATAGCCACAGATAGACAGAGAAGGCACATTAAATCACCGGTACGTTATGGTTATACAGATATTGCTTATGCATTGACTGTAGATGATGAGGTGGAGACAGGTGAGTCTTCATCTTACTTTGAGGCGATGGCTAGTTCGGAGTCATCGCAGTGGCTAGGGGCTATGAGTGAAGAGATAGAATCACTCCATCGAAATCAGACATGGGAGCTGGTCAAAGTACTTAAGAGCCAAAAGATTGTCGGAAGTAAATGGGTCTTCAAATGAAAAGAGCGCATTCCCGATGTCGAGGCAGCGAGGTATAAGGCGAGACTTGTGGTGAGGGGTATACACAACGTGAGGGCATTGACTATAATGAGGTGTTCTCTCCTGTGGTAAGACATATTTCTATTCGTGTTTTACTTGCCTTAGTTGCTTCGCAAGATCTCGAGTTAGAGTAGCTAGATGTGAAAACTGCGTTTCTTCATGGTGAATTGGAGGAGCAAATTTACATGAGGCAACCAGAGGGATTTGCTATTCTGGGTAAGGAAGATCATGTTTGCTTGTTAAAGAAATCTTTGTATTGGCTAAAACAATCTCCTAAGTAGTGGTATAAACGTTTTGATACTTTCATGGCTAGTCAAGACTATTTGAAAAGTCAGATGGACAGCTACGTTTACTATAGGAGATTAGAGAATGGTTCTTTGATTTATCTACTTTTATATGTTGATGATATGTTGATAGCAGCTAAAGATATGTCTGATATTGATGTGTTGAAGAGGCAGTTAAATGCTGAATTTGAGATGAAAGATTTAGGTGTTGCAAAGAAAATATTGGGTATGGAGATTTTGCGTGACAGGATTGCAGGAGTTTGACGTCTATCTTAGAAGAAATATATTGAAAAGATTGTAGCACGTTTTAATATGCAGTCGGCAAAATCTGTAAGTACACCTTTAGCGAAGCACTTTAAACTTTCAGATAAATTATCACCGCAGACTGAGGAGGAGGAGGAGCATATGTCCTGCGTTCCTTATTCTAGTGCCGTGGGTAGTATTATGTATGCTATGGTGTGTACTAGGCCTAATATTTCACAAGCTGTGAGCGTGGTTAGTCGGTATATGAAGCGTCCTGGTAAAGCTCATTGGGAAGCTGTGAAGTGGATCCTTAGATATTTGAAGGGGACAACAGACGTGGGTATAATATACCGGAGGACAACAATGGCAATGAGACCACTGGTTTTGTGGATTCGGATCACGCCGATGACTTGGATGATTGCAAGTCTTTAGCAGGGTATGTATTTACGCTAGCGGGTGGTGCAGTTAGTTGGAAAGAGTCCTTACAAGATCACATTGCCTTGTCTTCGATTGAGGCAGAGTAAATGGCATTAACCTTTGTAGCGAAGGAGGCGATATGGTTACAAAGTTTGCTCTCAGACTTTGGGTTAGAATAGAAAAGTGTGGATATACATTGTGATAACCAATGTGCGATATACTTGGCGTATAATCCAGTTTATCACGAGTGAACGAAGCATATCAACATCAGGTATCACTTTATCCGAGATTTCTTAGCTAAGGGTATTGTAATTGTAAAAAAGATTGCTACATCAGATAACTCGGCAGACATGATAACTAAGTTTGTTCCTTTGACGAAGCTCAAGCTCTGCTTGAGCTCTATTGGCGTTTGTGAAGAGTGAGCGCCCATCGGGGCGTTGGGAGTAGCATGGATGATGAGCACTATAACTTGACTTTCAAACATCGAGCCTGTGGAGAATTGTTAAATTATGTCTCGAGTTTGGATTTGGATAACGATTTGTTAAACCGAATTTTGTCGATAAAGAATTCCCAAGTAGAAGAAAATTCATTGGACTGCACGAAGGATTACAAAAGAAGAAGTAATAGATTAAAGAAAAAAAAAGGAGCAAAGATTTTCTCTTTGAGTTATCTGCAGGAGGAGGAGCCGTATTCTTCTATCCACAGTGGGGCCCCACGCCATGGGCTTTCTTCATTTAGCTGATGCAATCAAAAGGGAAAGAGCTCCCTGCATGTAGACAAAAGGAAAGGTGGGGCCCAAGGTCAAACTTTTGACCTTGGGCACACCCATGTATAAAAAAACAGAATTCACTTTCTTATTAGGGCGTGCGTGAGCGGCAGAAAGAAACCCTACGCAGAAGAAGCGAGCGTGAAGCCGCACGTCTGCCAAGCCAGATTCCACGCGAAGCTTTGAAGGAATACGCGAAGCTGTACGTAGAGCGTTTTGTTTCGAGCTTGAACGTGGTAATTTTGTGCCGCGAGTTTATCTCCCAAGTGAGTTGTTTATTTATAAACACTTTGGATTTTGGGTTAAATCTAGGTGTGGGAAACACTTGAGCGTGTGAGTGATTGTAAACTCTGATTCTCCGATTATGGTGGATTATTTGCTATTGGCTCTCCTTGTGGATGTAGGTATTGATACTCGAACCGAACCATGAAAATTTATGGTGTCCTTATTATTTCTCGTTTATTTCTCTAGCGATTTCTCGTTGACGTAAATTACAAGATCCTGTCGTTTCTGCGTATTATATCCCAATAGATATGAGTAAACATTGACCTAGCATGAGGTCGGTGAGCTCGAGCTCCCAAATCTCACTAGATCCAAGTGAGCTTCGACCTCATCGGGATTTGGTAAGGTCAAGCCTCATCAACCAGTGCTTGTGGCTCGTTGAGGCTGGGTGATGGATTAAGGGAGAAATAAAAAGGAAAAGAAGGAAAATACGAAATAAAATAAAAAGAAAAATTAAAAATTGAAAAATTCAAGATGAGCAGTTTTGGAAGGTATTTTCACCTCTTTAAATATAGAATTTTACTTTCTTAAATTTATACATGAATATTTTCATTAACCAGAAAGTGTTTTTAGTTGACTAGCCATATTCCGTGAACCAAACAGGTGAAAGTCCGAAAAATCAACTCTTGGATAACACTTTTCCCAACATGAACACAGCCTTAATGTGAACATTCATGCATAAATTGAGTTTTTCTAATGGGAAGAAATGAAAAATTACTTAGGAAAAAAAAGAAAAATAAAATGTAGGGAAGGAGAAACTAATAGAAATTTTACAAACTATAAAGATAATAAGAGATAATTCTTACTTTCTAGAGTCGGCCGTTGATATTATCCACACTATGACTAAATATCCTTCGATTAAGTTTAATTGCCAACAAAGGCAAGAGGAATCCCATGCCTTTCAACCGTTAAATGACATGTCTAGAAGACATTGATCAAGCAAATTTTGCAATGGCCAATGTGAGAAATTCAAACTTTGCAGATTCAGATAGGTTAGGTAACCTTTTTAAGGAACTATATATGAGAATAAACAATGTCTCTAGCGATTCCAATTTCTCCACACCTTGTGTGTCCATTCCTCAGGAAAGTAAGCACGCTCAACAATTGTAGCCCATTTATACTGAATAACAATAGCCTCTCAAGTAGTCCACTCTTTGTCGTATCCACACTATGGAGTTTCTCCTGCAATTGCCCAAGCACATCATCAAATTCAACCTCCCTCATCCAATAATTACAAGGGCCCAAATTAGATAGATTTGTTAAGTTAGGAAAGAGCGAGCTTTCCATCGATGGCTTGACATTTTATAACGTCAATTTTCAAGAATATATAAAAGTACAATTAGAAGTTGGGGTTAACACAAGTTATCGGAAGAATCCGAAGTTGAGAAAGAGTAGGCAAATTAATTGGAGGAAATGTGACATCTCTCATGACAAGTGCCAATCTGTTCAAATTAGATAGCCCCTCAATACACTTAATCTTTGGAGCTCCTTGTTTTAATTTTGATGATCAAGGAGTGCCAGACAATATACCGAGATCAACTAAGTTACTTGCGTATGAAAGTTCAAAATTTGTCCATAATACATGTTAAGAGAATCCCAACTCATTCAAACTCAAATGGAGCTTTAACAACTGTTCAAACTCACATAAGTCTTATCCAAATGAAGTTGTTGGAGATGAGAAAGCTAATTCATGGCTATGGGTAATCTCCTAGTCTTGTTGCTTCATAGGTCTAAAGTGTTAGAAAAATCCCCTACATTATTTTGATGATGACAATGACGATCAAAGGCTACAAATATGTGTATTAGTTCAGTAGCACTGGAAGATATATACACAAGCCACAATATAGATGATGTCATAAACAACACTAGATAATTTTGATATAAGGAGTGCTATGCTACTATCAAGAGTGCAATGTTGATGTCAAGAAATCACTATTGATATCTGAGGTGAATAAGAAATTGAGCATTGGAGATATCTAAAGCTAGAATAATTTTCCGATAAGGTGAACATCTAGAAGAACCTTGATTGAGGGTAACAAGCAAGAAGAACGAGGATGTTCATGATGACTTGTGTTGGTGGCTAATAACACAACTTAGAGGGGGGTAAATAGGTTGCTTTCAAACTTTAATGATCTTTTGTGGAAATTAGCTAATCGCTAAATAAAAATCAGCTCAGCCTAATATTTGAGAAAACTTTAACTAACTGTATTGGTATGAAAATGAAATGAAAATAGTGGGATGCAGAGAGTTATAGTGATTCAGCTGTATCCATAGGCCTACGTCTACTCTTTAGACTAACAGTCTCAAGACAAGCTAGACTCTACTAACAATTTCCTTGGAAAGTTACAAACAGCTAATACTGATCCTTTATATAATAGATACCACTATCTAGACTTAGTTGCTGCTCTTACACTTGTATACTTAATCCCTTACACAATTGTTAAACAACATGAATTTCAAAACAGTATAATAGAGAGCTTATAGCTAAGAACAATAGGAGGTAAGCTTCTCAATTTTTATGTCGCACATCTCTCTTTGGTTTTTTATGACATTCTTTTTTATATTCTTTCTCAATCTATCCATTGAAGATGAATTAGAGAAGCATATAACCATTAGAGAGTTTCCGTTGAGTTGCTATCCAAGGAAGGTGTTGCCCATATAACTTATTTCCTTGAACCTCTAAAGACTAACAAAAAATGGCAATTGTTGCTATCTTCTCACCATAGTCTTTGATTGACCTATCTGATGACCTAGATGCTCTATTACATGCTTTATCTTGATTTTGCTGCTGTGTGAATCCAAGTCTTTCAATGGCTACTTAACTAACCCAATAATATCATCGAATGTACTCGGTTGTTACATCACCATCGACCTGATTTTTACAGCTTCGACATAATTATTATTCAACTGTTGATCTTTTATGTTGACCAGTGTTGTTTTTCATAAAAGAACATTTGCAAACTTCTTTCCAATGAATCACACCATGGATGTTGTGTAGTCTCGTAGTCTAAACATATGCAATCATTATAGTAAGTAATATACTAAGGATGGTTTGAATATCATCAAAATTACTTGAAGATGTTTTCTTTAATAATCTCCCTCTTTTTGATGATGACAAAATTATCCTGCAGATGTGAAAGGATAATAAATATTGTTTGAAAAAATTTGCATAAATTAAAATAGGATCTCCTTAGGATGTTTTGTAGTATAGCTTTGGAGATATGAACTCGGGTGATCTTTAACAAGATAAAGCATGGTTGCATGAAAGATCTTTTGCCCAAAGTGTGTCATCAAGTATTTTGGGGTTCATAGCGTAACAGTTGAATGCTCTCCTTGTTTTCATGATATACTTGGATGCTCCCCCTATTTTGATGAGTAATTCAATTCCATGTGACTATGTATGAGTAAGCAAATTTTTGTGCCAATTTATGTACAAAACATTATGAGAAGATATTAGCAAATTTGAAAACATTGTTAGGAGCAAATGTTATGAGCATATAAACTATTTGCAAACATCGTTAGTAGCAAATGTTATGAGCATACAATAACTATAACATCCTAAAATTTCAGCCTTTGATTTTCACTTTAGCTTGTGCCTGTCGACGGAAGAGAAATCGGGATAGGTGGATCGCCCGATGGACTTTCCGTGTGGGCTAGGTGTGTGATGGCCTAGTGGGCCTATTTTTAGGCTGAGTTCGGGCTAGAGAGAGAACGGTGGACCGTGAGTAAGGCCCATGGGTTGGACGTGTACCGAAGGCCCGGTTGAGGAGGATGAATGCCAAGATTTTTGGCCAATGTTTGTCTTGCGCGAATCCGAGTGATTTCAAATTTTCGAAGGCGTTTTCTTGTAACTTTATTAGTGATGTTGTGGTGCATGTGAAATTAATGGTGGACATAAGATCCTTGGATATTTGAAATTGCGACTTAGAGGTGTGTACCATCCTACTAAGTTCTTGGTCATGTTTATAATGGAGGATCTTGGAATAAAGTTTTATTTGTGCCTAGTGCTAGAGGTGGCCGAAATCTTTGGACTAGGAAGAGGATTAGTTTTATTTCATTTAGACTTAACTTTATTAGGGTAGGTAAGCCAAGGGGAAAAGGACAAAATCCAAGATTTTTTGCATTTGGCTTTAGCTTCCCCATGCAAGTTTTGGCTCTACCCTCTTCCCCCTAGCTAAAAACCTCAACCCCTAAACCTCATGATGGCCCTAAAAACTTCCCTAGCCAATCTCCTCCTATGCATAGCTGCAGCAAGGGAAATTTCCCAAGAAAGCAATCATTTTCCCCCAACTTCTGCTTCTATTTCTCCTTTCCCATTTGTTCTTCTCCTGCTTTCTTCCCCTCACACACTAGAAACATCCCTCTCTCATTTTCTTCTTGTTTCCTTGTTGTTCTTCAAAGGACCAACAACTAGGGAAGCAGCCAACCTTCTAGAGAGCTTGAGAAAGCGGTCTTTGAGTCCTAAACTAGGTAAGGGAATAAGTTAGGTATTAAACTTCGACATCCTCTCGACGCTTGAGGGTGGTTTTAGCTCGATCTAGTGGCTTTTAGGTTATAGGAGCTAGATCTATGTAGGATTTCAGCTTGCATATGTGCCGTGATGTGTGGGAAGTCTTGTATGTGAGTTTCTTGAAGGTTCATGGCTACTAAGCTTGCAAGAGACGTGCTCAAAGGAGTTGAGTTTGGATTTTTCTCTAGATCTGTTTACTGGACACCCGATGTTTGCTATTTTCGTGGGTTGAAATGTGCTACAATTTTGAGGTTACTTTCTTCTTGAACAATATTCTAAATATCTTCATTTATGACATATATTTTACTCAATAGTTTTTGGATTTAAAGGAACAAGATTTAAGCTTTGTTGCATGCAAGTCAGCATCTCGTTTTATGCTAGAATCCTTGACCTTTTGGTGTTCAAAGAGTTTTTATCAACTCTTGGGGTTCGATTTTCAAAATAGTTTCTTCACAATAGTTTTTCAAAACATCTTTATGTTTAATATAGTCAAATTTTAGAGCAAATGGATGAGTTGTGGACTTCAAACCAAGCTAGTTTTGGAAAACGTAATTTCTGGACATGGACACAGTTTTGGTAACGATTTGAGTGATTTATTGCTCCTATTCTAGAAAGATCTGGGTCAAGGTGTCTTCATGAAAAGTGTTTTTTTAAGTGTGTTTTATAACATATTTAAATTTGAGGATTTTCTAAACTCTTTTGATTATGTTTCTGGATTTAATCTCGGAGACGTGCAAGTGGACTCGATTTTTGCCGGTAAGGTCCGGTTGTGGTCCTGTTGCTATTCTTGGTGTCTTGCTTGCTGAAAAATGCATATTTCATGATTTTGGATGATTTTGGCATGCTGAGAACTTATGCTTGATGGCTATACATATGTGATGCTTAGCATGTGTGTGGAATCATATGTGATGTGTTTGTAAGGCAGTGTAAAGGGCAATTCTGTTTTATGCATGTTGATGCATTGTGATCTTAGCGCATTGAGCATGCTGTGTGGTGAGACATGTGTGTGCTGGTGGTGTTAAAAGTGTGCACTAATGGAAGATTGTGATGTGGTGAAATGTGTGAATGAATCAAGTTAAGAGATATCCCATCAGACAATGTTTTGATGATGCCCTCAGGGAGTAGGGATGCCCCAAACAGTGAGGTTTGGGATGCCTCGGTTGAAGTCACAAGGCCAGCGATCTTGGACACCAGGATGCCTCGGAGGGAGATGCCCAAGGGCTAGCATCTCTTGGAAGTCCGGGCCAGCAACCCGGAAGTGACTCGAACGGATCCGGCCAGTGTCCTGGGTTCAATTCGTTTCAAGGGTGGATATGAGATGATCACACATTGAAATTAATCAATAAGGCGTGTGAGTATATATGATGGTGTTGCCGTGTGACATGTGATGCATGAATGGGATTGTGTATGCCATGTGATACATGGATGGAATACGTATTCACATTTCGGTGTAGTCTTCATACATTATACCCCCTTTAGCTTGTCTAGTCCGCATGGTACTATATGTTGCCTTATTTGATGTAGTTCATGGTCTTGATGATTCACTATGTTAGTGCTATTTTCACTAATGAGCGAAGCTAGGATCTCATTGTTTGATGTAGTTAATGGTACTATATGTTGCCTTTACTGGGCATTGTTGCTCACCCCTTATTTTTTCTTTCAAATCATTAGCTATGGATGTGACACTTTTGGCGACTTATGGCACGCCTGTGCGGGTAGATGGCGTGTATAGGAACTTTGAGGATTGAGATTCTGGCCTTGTTTTGACTCATTATATTTGTACAGTCTGGATAGATGATGGGCGCCCTAAACCTTTTCCTATGCGATTTGTATCCGTGTATCTCAACGTGAATGGGAGTTTGTTGGGAAAAGTGCCAAAAAGTCCTAAACCTTTTGTCTTTGTGTCGATTTAGTCCTAAACCTTTTTTTGGTGCCGATTTAGTCTTTTCGGCAAATTTAGCCCGGAAAATGCCTATGTGGATATAAAGTCAGTGCCGGCCGTCTTACGTGGCCGGATCGGTGCTGACATGGATGCCTGAGAACAAAACGACGCCGTTTTATAAAAAAGAAAAGAAAAAAAAAAGAAAAGACCTAGAACCTTCAAAACAGTACGGCCTCGTTACTTCTCTTACGTTTTTCCTTTTCTCTTACATTTTCACTTGCCCCAAATCGTCTTCAACGATGGAGGAAGAACCCCAAATCCCATCTGCCCAAATCGATTCAGTCTGAACTCAAATCCAAAGAGTTTGCTCAAGCCAAGTTGTTCTTTATTTGAATCGAGTCCCCAATCTACCCCAACCCCTTTGTCTACCCAAACCCTACAATTTGGCCTTCAAAATTGCGAAGACCCGACTGACCCAATTCGAGTCGCCACCCAATTGACTCGATTCAGGTCGCAACCGGATTCAACCTCACCAAACACGACAAAGTGTGTGGTCCCAATTTGCTCGTGTTGTTGACACTCAGTGGACATAAAGGTATGTTTTCGTGGTTGTGGTCCTAACCCTCAAATTTTGTCAATACATCCCACGATGTTGTTGTGATGATATCCAGACACTCAACACTTAACATGCCTTGTAGTTGTGCCGTTGGTCTAATGTCCAGTAAATTTTTAGGTTTTCGTTGTCTTCACATGAGCTTGACAGAATATGAAGGCAAAAAAAGACACGACAATATTACCATTATATTTTGAGAAGCAAAACATTGAAGTAAATGGCTATTGAACTTATTTCCTTTGGAGAATATGCATTCTAATTTCACTTAGAAATTTCATTGAACAGGTGGCGTTTGAAACATTAAGAGTAACCATTGATCATGGTCATAATATTTGCATATCTGTCAGCATTTACCAAGTTGAGATCGTCTACTTGAATCTCGTGCGATCATGCTTCTGCCTGTTATCATGTCCGCCTTGCACCTACGTCACTATTTTTGCAAGATTAGCATATTGCAGTTATAGTTCTTATTGGAAGCAGCATGAGGAGCTTTTTTTGGTGGTGTGGCCTACGAGCCATGGCGGAATAGTGTCTTTTGTTACTTGGAAAGAGGAAGTGCTGGGAATCTCATCGAATTCGGGATGATGATGTTGTTGATGTTGCATATATGTGTTTTCGAGTATTAACAAGGATTTCTATGTTCTTATATGCGATGATTGTGTATGAATTGATTTGAGTACAAATTGGCTGTTGTGGGATTGCTTTACCTTAGCATTTCTACTTTTTATGTATGAAGGTATGCGTTTGTGATTGAATCTGGCACTCAAATGAAGACTTTTTCATACAGACTTGAACCGTGTAAGGTGGGAAGCAGTTTTTTTGGTATTATTTCTCCATAAGAAAAATAAACTATTTCTCGGGAGGCAACACAAAATTGATCCTCTCCTCTAAACATAAGCAAAACCTGGCTGTAGGTGTATCTTGATTGCGTTTTGATCAAGCTAATCATAGGGGCAACCACAATAGTTTGTTGAGTGAGTTAATGGTAGGGGAGACCAAAACTTCAAAGAACAAGATATTGATTATAAAGGCCAATTGAAAGCACAACATGCGATAGAATTTCAATTGTAATATGTATAAATGTGTGTTTGAATTTTTAGTATTGCTACTTGTATGGCCCACCCAATTCCTGGACTGTATATATTTGGAGTCAATTGCAATCTTCTATAATCTTCCACCTTCAATTTGTTGATTCTCATGTTGAACTTCAATTGCAGTCTTTTGAATAGCAATAGCTTAAAAGCATAATCATGATTTGCCATTGGACTTATTATGTTGTTGCTCCATTATGAGTCTCCATATGCTTATAATATATGTTTTCATTTTGTGTAGGGTCAAGATGAGCAACAAGTCTGCATTGGTTTGCTTTTATCATGGTGGGAAATTTGTTCGCCGCCTAATGCTTGAATACATTAGGGGAAAGATGGATTTAGTATACTTAAATATCAATTCTATGAGCCATGAAAGGTTCATCAGAGACACTGAGAATGTGGTAAATGGTAAATTCGAAAAACTATATTTTAAGCTTCCTGAGAAATCTCTAGAAGATGGGTTGAGACATATATGTAATGATAACACTATTGTCGATCTAGTTTTCTATCATTTGCGACATGAATTGATTGAGGTGTATGGATAATTTTTTAACAATATGGTAGGTGAAGGTGCTGGTGAGGGCGTTTTTCTAGGTGAGGGCAATGTTGAGGGTGCTGGTAAGGGCACTTGTCAAGGCGAGGGCATTAGTGAGGGTGTTGGTTTAGGTGATGAGGCATTTGCTTAGCATGGGCGTGATTAGATTATGATTACTTAGTAGATGAGGGTGATTATGCTGATTTAGAGGGTGATGAATCTATGGTTGAAGTCGATTCGGAAAATGAAGACATGGACTTAGTCGATGAACTATTCTTGACTGATGATGACAATAGGGATAATGAAGACCTTGTAGAAGGAAGGAAAAAACTCAAGGAATTCCACAAAATGGCCACAAAGGCTTGGATTATAAGGGAACCTCTTGCAGAGTTTATACCATCTCAATAGTCTATTGGAGAATCATCTAATCCCCAACAATCTGACATAGTTATTGTTGAAGCCAATTACCAAACAGACTATTACGAAACAGATGGAGATGAAAGTTTGGAATCTGATGTGGAGCCATAAGATGAAGTTACAAGAAGGAGAAGTAGAAATTCAAGGTACGATCCTAATTGTATAGTGCCTGTGTTTACTACATCTATGATGTTTGATGATGGTAGACAATTCAAAGATGCTGTCAAAAAGCATTCAGTGGTTGAGCGTAGAGAGATAAAATTTGTCAAGAATGAAAAGAAATTTGTTAGGGCAAAATGTGTCGATGTAAATTGTCCTTGGAAGATTTCTACATCTTTTGATGTTAGAACTGGATTATTCCACGTGAAGACTTACCATGAAGAGCATACTTGTAGCATTATTTTCACTAATAAGAGGGTCACAAGTTCTTGGTTGGCGGATCACTATTTTAGTACAGTTAGAGCAATGCCAACTATAAAAACCATTGCTTTTAAGGAACTTATTAAGGAGCAATTGGGCTCAAATGTAACTATAGATCAGTGTAAAAAAGTGAAGTTGCTTGCCT
Organism: Eucalyptus pauciflora; assembly: GCA_007663325.1. Taxonomy (NCBI): domain Eukaryota; kingdom Viridiplantae; phylum Streptophyta; class Magnoliopsida; order Myrtales; family Myrtaceae; genus Eucalyptus; species Eucalyptus pauciflora. The sequence goes on along the minus strand of VMYD01000352.1, from coordinate 1,592,703 downwards.
TTAAAGTTTTGATGGGAATAGGAAGGAATATTCAAAGTTATGGGATTATGTGGAGGAGCTAAGAGAGACAAATCCTGGGAGTATGGTTACATTGAATGTTGAAAAGCCTGACATGCATTCTAAAGGATTATTTGAGAGGATGTACACATGTTTTGCTGCATGTAAGAAAGGATTTCTTGATGGATGTAGAAAAGTTGTGGGGTTAGATGACTGCTTTTTAAAGGGAATTTGTAAAGGGAAGATATTGTGTGCTATTGGAAGAGATGCAAACGACCAAATATTCCCAATTGCATGGGCAATTGTGAGAGTTGAAAGTGGAGACACTTGGACTTGGTTTTTGACAAGTTTGATGTATGACTTCAATATGATAGGCACATACGGACATGACTTCAAAAGGTGAGTTCGTTATTTTTTTTAAATTTTTTTTCAATGTTATGCCTTGTAAATGTTCACTCTTGTAGTATGTTGCTGACATTGAAATCATCTTTTTTAGGGCCTTCTTCAAGCCGTTACGAACTTGTTGCCTTTAGGTGAGCATAGAATGTGTGCTAGACACATTTATGCTAATTGAGGCCAAAAGTATAAGGGAATACAAATGCAAAGACTATTTTGGCAATGTGCTAAGAGCAGTACTATGGTGGAGTTTGATGAACACACACAAGCATTGAAGAAAATCAGTCATGTTGCGTATCATGACTTGATTCAAACAGAGCCAAAGCACCGGAGCAGGGCTTTCTTTACTATTGAGGTTAAATGCGACATAGTCGATAACAATTTATGTGAAGCATTCAACGGAATAGTTATTGAAGCTAGGTGTAAGTCTATTTATAGTATGTTAGAAGAGATGAGAATAATGATCATGACAATGATGTATACACAGAGGGATGTCTGTGCTCGATGGAGAAGGGATTGTGGTCCAAGAATCATTAAAAAGTTGGAAGAAAATAGAGTTGGCACGACTTATTGCCATGTTATATGGAATGGCGATACTGGATACGAGGTGTTGGATAAGGGTGTTAAGTACGTAGTTGATGTGTCCAAAAGAGATTGTACTTGCAGGAGGTGGCAACTTACTGGCATTCCTTGTCCCCATGCCATTTCAGCTATAGATCATAAGTGACATGATGCATATGATTATGTGGATGAGTGTTACATGAAGGCAAAGTTCTTAGCTACATATTAGAATATGATGATGCCAGTTCGGGGAGAGAAATTTTGGAAAAAAACTAATAATGAAACACCCGAACCACTTCCGACCAGGGTGAAGTTCGGTAGGCCCAAACAGAAAAGAAGAAGGGAGGAAGGTGAGGTCGCATGTGGTATTAGAATGTCGAGAAGAGGAATGAAAATGACTTGTTGAAGTTGCTCGAAGACAGGACACAACAGTTTGACATATCTAACTAAGAAGGCTAAGACTGCAGCATCACAAACACAATTATTTCGGCAAAAACTTTCAGTAAGTACTTTCATATCTATTGTTTCATGAATAAATTTTAAATGAATATTATTCTTTCCAGGTTAAGCGACATACTAGCAAAGGTACAAGTGAAAGTGTTGGTGGGACACCAATTGCTAGTGTTGCTCTTAGGACACCATTATCTCATGGGAGTGTAAGTAATGTTTTTGTTAGTACTTTTGTTTTTACTAGGATAATTCTGTTGAGTAATGAAATTAATAATGTCAAGTGCAAAGTATAAGTACCAGACAAGGCAATAGAGTTGATATACAAGCACAAGTTGAATCAACATCACAAGTAGCTGCAACTGAAGTTCCATTTAACGCAATAGGCCCAACAAGAAAGAAGAAAAAAGAGAGAGGAAGTAACTCCAATTTACAAGAAGTGATAGGATTAGGAAGTAGTGTTGTGGCTATTTTTTTTTATTTTTCGATGATGTGTTGGTTCAATGAAGTAGTGCGGTGGCTATTTTTTGTTTGTTGCTGATGTATGGGAGATCAATCGACTCCTCCAAGTGTTGTGTGGTCTTCACTACTTAACGTTTGTGGTGTGTGAAAGGCTACTATGGACTGGAATTCTCAATTTACTTGGGTTATGGAATTCCTGAAAAGATAATTCTCTTTATAAAAAAATCCTGAAGTTGACTTAGAATGGGGCCATTTAATGTATTTGGAAGGAAAGAAACTCTGTTTTGCATACTGGTCCCATGAACTAAATTGGTCAGATAGCTACTTGTGTTGTTATGATAAGTGTGTTGGAGAATTGGTGAAGCCTTCCATTGGCGCGCAATCGTGTTTTTCATTGATTTCTCTTAGCTCATTAAAATTGATTGATTTCTCATGCGTCTTTACATTTCAACTTATGAACTCGTCTCCTTTTCATTTCTTGCTTCTCCATGCCGATTTCTGCTCCAATCAGGTCGAATTCCTCTGATCAATGGCCACAAAATTGGAAGTGTAACACCCCATGATTTGCACGTTTATTAAAAGCATATAGTAAAACTAGCAACGCACAATAATAATTCAAAAGAATCTTGGAACATTGTTCGGAGAAAATGAGAAAATATAGTCACTAATTAGCACCGGGGAGTCGACGACGACAACTTATCTGACTTGAATGGAGTCTTCCACGAGCCTGGTGTTCACATTAGCGATGACTTTGATAACAATTAATAGTCAACTCAAAATCATGAGAAGGTAAAAGGAGTTTCCTTTATCTGGGGGGGGGGCATAAGAAAAAAAATCCCATTTTTTATTATTATTTTCCTTCAAGCAAATTATTATAGATGACAATTTTGTAATTCACAACAGGTCCATTGGATGAGCAACACGATACACCAAGATGACATTATATGCAAGTATTTAGAATGCGTTAAATATGAAGAAAAGGGAGATATAATAGTCAAAAGAGCTCGTTGCCATGCTTTTCAAATAGTAGAAAAGTTTCACTTCATTCCCATAACTTGAGTGGATACGAAACATGTCCAAAATAACACACACTAAGGCAAACTTATGATGTCCTTCACCTTCAAATTTCCAAATAACATGCGAGCTAACATTACTATAAACAACAACAACACAACCAACAATGTCTTAAATTTGAAATTTTCTTTCCTCAGCTTTGCCACATCTTGTTTCAGCGTCCTTTGAACATCCATCATCTTCGTCATGGGTTGGCACCGGTTCTTCTTCAACATTGCTCTGGCGAAAATTTTTTGACACGCTCCTTGCCGATTGATTGATCTCCGTGTCAACCCAAACAAAAAAACCACAACGTTCCCCTTTGTTTTTAGGGTTGTATCTTGGACAACCGTGATATCTTCTTCCCTGATTTTCTTCTGTCCTAGCTATTTGTAGAGGAGATTTTAGGCCACAATAGCAAAATACATACATATCGTTGTCAATTGGACGGACTAATGTCACTGATTGTGACAAATTTGATGATATTGTCATGAATTCACTGATCTCCTCTTGTAATGACACCTCACTGTCAGTTTTAGGACAATTCCAATAGTCAAAATAGTGAGCAAACATAAATGGACAGATGAATTGATGATAGATAAACATAAACATCAATGAAATCTTGTTGCCAAAATCTTTGTTTCTATAGGAAGCTAAAACATTGTTTTATTAAAAAAAAAAAAAACTAAAGCCAACATCATGCATAATTACCTCGCTAGTAAATTGCATAGTGGTGTATTTGTCGTCAATCCCAGAAGTCCGTTAAAAAACCTAGCCACAAGAGCGTGCACAATGGATGATGACCATAAAAATTTACAAACTAGAAGTCTAAGATGAGCAACCACCAGTCACACAAGCATGGGTAGAAATTATATCCAATTTTTTTTAACAGAGAAACTAATTAATCACTTTCTACAAAGGTTTAAGAAAAATTAGCCTTTTTAAGAGCCAAAATAACCCACATTGTTACTGGACTTACATCACTTGAGAGCATAGAGGATCTATAATTTTGCCTACATGGAATGCTAATTAGACCTCTTAACATTGATCTTCTCAAGAAACTTGATCACAATTTTTGAATTATTATCCCATATGATGTTCTCACATTTCATCACATACACCCAAGAAAATATTCTTCATGTTCTGCTTTTTCTGATGCTTGCAATGCACAAAGAGATTCCAGCAGGTCATTAGCTGAAAAGGAATGCACATAAAAGTGATACAAATCATACAATCCAACCAACAAAGATGCAGTTTTTTTTATGCTTGCAATGTACGTAGTAGGTCATTAGCTGAAAAGTAATGCACATAAAAGTGATACAAATCATACAATCCAACTAACAACAACACAAACGCAGCAGGCACCATTTTCACCTCAACAAACCGACTCAGAAATCTATTGCTTCTCATGCCGACACCTCAAAAACTCGAATCATGGAACCTTGTTCCCGACCAAACTCAAAGTTCCAGTCATCCAAAGACGTTGATTCACTGAAATGGATAATACTAAGCGCAAAACTTCTTCTCCACTTGTCGCGACACACCAATACCTCTTCCAAACTATTAGCTCCGTGATTTTCAATACACTAAATCTTGGCTGCAAGAAAATGATCGCCCGATACGCGATGGCCCGAGCTAAAAAGGGGTCGACGGAAAATGAATTCGAACTCTAACCAAAGCAAACAAAACCTTTATCCTTCCTAGGAAAAACAATTCAGAAATTTACCTAATAAACGTAGGGTTGAAAAGGTGTCGAGAAGAATGGGGTGGCCATGGCGGAATACTTTGTTGTGTTCGGTGAGGTCGAATCTGGTTGCGACCTAAATCGGGTCAATCGAGTGGTGACTCGAATTGGGTCAGTTGGGTCTTCGCAATTTTGAAGGCCAAATTGTAGGGTTTCGGCAGACAAAGGGGTTGGGCTAGATTGGGGAGTCGATTCGATCAAAGAACAACTTGGCTTGAGCAAACTCCTTGGATTTGAGTTCAGACTGAATCGATTTGGGTAGATGGGATTTGGGGTTCTTCCTCCATCATTGAAGACGATTTGGGGCAAGTGAAAACGTAAGAGAAAAGGGAAAACGTAAGAGAAGTAACAATGCCGTTCTGTTTTGAAGGTTCTAAGTATTTTTTTTTTTAAATTTATAGAATGGCGTCGTTTTGTTTTTAGGCATCCATGTCAGCGCTGGTTCGGCCACGTAGGATGGCCGGCGTTGACGTTGTATCCACGTAGGCATTTTCTGGGCTAAATTTGTCGGAAGGACTAAATTGGCACAAAGACAAAAGGTTTAGGACTTTTTTGGCACTTTTCTTGGAGTTTGTTTGGCCCCATCCGTTGGTGATGCTTTGAGCTTGTATTAGGAGGCGCTTGTGGTATGGAGGGGTAGTGGATGAGGAAAACTACCGGGTAGAGGAGTTAGGCACCTTTCTGGTCTCTCCCAGGTGTTTTGTTTGGGTCATCTTGATGTGTGTATTACCATGATGTAATTGTCAAGATGTCGTTTTCCTCTTGTAATCCGTGTTTATGATGAATGAAGAGAAGCATGTTATTAATTTGAAATTTGTTCTTAAGTGTAATGTCTTTATATGAAAAGTGTATATTCTTCCGCTTACGTAATAGAAATTAAAGATTATACTTAAGGGTCTAGAGTGACGGCCTGGGACGTCACGGTTCGTCACAGTAACAAATGTTACAAACAAAACAATTTAACTTTGAGTGGCATCTAGAGATTCTTCTTGCTAGGTGATCTCTTCTTTAAAATTTTTGGACGTTCGACTAGTGGTACATGAGGATTTCCTTACAACCTTGTGAGAGGGACGAGCTTTGGGTGCCATGGGTTCGAGTGTAGAGGTATTTGTGTTCAGAAAGACAAGAACTTTGAGTAGATGATGTAGAAGAGATGTAAAAGGGTAAGCATGGGTAGTGTGAGTGAAGATGTGAATACTAACTCTCTATAAATATGAGCAATGTATTTCACAAAGAGGGAGAAAATTAGACGTTTCTTCGACAGTAATTTTCTTATCCGTAGTTATTTCGTATTCAAATTCTATTGATTAAACATGTAGTGAATTTATATTTATAGATTTTGTTTTAACAGTTGTAACAACTCTAGATAGGATATAGATGGTCAGAACGGTAACAAACACAGTACATGTGACGGTAACTTTATTGAATTAATACAGTAGGTACACACTTGTTGTTTTTCCCGTACCCGATGTTTTTTTGACATAATTGACACATTACTTGAATGTTGTCATTCCATAGCATTGCATATTCCTAGTTCACCATGTATATATTCAAAGGTTCGCTTTTTTAGTGCTTTGGTGAAAATATTTGCTAACTGTTGTTTTGACTTTACAAACTATATACATATATTACAATTGTTAACATGATATCTAACAAAGTGATGTCTTATCTCGATGTGTTTTGTTCTTGAATGTAGGATTGGATTTTTTATTAGATTTATAGCATTGGTATTGTCACACATGATAGGAATACATTTCTTATCTTTTCCAAAATAACTTAGTTGTTGCTTTATCCAAATAAGTCGAGTACAATAGCTTCTGAGGGTAATATATTCAGTCTTTGTGGTTGAGAGAGCGATTGAATTTGGTTTCTTCGAAAATCAAGAGATCACTATATTTCCTAGCAGTTCGTAAGTACCTGATGCATTTTTTCTATCTAATTTACAACCTGCAAAATCAATATCCGAGTATCCAAGAAGCATAAAGTTTGTATTTTTTGGATACCAAATCCCTAATTTTTTAATGCATTCAATGTATTGAATAATTTGTTTGACACCTAATAAATGTGATTATTTTGGATTTGATTGAAATCGGGCACATAAACAAGTGCTAAATAAAATATTAGGTCTAGATGCTATTAGATACGAAAGTGAGCCTATCATACTTCTATATAGCTTGGAGTCGATAGACTTACTTTTTTCATCTTTATCCAACTTGATAGAACATGACATAGGTATCTCAATTTCTTTACTATTTCTTTTGTATACTTCTCTTGAAGTATGAAGGTGCCTTAAGGAGATTACTTGATTTGAAGTCCGAGAAAAAAGTTTAGTTTGCCAATCAGGCTCATCTCGAATTCACTCCTCATCATCTTTGCAAAATCCTTGTATAGCACATCGTCAGTGGCTTCAACAATTATATCATTAATGCATATTTGAACAATTAGCAAATCTTTACCTTTCCTTTTGATAAAGAGAGTAATGTTTACCTTAACTTTTTCGAATTCATAATCTGTTAGTGGGCACTTTAGTGGTATTTGTGGACATCAATTTGGATCCAATTGGAGGAGAAAAAGAATGGAATTGGAGGGATTTGGTCCAAAATTCGTAGCTAGGAGGGGTGTGCAACATTTGGACCCTTGGAGACTTGTTGAGGAAGCTTTGAGGGTTGCAATTTGGCTGAGGAAGACAACCCAAGTGGTGGGGGAATGCAATGAGTGAAATTGGATAGAATGAAGACTTTGTTGGCCATATGGGACCCCCCCCTTCTCTTCAGCCCACTTCTTCTTCTACCTTGGACTTACTTTCTCCATTAGTGAGGATTTTAGAAGCTTAAAATTGCAAAGAAACCAGCTAACCCCTCCCCTTAGCCGGTCGACCAACGTTGGAGCCACCAGGACTGTCGCTTGCCGCTCGCAAGCCGTCGCGCTACTCGCTTGCTTGCGTCTACTCCAGCTCGCTATCTCGAGCTCCTCCACCGTCACCAGGCCACTATCCGTCACCGTCCAGTCGTTGTTCGCCTCCGTCGTCCACCGTTGCAGCCTCCGCCGCCCGTCCCTTGCTGTTTCGGCCTCAACCGGCCGCTCGTGTAGCCCCGTCAAGTAGCAGGCAAAGGCCGAAAGCTCAGCTTTAGTTGAGGTCTTCGTGGGCCGTTTCGTTCCTCTTCCAAGCCTTGTTTGGCGTCGACGCAAGGTCGATTGTTGCCCATCTCTGCGTCACCGTCATCATGGACTCATCGAAATGCTAAACCGGTGAGTTTACTCACTAAACTCTTCTTAGGGAGTTAATGATCCTTAAGAGGTGTTTAGATTAGGCTAATTAGGGATTAGGTGGTTAGTTAGAAAGGATTAGCAACTTAATTATTCTATTTTGCATGTTAGGTGATTAGAACAGCTTAATTAGGGACTAGATAAGTTGTACTATTTATCTAGATAGGTTCAGAAATTTTCCTGGCCCATTCGGGCGGTTAATTAAGCATTTCTGGCCTAAGTTGCTATTTTTGGTAATTAATTGTATATATTTAATTATTTTTGGTATTTATTTAATTATTTATTATTTTTCGAAAATTATACCATGATAGTCGGTGATTGGAATTTCGTGTTGATTGCAATGGCGTGCTTGGTTTATTTAATTGAGTGTTAAATTATGCAATTTGAGTGGAAATTTTAATTTTGGGTATTTATTCTAAAATTGCGAAATTTTGATATTTGATTGGAAAAATCTTGGGTGTCGGGTTTCTAAACCGAAAATGGTTTTGAGGAGTAGATCGAATTGTGGGATTTTAAAAGTATGAATATCAATTTTTCTAGTTCAATTTGAATCATTATCTTGTGCGAGCATTATTGAATCATCAGCATGTGTGAGCATTGAATCGTCAGCTTGTGCGAGCAATTATTTGTCAGCTTCTGAGAGTATTGAATCGTCAGCTTGTGTGAGCATTGAATCGTCAGCTTGTGAGAGCACTATTATATATATATCAGCTTGTACGAGCATAACTATACTCAGCTTGTGGGAGCAGTAATCGAATTGATTGTATCAAATTGAGTGGATCGATTGATCAATGGTTTGAATTGAATTGATTGATTGAGTTTACGAATTGTACTGATGTGCAGAAAGGAACTGAGGCAAAGTAAGTCCTCTGTCTTATGTGCATAGATTGCCTTTAGGCGTATTTCCTTCCTGGTTGGAGTTTAGGGGGTGAACTTGCTGAGACATTGTCTCACCTTGTCGTGGGCTCAATCTTTTCAGGTCTTTAGATGACGGTTACTCCGGAACGTTTTGGTCAGCCCATGAGGGTTACCGAGCGGGTTTTTAACTACCCTGACCTCGGAAGTCACTGGGTCTATGAACTTGTGGTGACCACCGTCTAGGTCAAAGAGGGCCTACCTTAGAGGGTACCTCATCGAATCAGAGTATGGTTTCGCTACAGACCCAATGGATTCAGGGTGGCTCCACTCCAGGGTTTTGAGATCCCCTCTGTGGTAGTCGACACCGCTCTAGGTGAGAGCGTAGCTGACCTTCTTGATGGTGCTATGGAGAACCTGGAGCCCCCGGAGCCTTTGGAGACTGAAGGATCGGCGAATGTGTCCGACTAGTAAGTCTTAGGACAGCTTCTTTTGAGAGCTAGTCTTTTGTAGACTCTTGTCTGTAGTCTAGTCTTGTATATAAACCGGGGTGTTTATAAAAGTGTTTTTGTTGTGAATGTGTTTTCTGCATTTCTATCTCGTATTGTTTGTTGTGAAGGGTTTTATTTATCTTCCGCATGTGCATTAAAATGAAAAGGGTCGGCGACGTGTCCTTGGATGTCGCAATTTAATCAACCACCGAGGGATGGGCACGCGCTCGAGGATCGGGTCGTGACATCCTCGCCCGAAGTGGTATCAGAGCTGGTCGATAGTTGGAGTGATAAGGTGAGATGGTTTATGGGATAGTTAGTAGGAATGGCCTCTATTTTATGCTGGTGCATGTCAGTGATAGCTGTTTGGTAGATTGTTTTGTGGGGATTGCTTAGCTTTTAATTTTGTGTGGAATTGGACAGCAGGTTTCTAGATAGAATCTGCTTCATGAGTGATCAGGAGCAGAGGACTCTTAGGAAGAGAACCATTGGACCTGTTACTCGGGGTAGGACGCCGACAAGGGTCGGTACCTGAGGGGGTCGTGGTAGAGTGTCGGCTTAAGCTAGTGCTAGTGGTGTAGCACTGCCTCCTGTTGGTGCTGGGGTAGCAGCCTCTGGTGATCCCAGAATTGAAGGGATCATGCAGGTGCTTGAGATGCTTGGGAATCTGATGGGGCAGCAGGCCCAGAATCAAGCTGCCGCCACTATCGCCACCGTTATAGCTGCCGCTACTGCTGCCTTTGTCGCCACCACTAATGCTGCCGCCGCTGCCACACATGTCGAAGTTCCGCTTAGGAACGTGGTTATGGAGAGGGAGAGACCTATTCACAAGTTGGTAGAACAGTTCTTGAAGCTGAACTCGCCGAGGTTCACTGGAGTAGGAGATTTCAAGATTGCATCGCTCTGGATCCAAGACTTGGAGAAGGCCTTTGCACTTCTGATGTGCAATGAGGAGGAGAAAGTTGTCTTGGTAGTATACTAGCTACAGGGTAACGCAAATACGTGGTGGAGGGTGGTACAGTTTCCCCAGAAGGCATAGTCCCAGTGTGGAACGCCTTCCTCAGAGCCTTCAATAGCAAGTACCTTTTAGGTAGCGCTCAAGAGCAGAAGATGGAGGAATTCTAGCGCCTCCGCCAAGGAATGCCGACAGTAGATTAGTATGAGGCTAAGTTTGTAGAGCTATCTCAGTTCGCTCCAAGGCTGATAGAGGATCCTGAAGATAAAGCTCGGAGGTTTAGGATCGGCCTCTGACCAGAGCTGAGAAATCCACTGGTGCCATTTGACTTGAAGGATTACAACGAGGTTTTTATGGTCAAGCCCAGTTGATAGAGAGGAACCTAAGTGAACAGACTGCTGCGTCTAGTTCAAGGTTAGGTTCGAACAGAGACGGAAACTGGTTTGGGAAGAAGCCCATGATCGGAGGAAGGTTCCATGTTCCGCCCAATAGGAAAGGTGGAATAAGCAAGTCAGCGTCGAGTTAGAATGACGTGTGTCACTTCTGTGGAAGGTGACATGGATCGGCCCCGTGCCATCTTAGGATGGGTGCCTATTTCGAGTGTGGCCAATAAGGTCACCTAGCCAGAGACTATCCCAGAAGACTGAGGGGACTACAGTAGTTACCGCCGCCGCCATTGATGGGTCATAATAGAAGGTTCGTGATGCAGATTGCACAATAGGGAGAATAGAACAGACCTCCAACTCAGGGATGGACGTATGCTATCATGAGAGGACAGGTTGAGGACTCACATGATGTGATTACAGGTACGGTTTCACTGAACGACCACGCTTCTTATGTTTTATTTGATCTCGGTGCAACTCATTCATTTATAGCCGAGCAATTTGTTAAGCTGGTAGGATTGATTCCTAAGTTGTTGGAGTCAGTGGTTAGCATATCTACACCATTAAAGGATAAGGTGTTAGCTATAGTGGGTTGTCCTGGTTGCAAGTTAGTGATTGGTGAGCGGGAGGGGAGGATAGAATTTATAGTCTTAGCCATGTATGATTTTGATGTGATAATTGGCATGGACTGGCTCACCAAGTAACAAGCTAAGATGGATTGCTATCATAAAGTGATTCAGTTTAACCCATTATCGAGTGAAAGTTTCGGGTTTACTAGGAGTCGAAGGAGACCCTTGATTTCCTTAATCTTATCGCTTGAGGCAACCCGTTTGTTAGACGGGGGTTGTCAGGGTTACCTGGCAACTGTCATGGATACAACAGTTGAGGAGCTGAAGATTAAAGATATTGAAGTGGTACAAGAAATTCAATATGTGTTTTCGAAAGAATTGCCATGCCTATCGCCAGAGAGAGAGAGAGAGAGAGAGAGAGAGAGAGATAGAGTTCGTGATTGAGTAAGCACCTGGGATAGAGCCAATCTCTAAGGTTCCTTACCGGATGGCATTGTCTGAGTTGAAGAAACTGAAAGTGCAGATGCAAGAATTGTTGGATAATGGATTCATACGTCCCAGTGCATCACCTTAGGGAGCACCAGTTCTATTCGTGAAGAAGAAAGATGGTTCGTTGTGTCTGTGCATCGACTATCGTCAACTCAATCAAGTGACGATCAAGAATAAATATCCACTCTCGAAAATCGACAACTTATTTGATCAATTGCAAGGAGCGTCGATATTTTCAAATATCGACTTGAGGACGAGATATCATCAGCTGAGGATTAGAAAGGAAGACATACCGAAATCAGCGTTTCGTACTCGATACAGCCATTATGAGTTCACTGTAATGCCGTTTGGTTTGATGAACGGCCTAGCTGCTTTTATGGATTTGATGAACCGAGTTTTCAAAGAGTACCTGGATCAGTTTGTGATCATGTTCATCGATGATATCCTGGTGTATTCGAGAAGTTTAGAGGAGCACGAGAGGCATTTGAGGATGGTACTTTAGACCTTGAGGATTCATAAGCCATACGCCAAGTTAAGCAAGTGTGAGTTTTGGTTAACTAGTGTAGCGTTCCTAGGTCACGTGATTTTAGGCGAATGAATCTCTGTGGACCCATCCAAGATTGAAGCAGTTATCAGTTGGCCAAGACCGACAACAGTGACAGAGATCAGAAGCTTCTTGGGTTTGAAAGGTTACTATAGAAGGTTTGCGGAAGGATTTTTAGCGTTAGCGTCACCGTTGACTCGACTACTGAAGAAGGAAGAGAAGTTCGTGTGGATAGACAAGTGTGAGTGTAGTTTCCAAGAGCTTAAGCAGAAGTTGACTACCGTACATGTGCTGACCATACCATTTGGTCTTGGAGGATACGAGATCTATAGTGATGCGTCGTTTAGAGGATTGGGTTGGTGCTTATGCAACATTGTAAGGTTGTTGCATACGTGTCCGTCAATTGAGACCTCACGAGCTGAATTATCCGACGCATGACTTAGAACTTGCAGCGATTATTTTCGCTCTGAAGATTTGGAGACATTATTTGTGTGGAGAAAGATTGCAGATCCCTACAGACCATCAAAGTCTCAAGTGTCTATTCTTTTAGAATGAGTTGAATATGAGACAACATCGCTGGATGAAACTCCTGAAGGACTATGATTGCGATATCTTGTATCACCCTGGAAAGGCGAATAGGATTACAGACGCTTTGAGTTGGAAGTCTTTAGTCGCACAGATGATGGTCAAGGAATGGATTTTACTCGAGAGGGCTCGAGATTCGGTTTTCAAATTTGAGGTAGGCCATCTTTCTAATCTTATGGCCACCCTCAGAATTGAGCTGGAAGTGCAAATCAGAATCAAGACGCTTCAGTTGACAAACCTAGATATTCAAAAGATCCTGCAAGAGGATATCAAGAAGAGAAAAGCTGATTTTCAGATTTCCGAAGACGGAACACTAAGGTTTCGAGGACGATTGTGTGTACCTGATGATGTAGAGCTTAAGGAGGAAATCTTATCAGAAGCTCATCGTAGCAGTTATAGCACTCATCTAGGTAGTATTAAAATGTATCAAAATCTACGTCAACACTATTGGTGGTATGATATGAAGGCGAACATCGCCAAGCATGTTGCCAAGTGTCTGACGTGTCAACAAGTAAAGGCACAGTATTGTAAGACGGGAGGACTTCTGCAACCTCTCGAGATTTCCGAGTGAAAATGGGAACACATTATAATGGACTTTGTGACAGGCTTACCAAAGAGTTAGAGGGGTAATGATTCCATTTGGGTAGTGGTTAGAGGGGTAATGATTCAATTTGGGTAGTGGTCGACAGACTGATGAAGTCAGCTCACTTCATCGCCGTACGAAAGGACCTTGATTTGGATAGGCATGCAGAGTTGTATGTATGTCAGATAGTTCATCTGCATGGTGTGTCGGTGACGATCACATCTAATAGAGACCCGAGGTTTACGGCTGTCTTTTGGAAAAGCTTACAGATCGCCTTAGGAACAAAGCTACAGTACAATGCGGCCTATCATCCTCATATGGATGATTAGTTTGAAAGGATGATTTAGACTCTCGAGGACATGTTGAGAGCATGTGTGCTAGATTTCAAAGGAAGCTGGGAGGAACAACTTCATCTCATCGAGTTCGCCTACAACAACAGCTACCAGCAAAGTATTCATACGGCACCTTTCGAAGCGTTGTATGGTAGAGCATGCAAAATGCCAATGTGTTGGGATGAAGTTGGAGAACAAAAGATCACGGGCCCAGAGTTAGTTCAGCAGTTCGTGGATGTAGTTGCAATTATCAAGGACATACTAAAAACCGCTCAAAGCCGCCAGAAAAGCTACACTAATAAGCGTTGAAGGCCATTGGAATTCCAAGTTGGTGAGCACATCTTTCTGAAGGTGTCACCAATAAGGGGTACTTTGCGCTTCGGCGAGAAAGGAAAGCTAAGTCCGAGGTACGTAGATCCCTTTGACATTTTGGAAAGACTAGGGACCCTAGCATATCAGCTTGCATTGTCGTCGAGGTTGGCGTAAGTGCATGACGTCTTTCACGTGTCGATGTTGAGGAAGTATGAGCTTGACCCGACCCACATGCTGAATTTTGAAGAATTAGACGTGGACGACAAGGTGTTGTACGTGGAAAGACCGATTCAAATTGTAGATCAGAAGGAGCAAGTTCTGCGTACCAAGACAATCTCGTTAGTTAATGTGGTCTGGCAACACCACGACACAGAAGGAGCAACCTAGGAAAGTGAAGATTTGATGAGACGACTGTACCCCCACCTTTTTGTTTAAAGATTTGTAATAGTTTAAATTTCGAGGACGAAATTTTTATAAGAGGGGAAGAGTTGTGACATCATGAATTTCCAGTTCTATTTTCAATTGAATGAATTGGGCTTTTTATCAACGCGCCTATAGTTCTATTATCTAAGCTAATCACTCATGAGAAAACTAGTCTATCTGGTGAAGCCGTTAAGGAATTTTAACGTAATAAATTTGAGAATTCGACTAGAAATCGACTGCTCGACCGTGCTAGTCTGCAAGGGTCATTACGGTACAGTTAAAAATCGATTAGAGACCAGAGATAGGTCGATCCGACTAAACCATGTGATTTAGTGTGGGTGATTCCACCTAATTGCAAAATTCTTGTCGATCGACACTAGATCGATTTTTCTGTCGTTTTGGTATCCTGTGTCCGTATTTGAAACCTCGAGATTTTCACGACAACCGAGAGTCGCCAATATGTCGAAGATGTACAATGTGGCTCGAAAATAATCGACCACGGGTCAATTGCACTAAAAATTCCTAAAAGCTACTTGGTAGGCTAGGTCATGTTAAAATCGCGCCAGATTGAAATTAACTGCGAATTTGAACCCGATTTCAGAAATTAAAAGTTCTGTCATGTCATGATTCATTTTAGAACGTCAACTCATCCTTCGAAGATTTTTCTGCAAATTGAGATTTTTGGCAAAATTAGAGTACCGTTTTTGGTCGCGCTTTTAGGATTCAAGTTGGTTCAATTGGTGAAGAAAAATGTGAATTCAAATGTGGGCACTTTGGTGGTATTTATGGACATTGATTTGGATCCAATTGAAGGAGAAAGTGAATGGAATTGGAGGGATTTGGTCCAAAATTCGTAGCTAGGAGGGGTGTGCAACATTTGGACCCTTGGAGACTTGTTGAGGAAGCTTTGAGGGCTGCAATTTCGCTGAGGAAGACAGCCCAAGTGGTGGGGGCATGTAATGAGTGAAATTGGATAGAATGAAGACTTTGTTGGCCATATAGGACCCCCCCTTCTCTTCAGCCCACTTCTTCTTCTACCTTGGACTTACTTTCTCCATTAGTGAGGATTTTAGAAGCTTAAAATTGCAAAGAAACCAGCCAACACATCCCTTTAGTTGGTTGACCACTGCCGGAGCCGTCAGGACCGCCACTTGCCGCTTACAAGCCATTGCGCCACCTGCACGCAAGCCGTCGCGCCGCCCGCTTGCTCGCAAGCTGTCGCGCCGCCCGCTTGCTCGCAAGCTGTCGCGCCGCCCGCTTGCTCGCGTCTACTCCAGCTCGCTATCTTGAGCTCCTCCGTCGTCGCCAAGCCACCGTTCGTCGTTGTCTAGCCATCGTCCACCGCTGTGGCCTCCGCCGCCCGTCCCTTGCTGTTTCGACCTCAACCGATCGCTCGTTTAGCCCTGTCCAGCAGCAAGCAGAGGCCGAAAGCTCAGCTCTAGCTAAGGTCTTCGTGGGCCATTCGGGCCTCTTTCGAGCCTTGTTTAGCGCTGCCGCAAGGTCATTTGTCGCCCGTCTCCACGTCGCCGTCGTCGTGGACTCACCGGAACGCTAAACCGGTGAGTTTACTCACTAAAATTTTCTTAGGGAGTTAATGATGCTTAAGAGGTGTTTAGATTAGGCTAATTAGGGATTATGTGGTTAGTTATAACATATTAGAGATTTAGTTATTCAATTTTGCATGTTAGGTGGTTAGAATGGCTTAATTAGGGACTAGATAAGTTGTACTATTTATCTAGATAGGTTCGGAAATTTTCCTGGCTCGTTCGAGCAGTTAATTATTTTCGTTGCTTATCCCAGATGGCGATTGCATGCCCCTGTCAAGATCATGAATCTTAGGGGCGGAAGGGGTCAACCTAGTACAGGCATCAAGACGTTGCAATTGCTAAACGTAGCCTATTCTATAATCATTTCGCATAACGATTAAGAAATAAATAAGGATTAGCATTTCCGGCCTAAGGATTGGGGTGAGAGAGAGAGAGAGAGAAGACTTGAAGCATTTTGAAATGGTATTTAGAAACTCATATGAGTTACAAATGGATAAAAACAAAAAACCAAGGGTTAAAAGTAATGATAGCTTGGGTTAAAGATACTTGGTGTTTTTTTTTTCTCATGTAGATACTTGGTGTTTGATGAGAGAGAATTGTACTAATCAAAGAGTAACATTTGGCTTAACTATATGGTTCCAATTTGATCACCAATAAATCAATAAAAATATTTCGAACCCACTAAAACGTTCCATGAAAGTTACCAAACGCCATGCAAAACTCAACTTAGTAAATTTCTACTATGTCACATATGTGTTATGCAATCTCGAAACAATCTCAGTTAAAAGCTAATGTGAGGATACACATTTCCACGTCACTCTAATCAACCCAAGAGCAAATATTAATTAATTAATATAATCCTAATAGAATCACTTTCCAATATGGACATGAAAAATACATTTTATCCCCATCGTACTACAACATTATTAATTCAACTAAAGTTTCTACTTGTGACATTTGTCACCTTCATTTCTTACACATTAATTGATGTAGGAATTTTCGAATGTCACACATGTGATATCAAGAAAGATGACTAATCTTTAATTTGTTGAGGACTTCCTACTTCCAAATCTAATTTCTTTAACTCATCTTTCCAAAACTTTTTGCTTTTGCAGCAAAATGGGGAACTAATAACCTTAAGAGCAAATGGCAATTCTGTTTTGTTGGTAATTTTACGCGAGATATCACCATTGTCATGGGGCAAGACATCCATCCAGGAGGTATGTTTACTAAAATGTCAAAGTGCATGGAAAGAATCAATTTCCATCATTTTACAGATTTTAAACTCTTTAGAATATACTTGGAAACTACTCCCTTCATCCTGGTCTTTAATTGACAAATAGTTGATGTCCTTTGTTGTAATGGTGATTTTGCTTCCTCGACAAAACTAATCGCTCTTTCTGGCTAGTTGAGATATTGAGTCTCACTCATCCACCTCACCAAGAGCAAGGATAACTTTTTAGGGTAAAGGATATCACAAGTACCATAATTTTGTGTAGGGCACTTACATGAGTGTCATAACTTACATGATCTCCTCATGTGGGATGTGATTCAAAATGAAATAGTAGTACTAGCTAGAGAGCTCTTGTTTAGCAAGAAATAGAAAATGCTCAAGTTACTAAAGTTGAGGCTAATGTTTGATTAGAAGAAACTCAAAAGTACTGGACAGAATGCTAGAGGCAAACATCTTTTGTATTTAATAGAATTTCCTCTTGTGTGACTATTAAGGAATTGACAGGGCGAAGAAGACAGATGAACATTCTTCTTGAAAGTTATGGGCTATTCAAGATGAAATATGATGAAATAGTAACACAAATGTTCACAAGGTTTGTTGAAATAGTGAGTGGCCTATTAAATCGAGGATATATCTTCACTGACAAAGAAAAAGTGTACAAGCTGCTGAGAGCACTACCCAAAGAATGGAGCTACATAAAGACCTCCATATGAGAGACAATGATGATTCTACCATCACTATAGTTGAGTTGATACGTACACTAATGTCCTACAAAGCAGAGTGCTTGAAATAATAATAATAATAATAATAATAATAATAATAATAATAATAATAATAATAATAATAATAATAATAATAATAATAATAATAATAATAGTAAAAACTCAAAGATAAGAAAGTTATAACATTTAAAGCTTATTATGTTGATGCAGATGGGCAAACATTAGTAGAAGACAACAATGATGAAGAAATGGCACTATTAATAAGGAAATTCAAGAGCTTCATGAGGAAATGAGGAAACCACAAAGGAATAAGATAGAGAAATTCTTAGAAGATAAGAATCCAAACTAGAGCAAAGAAGAAAATAAAGATAAAGATTGTTTGCTATGAATGTAGGAAACTGGGATACATAAAGCCAGAATGTCCACTCCTCAAGAAAAAGAAAAACAAGTTTGAAAAGCAGAAACGTGCATTGAAAGCTAAAACATGCAGTAACATTGAATGCGGGTCTAGTGACGATGATGAAGCAAATCTCTATTTGATGAAAACTTGGAAAGTGATGAAGAAAATGAGGTGATATCTCGCGTAAAATGTCAGAGCATGGAAAGTTTTTTGAACTATCTTACGAGGAAATGTAGAATTTTTTTTTATGGAAATCTTTGAGGAGCATAGAAAGGCTTCCAAAATGATTTTTGAGCTGAAAAATGAAGTTTCAGAACTTTGAAGCCAAAACCTTTTATAAAGAGAGGAACTCAAAAATTTGTCGAAGGAAATAATCATTAGAAATGAACATGAGCTTTCTCAAAAAGAAAATGCTTCTCTTAAGGAAGAGATTTCAAAAATCAGTAATAAGTATTGTCTCAGCCCAAAATACCGCAAGACACCCTCTATTTTGTCGCGACCAAAATTTCGGGTTAACCACCTAAAATTAGGTTAATGGATTGCTAAGCTTAGACTTAGCTCGGACTCTCCCAAGCCCATACCAACTCGCGACTTAAATTTAAATATTTAGCATGCAAAAGGAAGTCGCCACTAATCAATTTGCGGTAGGTCGATTATACACCTAAATAAAATAATTGGAGAATTATTTCACTTCTACGAACTAAAGACTTTGAATACGGGGACTTGGTTACACTAGACTTTCCTAGTACCCTTTCGGTACCTTTCTCTTTCATTTTTTTTAAAAAAAAATGTTTGACAATTGAATTGATTTTAATTTAGCTCCCTAACATGTGAGGTGATCATACGAGTACGCAAACCACCAATTTAACACTCAAAAAAGTAAAATAAAACAACGAAATAATCTACAGTGTTAGATCAGGATTCACATCAGTAATCCTAGATATGATTTCTAATTAACAAGCAATCACTCAATTTTTGCTTTCACTTTTTAACGAGAATATAGTCCATATGCAATGCAATGTGATTTCTTAATGAACATGTAATAATTAAATATGCAATCTAACCAAAATGACATAATTCTAATGACGGACAATTTTTAATTAAATGACTTTAGCAATAGTCCCTAAATGACGTGCATTTCATGAATCTAATTCTACATGACGTGCACATGATTTTTATTTCTGTTTTGTTAACGAAAATTCATAATTAAAATCACCAGAAAAAATAAAAGTCTAGCTAAAGTGAAAACTAAAGTAAAATGCTATCTATTCTAAATGCCTTCTAAACATGCATTTTAAAAAAAAAAATAACTAACCTATCATGCAATTCATCTAAAGATCTATCTAGACCTAAAATTAAACATGCAATTTTCTCTAATAGGCAATGACGTGCAGAGAATGCCCTAATTCTAATTTTTTTCCTTTTTTTTTTATGAAACTCGAAATTAAAATGAAATATGCAATTCAGATAATAATAGAATAAAAAAAAAAAAACTAACATCCTAAATTAATGCACTTTTTTTGTTTTCTTTTTCATGATTCAAAATAAAATCCCTATTCTAAACATGCAAGATAATTAAAAACAAACCTAATCCTAATTCAAACTTTTTTTTTGGATTTTTTCTTTTTACGAAAATAAAACTGACTCAACACCACGACATCAAATCAAACAAGATAAGATTGATATCCAAAAATTGGCGAACCATATCTCGCACATGAGATTGGGTTGTCCAATTTTAAAATTAAATCGCGAAACGAATCTCAGGCATGAGATCAGATTGTCGATTTTTGCAAAGGATTGCGAGTCGGATTTCGGGCGCGAAAATCGGACTGTCAATCATATGCACGTTGTAAAATTAGGGATTAATCCCTAATTTTAAAAAAGCTTTTCGGGAAAACTTTGGATAAGATGCATCGTTCGAAGATTTGAATTTAATCGCAATATCATTGAATCAAGTAAGGAAATTACTAAATTAAATTTGGATAATATCTTTACATATTTCGTAATATTGTTCCCGAATTTGGACTCGTCGGATGATGGGACCAACGATGGCTCGTGGTGGATGATTCACGGTTGATGTGCCAACAATGGTGGTTCAACGAGGTGCCCGTGGAGATGTTGCGAAATTATGACATGCTCGGCAAATTCTCTGGCTGCGACCAAAAGCTGGAGATGTTCAACACTCCCTGTATTAGACTGGGCGCAGCAACAAGAGAACAAATAAATTTGCCCCCCACAAAAGAAACCTACAAAGAGCTAAGTGGACTCATGCGAATTATTCTTGAGTTGTGTCATTAGATTGACGTGGGAGGCAACTTTCGCGGGAGACAACGCTTGTTGCTACTTGACAATGAGGCTCATCGTCACTGGATCACACGGGGGCTATAGCTGCGTTCCCGTGGGTGCAGCCAAGAACAGGAGCTGCGTCTGAATCAACAAGAAAGGCCCTCACCAATGACCTGCATGTTGAAACAAACCTCGACAAAAAAATCCGATTTGAGTGAATCTGTTGGTCTTGAGAGAGACTCCGAGAAAACTCTCGAGATAACTATCAGCGTTGATGGTGGCGAACTCGGCACGTCGTAGGAGTAACTCGGGTCGATGCACAATGAGAGACTCGTGTGGTGATGGTGTCAATGAGTGGCGTGGCCAGCTCGGCGAAGTGTCTACAACTGCGATGAGTAATTGGCAATAAGAACAAGACCACACTGTAAGCGTTCTCAAACACTGGGGAATCTACACACGGGAAAATTTCTGCATTAGACAGGTGTAAAAGGACAATTGAAAGAGTTATATGTGTGTTGCTTGACGTGGCATCGTCATCAATGAGAAGCTGCAACACGTCCGGATGTGCAGGAGAC
This sequence comes from Eucalyptus pauciflora, assembly GCA_007663325.1. Lineage (NCBI taxonomy): Eukaryota > Viridiplantae > Streptophyta > Magnoliopsida > Myrtales > Myrtaceae > Eucalyptus > Eucalyptus pauciflora. Next base: position 1,571,491 of record VMYD01000352.1, on the reverse strand, counting down.
ACCAAGGATAACACCAGGGACGCAGTGACAAGATAAGCATGTCGAGAGGAATGTGGGAGGTTGAACTGGGAATCAACGTCGTTGGTGCAAGGCTCGGGGAGATTCAGAGAAAGTCGCCATTGAAGAGACTCGGAAGGAAGCAGCAACGGCACCATCGTCATGTGGGGTTCGCTAGGTTGGAGCGATGAACACCGGAACAAGGAGGCGCGATCCCAGCAGTAAGGACTCACCGCAGCAGGCGAGAGTGATAGGATCTTCACGTCTCTTACTCTTTGAACTTTCACCGCACTCTCTCTCTCCCTCTCTGAACATGTGGCCGTGTATTCAATGTATTGTGTGGCCCCCCCTCGAACCCTATTCGTTTTAATCTATTTATAGACAACGAATTAGGGTTTTTAATATTTCAAAGTTGATATTCACAAATATTCTTTTTCTCAAACGCAATATTCGCAATATTCGTTTTTTTTCCACTTGCCCTATTCGAAAAATTCATCACATCCCAGAAATTTTCAAATTTTTATTTTCTCACGAGATAATTTCCAATCACTTAAAAAAGGGCTTGGGCCAATTTGCTCGCTTCATGAGCTTAGTCCAGCCTGTCAATTTAAAGCTCAGAACCACTAATTCAAATCCACCCGTCACTGGTCCAATAAATAAATGCAAAAAATGCAAATTAAAAGTAAATGCACCTAAATCTATATGCTATGCAATTAATTTTTTTTCAGGGATAAAATTGTGGCATCCCAGAAATTAGGGGCAAGCCCTAAGGTGTCTTAAAGCTCTTAAATAGGTAATGAATTTACCTATGGGTTATGCTTTAGCCTTTAGTTTTCTCTTAAGGCTATGTGTTTTGTGCTTGTGTTCTTAATTTAATTTGAAATTTTGATTATAGGGTAAATTAATGAGAATAGTCTATGCTTGGCCATGCATTTTATAGACTAAGTTTTCATAGATAAAATATTATAGGATTTTGGTTATGTGGAATTTAGTAATTAAGTCCCTAAAAAGAAAGATAAAAAAAAAAAGGAAGAGAATTTGATTGGGCCTTAGGCCCAAGAGTGGACCTTAATGGGCCAAGTTGGCCGGCCCATTAAGGTCCACAAGAGGGCTGCCGTCGACCAAGAGGGGGGAGGAGTGGCCGGCCCACTTCTCCCAAAAAGCCCAAGCCCAAGCCCAATTGCATGAGCCTTGCCAAGTGGCAAGAAGGCTTGCCATGCATTGGCCCTTGGGGAGGCAACCTCATGATTGCCTTTTGGGGAATTAAGGGAGAGAGGGTGACCGGTTGGGGGGAGGAGTGTCGCCCAAAGGAGAGAGAGGGAGAGAGGGTGTGCGTGCGAGAGAGAGAGGAGGAGGCCGAGAGAGGAGGAGCCGTCCGTCGCCGCCGTTCGTCCGCCGTGTGCCGCCATTCCCTTTTGAGTTTAAGGCAAGTTTAGGGTCCATTACTACTCTTGCATGTGTGTTTTGTATGTATGATTGAATTCTTGGATGTTTAGAAGCTAGGAACCGAAGCTAGTGTGGGTTATTTCTTGAAGAACCTTGCTGTTTTCGCATGAACCTCTGGAGTCAGAATCTTGTGGGAGCTTGCATGCATCTTTGGCGTTCGATTTTGACTTTGATTGCTTCATGAAAGTTGTAGCCAACACCTTGAACTACAATATACTAAAATTTAGTACAAAATTATGAAGATTTAAGGGGTCAGAACCCCATCCTACGGAGACTCTAGATCTGGAACTATTTTGCTGACCTTGTGGTAGATTTGTGGCTGCATGTTGATTTTTACCAAGAATCTCTCTTCGACTCCTTCATGAAGCTTGTAGAGCACATCTTAAAGATCGACATACTAAAATTTGAAGCAAAATGAACAAGTATAGCTTAGGAAATCGACCTGTTCTTGAAGATGATAAATCTGGAGACGAGGTACAGGACACCCGAGACTTCATGGACTCATATGAAGGTTATTCTTTGGAAATTTGGCTTAAGTTCCTTCATGAAAGTTGTAGGGGATCTTTAGAAGTAAAACATATCCAAATTTCAGAGAAAAATAAGAAGGATAAGTAGGTTAAACCTCAATATTTCGGACATAGGACCCTGGACGTTTCGGTGATCTGACCCGTGGATTCGTATGACTATAGAAATTTATCTAAAAGAAATTTGGCCTAGAATCCTTCATGAAAAATCTAATTTAGTGTCTTAAATATAACCTGGTAAAATTTCATAATTTTCGAAAGTCGTTTGGGCATTTTAATTGAATTACTTAGAAAACTGCACATTCTGCCTTTGTCCGAGATTCCATGCGGTATTGTAGAAAACATTACCTTTTGTGTAGAATTTGATTTGTTATGTGTTTTTCTTTAGGAAACCACTATTTTATTGTATTAAATTATCATATGCGTTAATTTCATGAATTTGGGATTTGTGTGATTATTTAATTTAAATAATTGCAAAATAGGATAAGTTGGAATTTAAATAAATTCTAAATGAATTTGGTAAGTAAATTGTTTTGAGTGGCATACATTCCATAAGAATCTAATTGCTATGAGTGATTGCATTTTACTGCACATATGTTAATGATTGATGATTCATGTATAAGAACGATGGTGATCTTGTTTTACCGTTACATCATGTGCATGGTAAATTAAGACCTAAATTGGCAAACATGAACAATGATAAATGAGGAAGCTGTTTGTGGAGGATGATCATGCCCGGAATGTATAGAGATACATGACCGGATGGCCCTGGGAGTATCAGGATGCCCGGAATGGTTGGGTGCCGGAAGCCTCGGAGGTCTTTGCCCGAGGGAATGCCTCGTGATGCCAGTTGGGATGCGAGATGCCCGGGATGTGGGGGTGCTGGATGCTCGATGGCCATGAATGGCTGAATGCCGGAGGTTCTTCTCGCAATGCCTGGATGGGGTGCGAGTGTAAAGTATGGGATAAAATTGATGATCCCGAGAAAGAGTGATGTGGTGATCGAATTGAAAGCTAAAAGTGGAAATTAAATCATGCATATGTGACATGATATAATGATGATTACCTATGGCATGATGATATGCATATGTGACATGATATGATGATGATCACCTATGATATAATGACATGATGACATGTATACAAGATATGATGATGACATGCATGGATGATATGATATGATGATGATCATTCATGGCCTATGATAAGTACGTATTATGATTGTGATGATGATGTATGATGGCATATACATGGCTTCGAGGTAAGTACGCTTGAATGCATGAACGACATGTATGATGTAATTGTTCGTATTGTTTAATGCCTTGAGTGGTTATTGGATTCTTTTACCTGCTGAGTGGTTGTACTCACCCCTTCGGGGACCAACATTTCAGATTAGTACGATGCCACTCCCTACCGTCACGCGGGGAGTATTTTACGGCCTTCCTTCTGATGTGGAGGTCGAGTTGTTAGAGATCGATTGTCCCGCCGTTCCTGGTCTGACGTTCATACGGGTTTGCGCGATCGTGACTTATAACGTGGGTCTGTCTGGGGGCCCAGTCATTCAGGAGTACGTGTCTGTCCACGTTCGCCGCAATGGAGTGATGATGGGGATGCTGCCACCCCCACCGCCTGACGCACCAGGATGGGTGTGATGGCCCGCGCGTGAGGGGTAGGAGTTGGCAACTTTTTGAGATATGGCCAACACTAGCAGTCCGAGGGGAAGTTTATACACGTTGTTTATAGTGGGTCGAGTGTTCCTTTTTGGGGTTAAAGGCCGAGCGTATGGAAGAGTCTTGGCCTACCTTTTGATGTACCGACCCGTGAAACCCTTCGCAAAAATATTTATGTAAATAAAAGTGGTTTGGCCTTGTGTTTTCTTTTAATCGCAATAGTTGGTGTGCATTGTGCTGTTGTTAAGGAATCAGAGAGATGGTGAGACTCGCCTCTTATTTTCGCTGTGAGCTGCGCAAATCCCTAAAGCCTTTTCAAAAAAAAAAAAAATTTACGCCTAAACCTCGGTCAAATTTATAACTCCCTTTTTACTAACGTTCAATAGGTATTGTGTATGTTTCTATAGTTAAATGCTTAGTATATGTGGCGACCCTATCGGATTTTGGGGGTGCCACAAAAATTAACCCATAATTTTCTATGCAATAAATAAATGACTAGATCGCCAAAATTTAGGTGTCAACATATTCAAATTCCTCAATATATAAAATATGGTATGGGATTTAAGGATAATGAAGAAGAGAATAATCTTTTTTCGAGAAGTGCAAGGGAGATTGACATAAAAACCTTCTATATCTCTCAATGAGAACCATTATGCAAAACACTTCACAAGATCTGTTAGTCAACAATTGAAATTGTTCAATCTGCAGTGAAAATGGTCACTTCAAATATGAATTAGAGTAGATGAAGTCAAACAAGATCCATTGGAGATTCAACATAGATTTAAAGCCTAACAAAAAAAGACCCAGATTTATCTTGGTACCAAAGAATTGATGATAATTTCCTTGATTGTAGGTAATCTTAAAAGAAAATAAGTGATATCTGGACAATGGTTGCTCATGGCACAACATCAAGTTTGAAGGTGTTACTCAAAGTTAACGGGAGAAGTACACTATCAGTGCCATAAGTTGTGTATGACGCTTACTTTGGTGCCAAAAGTTTCCGTTAGATCACTTAAGTGTCAAAAATTTTGAAAAATGATCATTTCAGTGCCAACACCAATTTAGTTGGCCGGAAATCCAACGTGACAGTTTTTTTATTAATTTTTTACGCTGATATGGCTCACCGGAGAGTACAATCAGCACGTAAATCACAAAACGACGTCGTTTGGCGTCTTTTCCCCAAGTCGAAACCCTAAATCCCCAAATCGAGAGAGAGAGAGAGAGAGAGAGAGAGAGAGAGAGAGAGAGAGAGAGAGAGAGAGAGAAGGCATGGCAGTGTCATCTTCTTCCCCGAAGAACAACAACTCTCTGAGTAGAGCCCAATCCACCATCTCCATCTGCGCCCTCCTTGTTTCCCTCGCACTCCTCATCTTCTCTCTCTCTCTACACCTTCGACCCCCCTTCTTCCTCCTCCTCCTCCACCCTCGCCTCCTATTTTCCCATTGCTTCTTGCCTGAGAAACAACCTCAGCCTCTCCTTGCTCACCTAGCCGAGCAACTACAACGGAGGCCGAGTGATGGTGGCCGAGCACGGTGGCTGAGCGACAGTGGCTGAGCACGGTGGCCAAGCAAGCTAGGTTGGCGAGGATTGAAAAAAAAAAAAAACCCTAATTTCAATCCCAAATGAGCTGTGCGGCGTCGTTTTTCCTAGGTCATCCACATATGATGGCAAAACGACGTCGTTTTCTTAAGGAGGACGGAAAACGACGTCGTTTAAAAGGCTTGTCGATTTTATTTTTTTAAAATATAAAAACCACGTAATCATTTTGGCCGGAATCTCTCACCGGTGGCACCAAAATGATCGTTTTTCCTCTGATTTGGCACTTAAGTGATCTGACATAAACTTTTGGCATCAAAGTGAGCGCAGTACACAACTTATGGCACTGATAGTATACTTCTCCTCAAAGTTAATTGAGGAAATGTCACATATTGAGGAAAAGACAAAGGAAAGATAATTGGTAAAGAAAACATCGGGTTAGAAAATTTGATTATTAAATGTTTCACTTATCAAAAGATTGAACCACATTGAGTAAGTATCACTTAACTTTGTGACAAAGATTACAAAATTAACTTCGAAGAAGGCAAGTGTGTTTGCATGAGCCAAGACAAGTCACGATCTTTTACTGGAAAGCATTATAGAAATATATACCTGTTGATGATGCCCAATGCTTAGCGTTAATTAGTGATGAAAGTAATTTGTGGCACACGAAATCAGGTCACGTCAATATGAAGTAGATTCTCAAGATATCTTCTAAAGATCTCGTTCGCGGATTTCCTAAGATCAAGTATGAGAAGTCTGAATCTTGCAATGCATGCTTCTAGGGAAAGTAAGTTAGAAGTTCATTTAAGCCCATAAAAACTATTGCCATTAAAGGATCTTTGCAACTATTGCATATGGATTTATTTGGACCAACAAGAACCATGAGTCTCATACAAAAGAGATACTGTTTGGTTATTGTTGATTATTATACTCAAAATTTACATGGATAATGTTTCTAGCTCACAAGCATGATGCGTTTCAATCATTCGTGAAGTTTGCATGAAGAGTTCAAAACGAAAAAGGATGCGACATCACATCCATTTGAATTGATTATGGAGGAGAGTTTGAAAATAAAAGTTTATGCGATTATTGTGATGAAAATGGTCTGGATCACAATTTATTTATTGCTTACACTCCTTCATAAAATAGTACTATTGAAATAAGAAATCACTCTCTTCAAGAAATTGCAAGAACCATGATAATAGAAAGTTGTGTTCCTACTTACTTCTGGTAGAAGTTGTCGCTGCAGCCCGTTACATCATGAATAGAGTACTTTTAAGACCATTGTTGGAGAAGACACCCCATGAAATCTTCAGAGGTAGAAAGCCAACTATTTCATCATTTCGTGTGTTTGGGTACAAATGTTAGATTTTCAAGAATGCCAGGGATAATGTTGGGAAATTTGATCCTTGGGCAAATGAAGCTATTTTTTTTGGCTACTCAACTTCTAGTAGAGCATATTGTATATTTAACAAAGCATCTTAAGAAGTGGAGGAATCCATTAATGTCAAGTTCAAGGATAATCTGCTAGGTATGCAGACTGATGATAGTGAAGATTCCATGCATTGGCTGATGATGTCCATCAATAGTGATAACCGGAAACATTATGCTCAAATCCTACACTGTTAACAAAGGACTAGAAGTTCAAAACAGATCATTCTAAAGAACAAGTCCTTAACTACTAGGGGTTCGCCCTAGTGGCCACCCTTCCATCTTGGAAAGGAGAGGTTGGTGGTTCAAATCCCCACCGTTTCAGAGGGGATCGGGGTGTGGACGATTTCATTTCAGGAGTGGGTTTCGACTCCCACGCCCTGCAAAGAGGCAGGGCAAAAGTCTGAGAGTGAGTGCTAGAGTAGGATTAGCGTAGGACCTACCAAAAAAAAAAAACAAGTCCTTGGAAAAATTGATAAAGAAATCAAAACCAGATTTTCATTTAAAGAATTGATGAATTCCATGGCACTGATTTATGAGACAACCCCCAAAATTAATGAAGCCATTGCTGATGAAAGCTGGATTAATCACCTCAGGATATTTCGCCTAAGAAAGGTCTTGACAGTTATAATTTTAAGATGCTTTTGTCTCTTAAAGAAACCAAAAAATTTGGATAACAATCACGTGAACTAATCTTGCTTGGACGTAATTGAATTTTTGTTTGTGGTAGAAAATTACTTTGGGATCTAATTAATAACTTCGTAAGAATTGAAAGAGGATATTTCTTTCTTCAGCTTTAATTGAATAATCAATTTTGAAAAGAATCTAAATTTAGATTGCTGGTAAATTTGATCTTGTACTTTTGGAATTCACCAATTGTCAACTGATATATCGAAATTTTCAATATTAATTTCTTCAACATTTACATATTTGATGTTGTGCTAGAAGTTGAAACAATTTTTATTTATTTATCATGCCATCATTGCATGATGATAGATACTTTCACAAAAAATTTAAAAATATGCCAAAGTTGAGTACATAAAAACTTCTAAACATTCAATATTATCATGCATATGCAAAAAATGATCCCTAAAATTATTACATAGGATACTATATTTGCCTTGATTACATGATATAAGTAGTTGTTGACAAGAAATTATGGCAATTGTAATGACATTATAAGACAACCCATTTAAACCATTTGCAAACACTTAGACACACACACACACACATATATATACACATGTCAATTCTACATGCATCAGAATTTTGATACAATAATCTGTTGGGAAAATACTGCTTCGAATTGGGTAGAACAATGAAGTCGGATCTTTAAAGTACTCAAGTCGGACTTTGAGGCGTGATATCACTTTCTTTAAGGATTTATTTGCCCCACAAAGTTGCTAATGGTCACCGGCAAATTTCCTCCAGGATACAACAAAGTCTCAAATGAGAATACTAGATAGCAATTCTAATAATTCTCCAGGGTCTCTCTAGGAAACAATTGGAAACAATGGCTGTAGTTTCTCTCCAAAGAAAAACGAAAAGATGGAAGAAGATGATCACTCTAATTTCTTTCTCAATCTGACAAGTATATATAAAATAGTCTTAAAATACGAAGACAACTCTTCGTGAAAGGTTGCGAAATGAACAAACACATTCTTTCGAAAATTGCTCAAGTGAACAAATGTGTCCATTCGTAAGAAGTTAAAACCGAACAATTGCAACCCTTCGGGAAAGGTTGCAAACCGAACGGATATCTTTATTCAAAGGTTGTCTTGAAAAGACACAAACAAAATTCGGAATAAAAAATAATAATTAAAAAATAATCATAACTTTTAGTGAACAGTCGCACTGTTTCAACAAGACTTTATAATTAACTTTTTATAGAAATAAATCCGAATTTTCAATAAATAAAATAATGATCGTTGGTTAGTGCCAAATCTCGTCCACGTGCGCACTCACATCTTTTCGATGTGGGACAAGGCATCTCTTCATTTGTTTTATAAACAAATTACCAACAATCCCCCACTTTTGTTTATAAAACAAAAACAAGAAATAAAACGTTAGAAATATACAGCCAAAATTTCCGTGAGAATAATGTACATACATAAAGGTCTCTTTCGAGTTAAACCTATACTTAGTGCAAGTATCTCAAAGCTCTATCAAAGTGACAAGTAGCTCGGCTTTAAACTTGTACTTTTATATAATAGAACCGGACATACCGCACACACACTAATCTCTTGTCTCAGCGATAAGTTCTATATTACTCCGCACTATTATGGCCTTGTGCTTGATCCTGTTTCATGAGCTCTCTAGAAAGCAACCCTAACTTTCGTAAGAAGCGGCACCACTTCTAAGCTCATATAGGTGAAGTATTTACCATGTGTTTCTGTTACTATCAACACATTACAAGTTTGTACTATACTTCATTAAGAATTCAATTCAACCTTCTAAACGTAACAGACGATACTGACTTCTCATATCAGGGCTACGTCAGTATCAAACAATCACATTCAATAACTTGTTCTTACCCATTAAACCTTGTAGCTAGTGATGTTCAAGAAAAAGGTCGGGTTACCATTATTGGTGATTTTAATTAAAGGGTTTCAGCCCCGTTTCTTATGAGATCATTATTACCATGAGTCTTGGTAAAGCCTTCATCAAGGGATCGGCAAGATTATTACTTGACCTCACGTAGACAATTGTTATGGTACCATCTTTAATCAATTGTCTCACATATTCATGTCTTAGACTAATATGTCTAGACTTACCATTATAGGTGCTACTATAAGCTCTTACCAAAGTAGCATAACTATCACAATGGATAGAAATAAGAGGCATAGGATTAGGCCATAATTTGATATCCAACAACAAATTCCTAATCCATTCGACCTCTTTCCCAATTGCCGCTAAAGTAATAAATTCAGGTTCTATTATTGAGTAAATTATGTACATTTGTTTCTTGCTCGTCCAAGAAACAACACATTCACATAATGTGAAAATCCATCTGGAAGTTTCATCTCCCACACTTGTAATCCAAGTAGCATCGGTGTATCCTTCTAATATAGCCGGATTATTATAGAACAATAATATAACTCTCACATGTTCTATATTTGGATTATTAGAATTTACTCAACTTGCAAATACAAAAAGTAATATCAGGTCTAGTATAATATATCGCATATATCAAAGACCAATATCACTCACATTAAAAACTCTCCACCAGGACCAAATGGAGTACTCATATATTTGAAAACAAGATGTTTAAATCTATACAACATCTTCTCCATGTAATCTTGAGCTAACCCCCACTATTTTTTTAATTTTAATACTTAAGATAGTATTTGTTTCACCCAAATCTTTCATTTTGAAAATGAAAGTCAGATACTTCTTAATCTCAGTGATTCCAGTCATATTAGTTCCAAAGTCCCCTTCGGACATAGCCCCACTTCAAGAATATTCCAAGAGGTAATTAATCGAAATTATGCATCATCAAATTTTCATCCTCGATGAAATACATACATCAAAATAGTAAATCAATGCAATTCTACTCTCTTGGCTCATTTATGCTATTCCATAGAATCAAATCTATGAGGGGCAAGGACCGCAAATAAAACACATTAGAACCAAATAAGGGACACCTGAAAAACCCATTCGGTATCTCCAGATTGCCTCAATAAATAGAGCACTACATATCAGCCCATGCATGTAATGACATTCTTTAACAATTCAGTAAATGCGAGCGAATCGAGTATTGACTGATGACATCTAAGAAAACGGAAGATCAAAGACTGAAAAATACTGAGTATATCCACAAGTGATATTATATGAGTGCATAAAACTTGTAGGTCAACGACCCCACTTGAGGCAAAGTAACAATCATAGGGAGACTAGAGAATGGCACACCCACGTTTTCACAAGCATTCAACTTTTCCTTAACATGGCATACGAGGAAAATCACAGTTAGAGATTGTCACAAGATGATAGACGTTTCAACTTTTCGAACTTTGAGATAAAGCGGGTAGATAGATTCTGCATCACTCACTCTGAACTCTGGAGCAAACCCTCCTGTTCAGAGAAAGGACTGCATAAAGGCAAAGCCTTTCAAGAAATGGAGAGAAGATATTTAGTTCCCATCTTTGCTTCTCTTATCCAGTTGAGGATATGAATGAAGGAGCCACAATATGGGCATACACTTAGCTTGACTTAACTCCTAAGATAAGAACGCTTTACTTATTCGTAAATCATAAGCTGTCAATATGGGTACTCATTGAATCTTTAAGCTCATGCATCTGCAGAATCTAGTACTGCCTCATTCTAGTGCACGAAAGTGTGACCACACCGATCGAACCACGTTCATCTAGCAGGTGCCACACGACAAGATTCCACATTGCCTCGCTCTGTTGAGAACCAAGAACAGAACTACAAGGGAAGAAAGAGATACACCCAAGTACCCCACGTGGGAATAAACAAAAGAAAGAGAAGACCGTGCTATGCTGGTCGCATCATTTTATCACTTCCAACTATGAAACTAATGAATACTGGACATACATAGCTCTTTTAACCATGATGCCAACAAATCCCAAAAATAGTACAACATCATTAATATGATTTTTTTCTTTTGACTCCCAATACAAAAGTGTATGCTAACGTGATCATAACAGCATCAAACTTGCGTGAAACTTATGCCGTGTAAAGATCCCCAAATCACAACTAGAAAAGTCAGGCTCATTCTAAGCAACTTTTGGGCACATCAACTTGGAGCAGATGGAGTGTTCATTTTAAAGTAAACCCAGAAATAAAAGAAACAGAAGGAACGCATACCTGAAGCATGAAACTACAAACTTTCAAAAACCCTAGCGCAGTCCAAGGATGATGAAGTGTCTGGAGAAGATCACCTCTGGATTCATCGAAGTCCGACTCGGATCCAAAGTCATGTTCAGCCTCTTCCAAATGCCTAGTAAAAAGCAACTCAAAATTCCGTACAGACCCTGAATACTTGAAAGACCTCAAGTTCGGTGCCTCAAACGCAAAACACTCTCGATGGAAATTGCAATTATCAATCACCAATGTCTTCAGAGCCAAATCCCTCTAAAAAAATGCTCAGATGCTCCAGGTTCCAACAATTTTTCTTTTTTAACCTCAAACTCTCCAAGCACGTAGAGTTCATCAAAAGGTCATTCAGAATAGACATTCTCACTGCGATCCAACCAAACGAAACATGCTTAAGCGATCTGAGATTTATCAACCAGGCTGGGTTGAAACTGCATGCGAACAGTGTCAACGACTCAAGAGCTGGTATGCCATTTTCATAAACTTGCATGGGGAGATCGAACTCCGATTTGCGATTCTCCATATCGTTCTCGTCCCACGTCAGATCGGAGAAGTCCAGTTCAAGCGCTCCAACATTACGGGAAACGGCAAATGAAATGCACATTTGCATATCGCGTTCGAACTCGCGAGGCTTCGACATACGAAGCCTGAACCTTCGCAGGATGAGTTTGGTGGTGTATTCGTGTAGCAAGCATCGAATGAAGTTGATGAATTTTGAGTCTTTGAACCCGCTGAGTTTCAACAGGTTCATTGTCTCTAACAAAAAACCACTCGTCAAACTCAATGTTTGCCGTCGAACGCCATAGGCCACGCCACCGCCTAGATAGTACACTCGTTCTTGCGGCTTCCGGAAACTTACAATCACGACCGAAACGGAAGTTTCCGTGTGCTAATCTCAGCGAAGGTAACGAGAACCAGATCCAATTGCGAGACTAGATGATGACTTGGAATCACTGAAAGCAAACGATGCAGAGTCGAACACAGGCGAGAGAAGAGCACGCTTCAATAGACCGATTCGACGAAGAGGTGTGGTGTTGTCTCTGTGCACAACGTTGGCCATAACTTCAATGTTGCTGTCCAAGCGGGCTGTCCTATTTCTTGGGGTTGACACGTGAGGCCGTTAGAGAGAAGAGAGAGAGCCGTTAGTGGGGAATTGTCTCTGACCGGTGCGTGCCGTTGCGGGTGTGATCTTATTCTGCTTTGGCGTTTTTCTCGACTTCTCCTGCGTAAACTTTGAAGTCCAGGCCACGTCCGCCACATTGGATGGAGAGGTCTACGTGCATATAATGATTCTGGATTTGTCTTTAACTTCAAGGTGACAGAGGCGGTGGAGAAGAACAAGCAAATAATTATAATCTGCAGTCCATCCATCCCATTTCCAATTTTTTTTTTTTGAGAGGCATGTTGCGATGGGCAACAGAAGAGGAAGATTCATGATTCATTGACGACATCCCGAGGTCCACTAATGGTGAGCCACCACGGGCTGGTACTTCCTCTGACTCTGACTTCATTGTTACACAAATAAATCCTTAAAATTGTTGGGAAAATACTGCTTCGAATTGGGTAGAACAATGAAGTCGGATCTTTAAAGTACTCAAGTCGGACTTTGAGGCGTGATATCACTTTCTTTAAGGATTTATTTGCCCCACAAAGTTGCTAATGGTCACCGGCAAATTTCCTCCAGGATACAACAAAGTCTCAAATGAGAATACTAGATAGCAATTCTAATAATTCTCCAGGGTCTCTCTAGGAAACAATTGGAAACAATGGCTGTAGTTTCTCTCCAAAGAAAAACGAAAAGATGGAAGAAGATGATCACTCTAATTTCTTTCTCAATCTGACAAGTATATATAAAATAGTCTTAAAATACGAAGACAACTCTTCGTGAAAGGTTGCGAAATGAACAAACACATTCTTTCGAAAATTGCTCAAGTGAACAAATGTGTCCATTCGTTAGAAGTTAAAACCGAACAATTGCAACCCTTCGGGAAAGGTTGCAAACCGAACGGATATCTTTATTCAAAGGTTGTCTTGAAAAGACACAAACAAAATTCGGAATAAAAAATAATAATTAAAAAATAATCATAACTTTTAGTGAACAGTCGCACTGTTTCAACAAGACTTTATAATTAACTTTTTATAGAAATAAATCCGAATTTTCAATAAATAAAATAATGATCATTGGTTAGTGCCAAATCTCGTCCACGTGCGCATTCACATCTTTTCGATGTGGGACAAGACATCTCTTCATTTGTTTTATAAACAAATTACCAACATAATCAATGGAAAGAAAATCATCCTCAAAGTAAAAATGTACTACAATAATAAGTTGCACATGCAACTTACTATAAGATAGTCTGTTCAACAGCTTGGCTACCCAAAAAATGGTTACTCTCCCGAAAAAATAATTTACCCAAATTAGACAGTAAAATATTTCAATTACATCATTAAAAGAGTCACCATTCACATAAAACAAATATATATGAAGGAAAAATTTTCAATGTTTAGTGCATGAAGTTCCAAATGAATTTGTGGGCAACTGTTCTCCATTCACAATTTCATTAGCAATAGATACATTTAAGCGATTTCGGTTCTCTTCGCTTTGTATTCCATAGTGACTACATTACAAAAAACAATACGATGAAAGATGAGTAAATTGTGTATAGTGCATTCATCACCCATCATAATCAATTTTTAGTAAATTCTCCTAAAATTGTTCCAAAAATCGTAGTTGAAAAATTCATCATCATGGGATTATCTAGAGAAATAAAGTTAATAATTGGCAGAATGAGTTTATAATAAGACAAAAATGAATGAAACATTGAAATATGATGTGTGTGGAAGAAGTGGCTAAGGGTTAAAAAAGTTGTTTAAAACAGACGTAGATGTGGGTAGTTTTGTCTTTTAATGAAGTTAAAACAAAAGAAAAAGCAGAAAAAGGAAAGAAAAAAGAAAAAGCAGAAAAAATGAGAGAAATCATCTTTAATCGAGAGTGTAACCAGCAAAAGATAATATAATTAATTTAATATAATTAGGGTGTCAAAAGCCAATAAAAGAGTGAAAATAGAGGGAGTTATGTTAATTAGTTTTAGTTAGTTTTCACTCGCCTAAGACTAAGGCTAAATCGAAGTCTCTTACCACCTCTCCTGGAGTTACTAATGAGACCACTCTGATACGTGATTTCACAGATTGTTTTGTTTGCTGAGTCATCCTAGAGTCGTCCTGGCGGTGAGTCCCGAAGAGTAGGGGTGATGCTGGTTGCTTGTGACCGAGTCTTGTGGTCTTCGCGGTGCTGGTTGCATTGTTGGTGATGGTGGTTGCTGGTTTGTCGAGTTTAACGGGGAGAGGCAGAGGGAGAGGGAGAGAGAGAGAGAGAGGGGGTCATGGTGGTGTAGCTTATGGTGGTCGCATGGCTGGTGGAGAATTAGGGATGAGCATGTGTTAGGTAGGCAGTTCTCACCCTATAATTAAGAACGGGTCATTAATGATTGGTTCCGAAAAATTAGAATTGGGAATCACTCGTTGGTTTCATAAACCCACTTACGAACTGACCATTGGTCTGGTTTGGTTTCTAGGTGGATTCATAGAACTAATCTAGCTAGTTAATTTAAGCACAATAAGACTCGTCCAGAGGGAAATTGACCGCAGAAACTTGCTGTTAGGGTACAAAGTGAAGGAAATGATTTGCCGGTCTCAAGGTTTCATTGCCATGGAGGTACGAGTGCTTGCTGTGTTATCACGGGCTCTAGATTCGTGGAGCAAATGAAGTTAAAAAATCACACTACTAGCTGCTCGTAGCACTTAGAATTTCAGGTTAGTAAATGGCCGCCATACACAGATTGAACTCGAAATCAGCAAAGCCGAACGACATCGCAAATAATAACACAACTTCCAAACAAACATAAAAAAAAAAGAAACAGAGCAAAGCAACAGATTCGAATTTGAAATGAATCAAAGCAAATCCAATGTGAAACAACCCGAAAAAAGGAGCAACTGAGAGACTAAAGATCAACACAGAAACGGAATTTCAAAGAGTTGAAGCTTGGTTAAGATCTCAGAACCGAGTGATGCGATGGTTCGACTGAGAGAAGTGAGGTTGATTTTGAGGGACGGAAGGCCGGAGGCGAGGCGTGAGAGGGAGAGTGAGATGAGGAGATTAGGGTTTCAATCTTTCTTTTGGTTCTTCTGTTTAGCGTCGCCAACAAAGGGAAAGGACTTCATTGTCTGTTTGCACTTTGCCATGAGTAAAGTGAAAGAAAAATTTTAAAAAAAATTACCAATTCGGTTCAGATAGATGAGTGAGTGAATGATTTCACGTCTAGAATTAATTTTAATAAATTGGAACTGGAAGTCGTATTGGTCTCTACTGGAACCGTCGGCTTTGGACTCTGGTTTCGGGCGATACAGGCAATTCCCGGTTGTTTTGCACACGTCAAGAGGACGATGGTAGTTGCTTATGACCGAGTCTTGTTGTGTTTACGGTGGTGGTCGCACTGGGGGTGGCGGTAGTTGTTGGCTTGTCAAGTTTGATGGAGGCGGCTGAGTGTGATGGCAATTGTTAGCGAGTACGGATGGCAGGTGGAGGGTGCTACTTTTTCTAGAATTTTGTTTTTAATGGCGGCGGCGGGGGGAGGGGGTTGCGTGTAAATATTATAATTATTGATTACGTATTTCTTGACATGAAATAATCATTCAAGCAAATTAAAAGTCAATACAGATAATAAATGGCAAGTTACCATGTTAAGCGTCCATGTCAGCTAACACCTTCAGCGATTTTAATGTAACGATTTAATGTTAAACGGAATTCCAAAAGTTCAGGGTTTAAAAAAGAATAGTAATAAGAGGCAGTGGAAAACTAGGTTCAAAGACCAATGGTCTCAACACCCCAAAATCAATTCCATATAATTTCTAGATCTACATCATCTCATGATAAACTCAATATGTACATATACCTAGTTTTTAATGCCAACTGGTACAATAAAAATCCTTTTCCTTTCGCCCCTTCCTAACCACAACTGATCATCCATCTGGTCGCACTCAAGCTGAGGACGATTGGTCATTTCCAAAAGGTCTCCAGTCATTTCAATTTCTTTTCAATAACTTCCTTTGAATTTTCTATGAAAAGCAACTGATTTACACGCATTCACCTTAGTAGCATTCATATCTTCTTTTTTTTCCCAACCGTCTCCTTGAAAAAATAGTCAGCATTAATTCGAGAACTTAACGTTAGCCCCACGATAATGCAATAAGTGAGGTGGATTGAGTGCTTGTGTCAAGATGAATGACAAACTGCTAAATGCTAAATCACAAAATATCACGAAGCCTTACGCTCGACGATGGGATCGAGTGCTTGTTTTAGAAAGGCTTGTAGTTGCAATGTGAATCCTCCTCAGTCAAGACTTAAAAGTTTTAAAACCTTAAGCATTCAGCGTTTTGTTTCCGTTTAATCTTTTTTCTTTAAACAGGGCCAATCTTGTGAAACACCTTATAAAACCTATGAAGTGGTTAAGTTCATACATTTGATTTATGTGGATGATACCGACCGAGAGAAGCCTGCAAGCATTTAGTGAGATTTAAACAAGTGAACTATAATTCCAAAACTAGATATCTTCTAGTACCCTAACTAAATATGCCAATCCTACGCGTTAATTCTTATTATTAAACTAGTAATTATCCAAATCGCGATATTATTTTCTTGTTTTTGAATGGGCATTTTTACAATTCTTTTAGGCTTATGCTCTACTCTGAGTAAAAGAAATCTGATAAATTTTTATTTGCATATATAGGACAAGTGACAATGAAGAAGTGAAATCACGTATTGATCAAAGTTATGAACATGCCTAAAATATTTCCGGCCGAAAGTGAGTGAAGAAAAATGAGAACTTGAAATAATAAAATAATAAAAAGTAGCAAAAAGTTAAAACATCTTAGCTTTGAGAGATGAAAAATGTATTAATTGTTTATCATGATTAAGTGAGAGTAATGCCACTTGCTATGAGTAGAGTAGTGCCCGGATCTGAATTCAGACTGAGACGTCCATCCCTCTCTGCCTTTTCTTTTGACAACGTCAGGTCAACCATTGTGAAACCAAGGTAGTGATTGACAGCACAAAGTGTTGAAATCTCAAGTGCCTCATACAGATCCGGTCAACCTTGTTCAACACTAGCGTTTCCACGTTTCACCATTGTGAATCCAAGGTAGTGATTGACAGTACGAACTGTTGAAATCTCAAGGGCCTCATACAGACCCGGTCCTACCCGTTTCCACATTTCCAACTCCTTTTTTGTCTACTCTCTCTCTCTCTCTCTCTCTCTCTCTCTCTCTGAGAATAGACTGAGCTACACAATCCGTTCAATATCTTTCTTCTTTTTGGGGTCAATTTGCCATAAAGTCTCGTATATAAATGCAGGCGTGGAGGAATGCTTCCCACAGAATCTGATGAAGAGATATGCTCATACTTGAAGTCATTTGACATTGGCAAAAAGAAATATTTATCCATAGAATTAGAGATAGCAACAGTAGAGAAACAAAAAAAATATATATAAGTTATTGCTTGAATGACTTATAAATTAGTCCTCGAACAGAGGACCGTACGGTGCGATTCACTCATATTCATCAGTGTCCGTGATAGACTCTCCACGGTGTTTAAGTTATTCTTTCAATATGACATACAACTCATTACTTAGCATGGTAAGTTCATATTTATCAAAAGAAAAAGTTGAAAGGACTAGAAGTTTCGCACCCTTATTAACAAGTATGACACCAATTCTTTGGTGATCTTATTACTTATAGTCAGAAAACAATGGACTACCAAACCGCAGCCACAGATATAAAATTTATTAGTGCATCCATCTTACTGATAACAAATTAAACCCATTGTCTAGTCTCAAATGAAATTA
Source organism: Eucalyptus pauciflora (assembly GCA_007663325.1). Classification (NCBI taxonomy): domain Eukaryota; kingdom Viridiplantae; phylum Streptophyta; class Magnoliopsida; order Myrtales; family Myrtaceae; genus Eucalyptus; species Eucalyptus pauciflora. Next base: position 1,553,149 of record VMYD01000352.1, on the reverse strand, counting down.
AATTAATTCTAGAGAATTTTTTTTTTTTAATTAAAGACAAGTTAGTTCACCTTAAATGAATAAGCTTCGGTCTTACAGATTATTTTAGTAGATGAGTGACATACGAGTTGAAAGCTTAATAGGTGGCCCAAATGTGACATGCCTATGTTGATAGTTCCCCAATATTTATCGCATTCATAAAGAAATATTTGGTTTGAGTAATAAACATTTTTATTGTTAAAGTCTTAAGTAATAAACAAGCGTCAAATTAAAACGTAAATTGATCGTGTATTGATAATAAAAAATTTCCTGACTGGTTACCATAACTAAAAAAAAACATATATAGAGAAAGATATGATGAGATTAAAAAAATCTTCGAGAGCTTTATCATTCGTGTGCGTGCGTGTATATAGCTTGACAATTGTTTGAGAAATGCCCAACAAAGATTCCGATATAAAAAAAGGGTCGTAGATAAAATAAAATAAAAACTTCTACATCTAGTATGCGACCCTAGTGGTATGTGGTCACTTGAAACCATCACGACATATGGAAAGTAGGGGTGAGCATAGTTTGGGTGGGCGGTTCCCACCTTGAAACCAGGAATCGCCCACTAAAGACCAATTCCGAAAAATTGGAACCAAAACCCACATGTTGATTCCATGGATCCACCAAGGAACCGAACCGCCGTTCCGGTCCGATTCCCAAGTTGGTCCATGAAATCAGTCCCCAACCCCCCCCCCCCCACAAAGTTTGTTCGGCCTATATTTGGATTGAATTGTGAGCCATTGACTTTGAATAAGGATTGAAAACTTGTTAGTTAAAAACTTAGTTTCTTCAAAAGTCATGGTGTGGTCTTTCTAAGGTTTTTCAATACCGGAAACATGTGGAGAATTAGACTCCACATTAAAAGTCCTGACCTCTATAGAAGTTAAAACATTGATCACTTGATTTTTTTTTTTAACGTAATCTAATTTAATCATGGAAATGGCTAAGGAGAGACGTAATTATACTCTTAAAAAAAACAAGTCATTGACTCTCAATCGGTTCTCTCCTTCTTCTACGTTTGTTTATTTTGTTTTGGTTGAGAAAGCAAGTAAATGGATTATTAGAATGAAAAAAAAAAAAAGTATGGGGTTAATCCAATAACTTCAAATATACATATGTACATATATAGTTGGTCAAAAAATTACAAAATAATTAAGTAATTGAGATAAAATTTATTTTTTTAAAATATATATACCAGTCCGCCTAGAATCGGGAACCGAATCGAGAACCAAATCGGTAGTTACCGATTTCACTAAATTGAAACTGCAAACCAGAATGGTACTCACTAGTTCCACTAAATTGGAACAGGGAACCAGATCGACCCCTCATGGGAACCACTGGTTTCGATCCAATTCTAGGCGATCTAGCCGATTCTTGATTTTTTTCTCACATGCCTAATGGAAAAGTAGCGTATATGGGAGAAGTCACCATGGTGTGTGGTCCCTGACCAAAGCAAGTTGGTCGTAGCCCCCACAATTTAGTCAAAGAGAGAGAGATCATACAGTGGTGGTTGTAGCCCCCAAAATCCAGTTATCGCATAAGAATTGTTAGCTAAAAAGCACTAACACTCTCCGGAAGCCTTCCTATCGTGTTCGACACCCCGACACGTGTCCAACACACTCCGACACACGGTTAACGAGTGTCGGAAAATCCGACACGTGGTCAACTCTTCCCAACACGCGAGTCTGAAATTCCGACATACATGAGGTCAATTTTAAAAAATTTCAATACTTGAGAAGTCAAAATATAAATATATGAAAAAATAATGAAAATAACAAAAATAAAAGAGAAAGAAGAAAATTATCACTCTCAAGTTTCTCACTTATAAGTTTTGACCTTTTCGTGAATGACAATGGAATGCCCCTCTTCTTGCTGGCGTTGCTCCATCGCCCCTGCAGACTTAAAGATGTTTTTTTTTTTTTTTTTTTGCTTCTTTTTGCCTTTCGCAGGCGTCACCTGCGAGTTATTTCTTTTAGTCTATGTCATTGGCTTGTGAGTTCTCTCATATTTTCCATGGCCAATTTAGTTATTTCCTTTTCTTTGAGTTCTTGTCCTAGATTTTTATTTTTCTCGAACCTTGTTTTGCAGAGGAGCTCCAAGCCAGTCTATATCATGAATTCCAAACTCTGTCTGGGACTAAGAAATCTCACTAATCTTCGACAAGTGTAAGAAAATATGACATGTTCCTTCAAATTTACTCTTTTGTGTTAGAAATTTGTGAATTTCTCATTCAATCTCTATTAAATTAAAATAGTGAATGATATTAACAAATGTTGTATTAATATTTTTAGTATAAATTAATTCTATGCTCAATTTAGTATTATTTATTTTTACATTTATATATAAAAATATATATTTCATATATAATATATCGGAACGTGTCGGAATTCTCTATTTTTTGAGAAATGACGTTTCGGCGTGTCGTGTAGTGTCGTGTCGTGTATCGCATGTCCGTGTCGATGCTACATAGACTATTAGCAATATTAAGATATTTAGATATCTCTTAGAGATATTTAGGATATTTTCTTTTATTTCAATATCTATTTTGATTATACATATCAAATTTGATTTCTTTTGATTTCTTCAATCTATTTCTATATATATCGAATTATACATAAAATTCCACAATTCTCTTTTCTACTTTATATTTAACTTGGTATTAGAGTCTCCTTTCCCGAAGCAATCCTAGTGCACCAAGTGCACTTCGCAGCCGCCAGCCAATGCAACTAAGAAATTTCCCAATGCTTTTTTTTTTTCCTACTTTGCACCCATGCATCCAAGCAAATAAATCCATCCTCGTCGGGTGGCAATGTTCACGCAAGTGCATCGTTCCCATATGAGTAAACGCCATGGTGATTATGTTACAATGTCTTTAACGCTTCTACGGAGGCATTTTTCAACGCCGCGAAAATGTGTCTTCGCACAATAATGTTTCCCTTAATAAGCTCAGCTTATTATGCATGCTGTAACCATACCAGTTGTATCGACTACATTTAAATTATTGTCTCGACAGCAAAGTCGACAACAAAAGACGTATGTCATGACCTAACCTCGGGTGAACCACCTAAGATTTGGCTAATGGATTACTAAGCCTAAACTTAGCTCGGGCTCTCCCTAGCCCATATCAATTCGCGACTTAGGTTCAAGTTCTTAACATGCAAATGATTTTTTAATTAAAAGTCGCCACTAGTTTATTGGTGGGTCGATTAGAAACCTAAGTAAAGTAATGAGAGATTTACTTTACTCCTATGAACCAGAGATTGTGAGTTCAGGAACTTAATTATGCTAGATTTCTCTAACGCCCTTTCGGCACCTTTCTCTTTTATTTCGAAAAAATATTTTGCAGACAGCTTGAATTGATTTTAATTTACTTCCCTAACATGTGAGGTGATCATACGAATGCTCGACCATTATTAAACACTCAATGAATCAAATAAATTGCACCAAAGGAATTCAACACACCAAAACAAGTAACTATTTTTTGGGTTCTCTTGTCTTGAAATTTTAACTTATATGTCATACAATTCAACTAAATGGCCTAATTCTAATGACGGACAAATTCTAATTAAATGGATCTAATAGCAATTACTAAATAACATGCATTTCATGAACCTAATTCTATATGACATTCGCATGGTATTTTTGTATTTTTTTTTATAAAAAATCATAATTAAAAACTACTAACAATAAAAATCTAACTAAAATGAGATATTATCTATTTTAAGTTATGAAATAAACTAATCCGAATCCTATCTTAACTTAGAAATTTATCTCAACATGCAATTTAATTCCAAAATATTATCTAACCTAGATATCATCTAAATATGCATTATAATATATTTAGAAAGGTATCTAACTATTCTATCATGCAATTATATCTAGGAACTAATCTACATGATATGCAAATGCAATCTTTTTTGTATTTTTGGGATAAATAAAGCAATTTAAATAAGATAAGCACTAAATCACTCAAGATCATATATCATCCAATCAATGCGAATAAGGAAATAATACCCAACAAACTTAAAATTCCGCTAATAAAATTGATGAGTTGATCTTAAGCCTTAAAGATCAAAATATCAATTTTAAAGATTCCCGCAAAATCAATAATTACATCTAAAGCCTTTTAGATGGAATCAAAGATTATATGTGGTTGCGAGTTAGGAAATAAATCCTGATTTGGAGATATGTCTATCATTCATAGATATGCATGTTAGATATTAATAGACAAATATTAGGTAGTAAAATATGCGAAATTTAGTAAAGATGAGTTCTTACCTAATTTGAGGATTCTCTTTCCAAGTTTGGATCAAGTGTGATCGAATCGTGATCGTAACCGGCTCTTCAGTGGGACGGCGAGTGGTGGGTGGCAGCAGCATGGCGATTCATAAAATAGGACATCGACGACGGCGGGCTCGGAACCTCATAGGAGCGATGCGTCAGGGCTCCAGGGGCAATACGACAACGTCAAACTTCGCAGCTCAAGACAATGGGGACACCATGGGGATAGCGACTTGGTCACGAAGGAGCAACGATGACCATCAACAACTCATGGTGTAAGGATGGTGATTCGTGGATCTTGGCTTTGGATCAAATCATGGTGATGGATTCGGCACGGATGACAGCGTCGTTGTATAACTTAGTTGCGACAACGACCTGATTTGGACCTGCAAGGTTGCTGCAGAGATGCCCTAACGGTGGAAAATCTCCAATGGCAATTCGTCGTTGAAGCATTAGCAGTAGAATTTTGAAGACTTCTTATGCAATGGGATGTTCGCACTCTCTAAGTGCGGGTCTCCTCTTTCAAGTGCAGAACGTCCATTCTTCTCTATTCTCTTGTGGTCGTGTACGAATTGTGTAGCCTCCAAAACTTTGTGGTTGTTGATCACGACTAGGTGGGAAGTGAACGTTGTTGCTCTATCATCGGGGAGGATCACTCGAAAGCTGGTCATTGTCAATGTAACAAACAATCGACAGCAAGGTCAGCGTCAAGGTGCGGCCACGAACTCAGCAAAGTCATGGCCGTGAAGGGTCTCGACCCTGACTCCTTCAGCTCTCTCTCTCTCTCTCTCTCTCATGTATCTTTATGTTGTAACCGTGTAGTGAATTGTGTGGCCTCCTCTTTCGTCCGTATGCGAGACAATTTATAGGCGAGGGACTGAAGCTTTTTCTAAAATTTCATTTCCTTTCTCATATCAAGATACGCAAAGATCACCTCCCGAATGCAATATTCTTTTTTTATTTTCGACATCTCTTCTAACCTTGTTTGATTTCCTTTGTATCTTTCCACAGTGGACTGCAAAAATGAATATTCTCCATCGATTTTTATCGCATATTGCCAAAGATTCAAGATTGTAATAGGATTTTCTCGAATTCCAAATCTTGCAAAGATGAGCTCGTAATATCTCCTTGTCACACTTGTCCTTTTCGAGGATATATGAATAGATTGCATGAATATACAAAAAAATCCTCCGTCATTGTAGCACCCCCAAAACAACTAAGGTCGCCACAAATACCTATCGCTCTACCTATTGAATACCAGTTACATATCTTTGATTAAAGGGGGTTAAAGTAGAACCGTAGTTCATAGGCATTTTTGTTTTTTTTTTTAGAATTTAGCGCAGCTCATAGCAAAAATAAGGACGAGTCTTACCAACCATCTACTCTTGTAACGATGATACAATGCACACCAACAAAACATCGAAGGAAATCATAAAGCCGAGCCACTTTTATTTACACTTTTATTATGGACATCTCAGGTCGGTACAACTAAAAAGCCAAGGCTTTTCACTAAACATGGCTACAACTCAAAAGAGAGATCTTGACCCCCTATATTGATCGCGTCTAACCCTCCATCTACAAGTGTCGACTATCTCCAAAAAGTGTCAGCTCCCACTCCTCACGCGGGCCATCACACCCACCCTAGTGCATCGGGCGGTGGCGGCGACAACATCCCCAGCATCACTCCGTCACGTCAAACGTGGACAGGCAAGAACTTCTGGATGACTGGGCCCCCAGCTAGGCCCACGTCATACATCACCAGCACCCGAACCCGTATGAACACCAAACCAGGGATGGTGATGCATACATGCTTCATACACTCGACCTCCACGTCAGATGGAAGGCCGTAAAAGGTACCGCCCGTGACCGGAGGGAGAGGCATCTTTCTAATATGAAATGTTAGTCCCCAAAATGGTGAGTACAACCACTCAACAGATAAAAGATCTATTAAATTACTCAATGCATCAAACAGAACAATCATGGCATCATAGTAGAGTACATATAGTTCGTACATGTTAAACATATCTCACCTTTCAGCCATGCACATTACATCAAAACAGCCATGTATATAAGTCACCATGTCATGTGCATATACCACCATGCACTTGGACATATAACATCATACCGCCATGCATACATGTCACCATACCATGTGCACATACCACCATGCACTTTTACATATTACATCATACAGCCATGCATACATGTCACCATACCATGCATGATTCAATTTCAGCTTTTATCTTTCCATTGGATCATCACATTTTTTTCTTTCCCGGGACCAGTAATTGCATCCCACATTTTATCGCTCACACCCAATCTGGCATTGCGAAGAACCTCTGGCACACACTTCCAGGCATCTGACACACACTCCGGGCATCTCGAAACTCCCGAGGACATTCGACACACACACTTCGGGCATCCCGACACTCCCGGGGGATCGTCGGCTCACACCTCTGACGGTATCCTCATTTATCATAATTCATATTCACAATTGTGTCTCAATATCAACATGGCACATGATGTGATGGCAACAAAGTCAATTTCAGCTTTTGATTTTATATGTAATGCCGAATATCATCACATGTGTAGCAAGATCAATCGCTTAAGAACAATATAATTCATGGGGCAACTCATGGATTATTACTATTATTTTAGAAATAGAATGCATTCTTTTTAATTTACACTTCTTAAAATTTTGATGATTGGCTCTAATAATTTCCAAGAATTCAATACATCATAGATAAGCTCTAGAGGCATTTATCTCATGAAGAACACAACACCACCAGAATTTCATACAAAACAGAATAGTCCATGCATTTCAGCTTTTGAAATTCGCACAATCCAGCTTGCACAGTTTTAGAAATTTTTTTAATTAAATACTCAATTGACCTTCAAAAATTATGAAATTTGAATATGTGATAGTCAAGACATAAAAGAAGATATTTGATGAAGAAAACTATACCAAAAGATCCCCACATAATTCAATATAGACCATGCATCACAGCACTACTATTATGACCGTTCAACTTGCACAGTTTTTGAAACATTTTTGGTTAAATAGGCAAATGAACTTCAAAAATTATGAAATTGAATATGTTATAGGCAAGACATAGAGAGAAATATTTCATGCAGAACACTTTTCCAAACGAACCTCATACAAAACGATATAGTCCACGCGTTGCAACTTACAAGGTCCGAACACATCAGATTGCACAATTTTAGAAACATTTCCGATTAAATACCCAAATGACCTTAAAAAATTATGAAATTCGACTATGTGATAGCCAAGACCATAAGGTAAATACTTCATGAAGACATTGAAGTCAGATTCATCCTTGGTAATTAAATATAGACAGTTAAAACCCATGTTCCTAATACCAAAATTTCCAGATCTAACCATCTCTGAAGGACCACGATTTCACCTACCTATTCTTGTTTTTTTTTTTTCTCTCTAAATTTTTTATATGTTAAACCTCAGAATGTCCTTTACAACTTTTGTTAAGAAATCGAAGTGAACTTTTAACAAAAAGATTGCCCTACTGTCTATGCATTCATCAAAGGTCGGTGTTAAGATTTACAGATCTAGTCTTCTTCAAAGACCCAAGATTTCACCTATCTACACTTGTTCTTTTCCTCTAAATTTTTTATATGTGATACATCAAGATGTCCTCTACCACTTTTGTTAAGAAGTCGAAGTAGGATTCCCACTAGAAATCACATGCAACTCAAAATCTTACAAAGGGACGGACTGACTTTTCCAAATACAGCATGCACAACCATCACATTCCTCCCCATCACTTCGAAACCTCCTCACCTCCACCACAACCAACACTCACTAGCCAACATGCACACATTTCAGCTAGCAAGAAGTAGAGAAATGGACTCTACTTGCCTCGGGTTAAAGCACAAAACAACTACCAACGGCAGCAAGGTGGCGAACAGACGGCGGCGAGCTAGGCGGACGGTCGACGGGCTGCCCTCCTCCTTCTTCCTTTCTTCCTTTCTCTCTTTCTCTCCTCTCTCTCTCGAATGAACCCTCCTCTCTCTCTCTCTCTCTCTCTCTCTCTCTCTCTCTCTCTCTCTCGCTTAATCCGGTCACCTTTTCCCCCTAATTTCCTTCCCTCCATCATTAGCCATCATCATCTTTGCATGGCTTGACACTTGGCCATCTCCATGGGACAAATGGGGGAGGCATGCAAACCGGACTCCCCCTCCCCCTCCTTCGTGCGACCAACGGCCCTTCATGGGCTCTATGGGCCGGCCATTTCGGCCCATCTTAGGCCCAACACTCATGGGCCTAAGATCCATGCTTAATTAACCCAAGATTGACCTTTTAAAAAAAACTAGTTTAACCCCTATTTAATCAAAGTACGAAATTGCAAAATTAAATGGCTATAATACTTTGTAACATAGATTAATAAAGTCCAACTTATAAAATTCATGGCCAAAACATAATTTCCTCATAAAATAAATCTTGATCTCACATGGGCATGGAACATGTTTCCAACGAAATATTCACCCATTAGGTGCTTGGCCAGTAATCTATTACACTTCTTTGGTCTAAAGACCACAACATAGGTCATTGATACGTCCATTGCCCTTCCATAGGTTGTAAGGCATCTAGAGGTTGTCATAGGGTTTTAGGATGCCACAGTCATATCACCAAAAATATCAAATTGTCAATTCTTTTAATTTTTGGTCATCATAAAGTAACAAGCTTCGAACGATCAAGTCGAATCCATCCGTCATCGGTCTAATGCAAATATAATAATAAATAAATGCAACTAAAATGATATGCTATGCAATTAATTTTTTTGTTTAGGGATTAAAAATTAATCCCTAATTTTGTATGAAATAAATGAATGACTGAGTTGCCAAAATTTAGATGTCAACAGTCGCCCCTATTTGAAGGTGAGTTCACAGAGGTTGCATTCAAAGACAAATTAAGACCTAAATTTTGACCATGCAAATGCAATGTAATAATTTTTTTTTTGTGGGGATATGTGTTTTGATGAACCCATTCCCATTTTCTAATGCAATGTAGTAAAATATGATGCAAATGAAAACATACCTTTGGTTACTTACCTAAGGATTTGAGAAAGTAAATTTGGTTACGGAAGGATTTTGTAAATCATTGGCTACGAAAGCTCACCATGCGAGAGATTCTAAGCTATAGAAGCTTGCCAAATTAATGAGGTGACTCTGGGCTGCGAAGGCTCGCCAGACTGATGGAGAGAAACTTTGGGCTACGGAAGCACGCTATGTCAATGAAAGAGATTTCGGGCTACAGAAGCATACCGTGTTGATTAAGAGGAACTTCGGGCTATGGAAGCATGGCGATTTGATAGAGGGACTCTAGGCTATAGAAGCACACCATGTCGATGAAAATGACTCTAGGCTATGGAAGCACGCCAGGTCAAGAACTCTGGGCTACGAGAGCATGCCGTGTCAATTAAGAGAGACATCAGGTTCTGAAAGCACGCCGAGTCAATGAAAAGGACTCTGGGCTACGAAAGCACATCGGGTCAATATAAAAGAAATCCGGGCTATGGAAGCACGCCGTGTCAATTAAGAGAGATATCAGGCTATGGAAGCACGTCGAGTCAATTTGTGTGTTTGTTTGACCATGCATACAATGAATGTCATTTTTGTGGAACATAGGTTATGGAAATGCTAATGCAATCAATAAAAGAACATACTTGGAATAACTTACCTTCAAGGAGGGTAAAGTAATTTAAGATAGTTGATGTTACACATCCAGGACTCGTACCTTTCTACGATCGCCTAGAATAATAACAAGGCTTTGTAAAAAAAAAGCTGCTTTTCTAGTATGGCAGTATTTGGTTGTTTAGGACCCGAATCTTTCTTCGGTCGCCTTGACAAAAAATTACTTTTCTAGGACCTGTACTTTTTACGGTCGCCTTTCTACGGTCGCCTGAATAGGAAGCAACTTTTTCAGGACCCATACCTTTCTACGGTTGCCTGAATAAGAGATAGCTTTTCCAGGACCTGTACCTTTCTACGGTTGCCTATTAGAGTAACAAATATTATCTAGAACCCGTACATTTCTACGATCGTCTAAAATGAGGCTTTGCTTAACTAGTTACCGAACCTTTCTTCGGTCACCTAGCATTGCGGCATAGATCATCTGACTAGGACCTGAACCTTTCTTCAGTCGCCTTAATTAAATTTAATCTAGAGAAAAATCTTTGGGGGATAGCTTGACCGAGTCGAGTGTCAATGCACTTGAGAGAGAATACCTGCACAATGACAAGTATTTAGAGTATGAGTATAGATATACTTACCTGGTGATATCTCTAATTCTTGAGGATATGTCTCTTGGAACTTAGTCATAGGAGAGAAAAATAGGTTAATCCATGAAGGTCTTTCACCTCATGGTAGAAAGAAATTTGAATATAGAGGACACACCTCGAATATTTATGAAGGTTTCTCACCTCTTGGTAAAAATAAATTTTTGAATATTTAGGACATGCCAGAAATATTCGTAAAGGTCTCTCACCTCCTAGTAGAAATAAGTTTTGGAACATTGATGACACACCATGAATGTTTGAAGGTTTCTCACCTCCTAATATCATGAGGCATTCTAAAAAGAACCTAAATGTCAGGAGCTCTTGGGTCTTCGAGAAAACATTACCTGTCAGACATGATTAGAGCAAAAAATGCATTCACCAAAGTAATAAGCAATTAAGGCTATTCTGGAACGCACACTTCAAAATCCACTTAAGTGTTTATCAATTCAATCGAGGCTTATGCATAATGACTTCTACATCACCCAAATTTCCACTAAAGAGAATTATCGTTCAAGACAATTTTCACTCATGACATGGATTGTCTAAGAATACTAAATGAGAGACTTTCAGTTAGAAAGGACTTTCACTCACTCTCATTTAGAATGACTATTTTATAAGAATTACTCCATCTCACCATATCGACAAGGGTTCAAGTATTCTCGCAAACGGTACGATTTTACCAATCTGAGAGGTCTTTAACAGGGACTGTAATGTGGGCTTGGTCAATAGCTTAACAAATAGACTCTTTGAGTCAAGACTATTGAAAGAACAATTCTGCAATCATCTTCGGGTTTACAAGTCAAGAACTCTACAAAATGATAAAGAAATAATCTTGCCCACACTTCTTCGAGCGATGCTTAAGAAATGTGAACCCCTACGTTAATTCAAGTGCCATAATCAGAAGAGACTTTACAAGGGACGTAACGTAAGTTAGGTTCATGGGTTGAGAAACGAAAGATTGTTAGGCTCAAAGATGTGTATAGGGGTCAAAATTGATGATCATCTAGGCATTGTCACCGGTCTTCTCCTTCACCAGGGATTATCATCTTGGATCTTCATCCACGAAAGTTACAAAATTAGAACCAAAATCTTCCGTTTTCTACACTTTTTGACTTCTTGGCTCGCTTGAAGAATCAAACAATTTTCTTTTACTTAATGAAGGATTGCTTGTGTTAATTGTTGTTTGCGAATATGTCGAGATATCACTTGAATCTTTAAGAAATTCGATTTCAAGATATTTAATATATTTTAATTCCACAACATTATTAGATTCAATATCTAATAATTGATAAGCTTTAGAATTTTCAAAACATCCAACAAAATATTTTCTACTAATTTAGTACACTTAGGATAAGGAATTCTATGATAAGCAAGGCATCCGCGTACTTTAAAGTATATGGCCAACAAAATATTTTTGAGACTAAATGACTACTTTGGGTTCTTCTTTGAGACAAATTTCATTTCAGGCCCTCTTTTGAGAAAATGATGGCACTTTGGGTCCTTATTTGAGACAAACTTCACTTCAAGTCCTATTTTGAGAAAATGATGGCACTTTGAGTCCTTATTTGAAATTTTCACAGATCTCAATTTATTATAGCCAACATGAGATAATCTGTGATGTCATAAGGAAGATGACTTAAGCATAAAAATTGAAACAAAAGTTTCATTAATACTTATATGTCAAGACCATGAGTACTTGATGCAACCATTGTCTCCATTTTCATGAAAATATACCTTAACATTCCTGGGAATTTTTGTTGTTGATGAAGATAAGACAACAGTTTATATTTTTTTATATTTTGATGCATGATGAAGATAACTGTTTATAAGGTATTATTTGCCCCAATTATTATTACTGTCGGGTTTAAAACAAATATACCTCTACAACATACACTAAAGTCACAGAGAAATGAGTTCAAGAATTACTTAATTTCCCTTTTGGAATTTTACCTTGAATGAATTGCCAAACTTGTGTGTGAAAAGAGAGAATATTATGAAGAGGAGAAAATTGTTTTTTGACAAGTTGTGATGAACAATATATGATTTGTCCTAGTTATAGACAATCAATTAATACATCTATTGAGAGTAAGTACCTTATTCCCATTTTATATAATTAACCATCACTTCTATTCATGTCAAAAATCACTTCTTTTCATATTTAACAATCACTTTTTTTAACGATAACAAACTATTTCAACGTACATTATGAAATGGCAAATGAGATAACATTTAGCTTAAGAGTCATTTTGACTGGACTCGTGCGCTTCTAGATGTTCATGGGTATCAGCCGGGGCCGGGGACGGCCGGGGGAGGGGGGGGGGGTGTGGTGGGATCAATGTGCTTATTTCTTCATAATGTCATTCTCGAAAAATATTGTTGAATTTAGAGAACACATGAATAGTGAGCGACGACATGTTTTCTGTGTTTTTCCTTTTTTTTTTTCCTCAATTAAGAGAGAATATTAAATCTGAACGACCATTAGGTGGAATGAATGTTGGTTTGGGGCATTTATAAATGCGATAGACACTGTTATATAACAAGTTCTTTTCTATCTGACGGCTTTAGCAAAATATGGACGCAGAAAAAGTAGCTTAGTGAGTGCATTTTTGTCATTGTATACCGATGACTGGTACTAATGAAATAAAAATAAAGAAAATAAGGCTCTTCATAATTTATTTATTTATTATTCGACCCAAAAAATACTTTTAGTTTTTTGATAATCAAAGATGGGTTGGGCAACCAACTTAGCTATTCTTCTAAGCATTATGACAAAAGTTTCACACTCGCTATTAAATGATCAGTTTGAATAATAGTTCCTCAATCCACTCATAGAAATCTCAAAGTTTCTTTACATGAACTTCGTACTTTGGATTAGTAGCAAAATAAAATAAGTAAATAGTCATCGGTTGCTGGTGCTCGTCTTTGTATCTTTTCCTTTTGTCCTCTTTCTCCTTTTTAGCCTCAGAGGGAAGGTGGATTCGCATTCCTCTTAGGAGAAATTACACGCAAGTGCAGCAAAGTAATGGTCGTCAGGTGCCACGTTCGGATACACCAGAATTTCTCCATGAACGCAAGAGAAAGAACAACGCAAAGAACTCAATTTCTGGGAAGGTTACTTTACATGATTCCATAAGGGAAAAATTGCACCAAAATTCCTAAACCATTTTGTAGGTAGCACAATCAAGTTCTATACGTTTTAAAAAAATATAATTGAATCTGAAATGTTTTAAAAACACGGAGATTCAAGTTCTAATTTCGTTGTGGTAGCATCTGGTAGACACAAGTTCAGACTATTTGGATTTCACACAAAGTTAAGCATTATTCTTTTATGACTGGGACATGGCCATGGAGATCGGCGGCCTTATTTTTTATAAAGCAACTTGCAAGCTACATAAGTTGGTTAAGTCCGAACATTTGGCTTGTGAAGTGGCTCTTTCCCTAGGTAATTTGTACGTAGTTGACAGAATTTAAATAGGTTATGTCCAGATCTGGAAATCTCGCAATATCCCAATCAACTACACCAACCCGAGGGCTTCATTAAGCATTATTTTAACCCAATAATAAAACATGTGAGTTATGTCTACCCCGGAGTGTAAATTGGCTATCAACTGAAATTAAAACTTAAATTTTATTCCTAGTCTAGCGCACATCCAATCTAAACTAATAGCGTAGAACTTGATCCTAGACCTCAATTTGATCCATTAAAAAGTCAATTATTCATTTAAACTGAAAATCATTAGAATAATAGGACCCATGCGGCAAACTTCAAGCAGTAAAAGGTAGTTTTCAAAAGACTAGCTAAAGTCTAATTCTCATCCGATCAACGAAAAAATGATGAAATGCGAAATCGAAAATTCAATAGCGTTCTTTCCATGATTGTAGGCATCTAATGTTAATTGACCAAAACTTTGATTGAATCTAGAGGATTAGATTTTTTTTTTGGTCGATCCTACGCTAATCCTACTCTAACACTCACTCTCAGACTTTTGCCCTGCCTCCTTGCAGGGCGTGGGAGTCGAAACCCACTCCTGAAATGAAATCGTCCCCACCCCAATCCCCCCTGAGAATGTGGGGATTTGAACCCCCAACCTCCCCCTTCCAAGATGGAAGGGTGGCCACTAGGGCGAACCCCCAGTGGTCTAGAGGATTAGATTTGATTGTCGGTTATTTAGACTTGGCATTTAAGCTAGCCAATCCAGCAGAGGGGTTTACACCCACCCTTTCTTATCCCAGATGTGGGAAACTCTTATACCTATCTAAGGTCAAAACTTTGACATGATGTCCACCTTCACCATCGAAAGACCCCCTAATTCTCAAGTTAATATTTGTCTTCCCAATCAGGAGGGAATATGGGGGAGACGTTGCGAATTCTTTTACCTGAGGGCAGATCTCTTGCCTGTTTCTTTCTCTTGGGTCTTTTAAGGACCTGGTCCGGTCCAGTAGGCATCTAATGTTAATTAACCACAACTACCTGGTCAGGTCCAATAGGCATCTAATGTTGATTGACAAAAACTTTGATTGAACCTAGAGGATTAGATTTGAGATTTAACAGTGGGATTCAGGGTTTTTCTTTTTTTCTTTTTTAAATCTGTTTTTGCTTGATTGGAGCCCTATGGTTTTGGTCCAAATCGTACTTATATGGTGCAAATAGGATGCCACCCCCTCAAAATCATTATTTAATTGCACATATTCACATAAATCCTTCAAAACTTTTGACGTAATTTACTAAATGATATGTATTCTCAAGTTCTTTTTGGAAAAGAATATCAAAAAAATGACTAAAATACGATGCTTGTTTTCATGTCATCTCGAAATTAAAAAGCAAAAAAAGAAGAAGGGAAGTTAAGGATACAAGGCTTTGTTTATTTCGTGAAAATGAATGATATAAAAAATATTTTTTATAAATATTTACTTCTATCAAATAATTAGTTTTCATTATTGACAATAATTCATGTCTAAATATTTTTTTTGGATGAGGACAAATAATTTTCTCTCTATTTTATTTTTTTCTACGATATAAGTGATAACTTTGAGGAAAATATTTTTCAAATCATTTATTTTCTATGAAACAAACGAAGTTTAAATACTCATAGTAACAAAAACTTGGGGCCTAAAGTGCAACAAATTTAGGTCAACAAGATGGGAGGAATGTGCAATTTCTGCTTAATAGGGGACCGAAACGACTAAAGTGAACACGACATCCACAAGCGGAGCAGAAACCTAGAAAAGCTGATCTGACGTACTCCACAAAGAATCCCACTCCAAATAAATAATACTCAGCAGCCAGACAATTCATAGAACAACGCGACGCGAGCTAAGTGTTCTTCATTTCTCATATCCAATTGGCTCTTTTTTTCTTCCTTCTTTTTTACATTATATTGAAATATTTTAGCCCTCTCGATCCCACATATGTTTTGCGCTCCTCTATTATTCCTTAACCTTAAGTGACCTTTTTGATTGAATTTTTGGGTGGGTCTCTGATTGAAATTTTTTAATTAGGGTTACTTGGTAAGTTTTGTTCTCGTAAAAATTTGACTACCAAAAAATATTTTCCCCCTTTTTTCAGAATTTGAATCATTTTCTTAAATATGAGTCAATCGAAAAAATTGTTATAACCAAATTAGAATCTTTTTTAAGTGTTGATTTAGTCTGGACTTACGTTCCCGACACTTAGAGCCCGATCCCCAACGGTCGGACCCAGGTCTCTCTGGCAATCGAGGACGAGTTCTCAGAGAACCAAGAAACCAACATCCGGACCCAGGTCTGAAAATGTTCAATTTGAGTGAAACAAACAGAACATGAGAACGAATTTCTGGAGGGGGGAGGGGGGCATTCTTGCTCGGACTTCTCTGGTGTGGTTGCGGACAGTGAGATACCGGCCATTTTAGAGAGCCCCAAAGGGTATAGAGCCAAGCTAGTTGGGTCCAAAACGTCAAAGCACCATTCCAACTTTAATCTGCCTCTCTCTTTTAGCTCCAGTTTGGCAAAGAAGAGACATAACTATATCACCGGATGTTCTACACTATTTATGATCACCATGGCTTGCATCTGAGCATGTCTCTCTGCAGCTTCAAAACCTGCATATGTTTAATTTTTATCCTTATATAACTCAATCAGTCGACAACAAAAATTAAATCGAAGCTGCCCCGCTTCCACATGTCTTGTATCTCGAACGCCCGAGTTTATCGCTCAGCTATGGAATGAGTAGCATATGAGAGATAATTTGATCATTTCGAGTGAGATTGATTCTTAAAGAGTTTCCCATATTCCATGAGCAATTATTCCGTTACCAATTAGCTTATTCCGAAAAGGCGACACAGAAGAAAGGGGAAGTGAAAAACTGATATCAGTTCAAGAAAAGCTATGTGAGAAATGGACAGCATCATGATCAACAACAGGCAACTAGGTTTTGCTGTTAAACAGTGACAAAAAATTCTTTAGCTAGGTGAACTTTCTCAGGTCGCATCCGATTGATGTATGTGTTACTGCGGCCCAAAGTACATCAATTCCCTGAAAGGCTCGGAACAATCTTGCTGAATCTCTGGTCGGCAAGCCTCATACTTGGAGACCGTCGATGGATCGACTAAAGAGCTCATGTCATTCCAACTGTAGCTGCTCTCTGGAGTGCTGCTCGCTTGACTGCTACAGTTGCCGCAGAAAGCTTCCAACAGCACATCTGAGCTCTGTTGGTTGCTATAGACCGCTTCATCTTCGCCAACGTCATTTGCAAAATATTGAAGCTCGTTCCATGCATTCGGAACAGCCTCTTGGATGGTACTGATGAAGTGGGGATTTGTTAACTGAGAGGTGTCGCAGCATACAGAATTCACAGACTGGAAAGAACCAAGTACGTTGCTCAAGGGTTCTGTGAGCATGTCAAACTTTAGTGAAGGAGAAGGAGGAATGTGAATAGGGTTTTGGAAATCGCCCAAAGTGCTAAAGACCGATCTCAGGTGGTCTTCAGAGAATCGTGCTCCGACACAAGTAAGCAGATTGCTTGGTGATCCGTGTTGAGGTATGTTGGGAATTTCATGGAGAGCCGATGGAGTAGCGAAGTCTGGTAGCTGGGGCCAGTACTGGTTGTAATTGATGGTCCCGTTTCCGGCACCATTCACCATCGAACGTTCCTTCTGATCTCTCTTTGTAGCTTCTTCCTTCAAACCATTCGTGATCCGTCCAGTGCTGCGCTCCTTTGGCTGCCGGCCAAAGAGCTTCTTCTTGAGCCTCGTGTTCCAATAGTTTTTAATGTCGTTATCGGTCCTCCCTGGTAATTGCGCAGCAATGATGGACCACCTACATGAGCATCGAACGAGAGAGAAAGTAAGCACTCGATTTGAATAGGCAAAATTTGATGGCTAGAGCGACAACAAATCTGATTATCTCGGGATATTTTTGACGAAGAATTAGAGGAAGACACTAATTAAATCACCTGCTTCCAATGGTGATATAGAGACCACAAATTATGTTCTCTTCTTCCTCAGAGAAGGCGCCATGCTTGATGTTCGGCCGGAGATAATTGAGCCAACGAAGCCGACAGCTCTTACCACACCTCTTGAGGCCTATATTAATAATATGAGCAACTTGAAGAATAAGAATCGTTTTTCTAAACTCAACTAGGCGACTCTCGACTTGGTTCATCAAGAACAAAGTTGGAAAGGAAAAAAAGAGAAGAACCCGCTCTGCCTCAAAGCGTGGGACATACCGATCTTCTGTGGCAAGGCAATCCAGTTGCCGCCGGTGCCATGCTGCTCGATATAAGCCTTGAGTCTGGCATCTTCCTCGGGAGACCAAGGGCCTTTCTTGACATTGGCTTTGTCACAGCAAGGAGCTCTGCCCATGTTTCTCCTGCGTCTCGAAATTGTTATGGTGATCTCTTGAAGTGTGATTCGACCTCTCTCTTTTTTCTTGAAGGGTAGATGTCAATCGGGGGGATAATGATAATGTTAATATATATGCACGCGAAAGAGAAGGGAGGGGAGAGACAATAATGGCTGGAGAAGGAAAGACATGGAGTTGGGCAACGAGATTTCAAAAAGTAGGGATTAGAAAAGAAAAAAGAGGAAGCTTTATGAATATAATAATGGTGGGTATTTTGAAAATTGCCCCCGAACAGGTCCGGGGTTCTTTCCTCTTGGTTTGTCATCCCAAGGATCGGGTTATACGCACTATCGCCATCCCACATTGACTCTCTCTCTCTCTCTCTCTCTCTCTCTCTCTCTCGAATTTAGGGTTCACTTGGATTTAGTATGAATAAATTTCAGCAAACCGTGCATGGTTAGCAGGATATCATTTGAAAATATTATTTGATAAACCTAAAAGTGACATATATAGACGTGAATTTAACGTACATAAATTTTACGACATAATTAACAAAATAACATAGCAATTTTTTCATGTCACTAGTTGACATGATTATAAAACACATGTACAACACGTGAACATGAATTATCAGTTTCAGCTGATTGATAGAAATAAGTCGAATTTGTCTTTTTTTTCTTTTATATATTTTGGTGACACAAGTGCAGAAACCCAATTACTTAAAGGCTTATGGAACAACATATAAGTCATCACGAAACAGTTAAATCTAAACTTTAACATGTGTAAGTGGCCATAACTCAAGAATAGTTTGTATGAGTTTATGGGATTTGAACAAGTGACCTCCAGCTCATAAAGCTAACAATCTTGTGTGGTCCAATCGATTGCATCAACATGGGGGTTTAAATAACTCAAATTTGAGTGTGAGAAGCCACGGAGGAAAAAAAAGAAAAAAGAGTTCAAAGCGATGGCTCTTGATGATGTTGAAGTAGAAGCCTAGAAGGCATCTTCGCATCGGTCATCAGATGTTCATACAAATTGTGTGTCCAACATATTTGGGTAGTTTCTTCATAGTAAATTAGAGTTCAGCAATCAAATACTTACGCGAAATTTGGGCATCGTTTTGCGAGTCGTGTGACAATATGTGCTTGAGACCTAGGTCTGTCAAGATGACATTACAATGTCCTTCTCTTTTTCTTTTCTTTTCTTAGTAGATTTGTTGTCTGCTTTCGTGAATTAGGCTTGATCGGGCGAGTTAAGATATATGCATCACCTGTGCTCTTTGTGCTAGTAATCTGATTGCTCTTCGAAATATGGATTTTGCTTCAATGCAAATTGTGCAAATTCAATGCATAAGTGAATCCTAGTTTCTTTCGGGAAAAAAAAAATCCCAATCTCTCACTTGACCGGTATGAATAAAGTTAGGATAAGAATTAACTACTACTCGTTAAGCATAAGTTTTTTCTCATTTTCCCTGGTGTTACGATTATGCCTTCAACCCAACCCCCCTCCCTAGCGGTCCCGGTTTCCCTCTCTCCCTCTCAAACACACATGAGGATAGACCCGCATCTACAAAAAAACAGTCTTTGGCGAGCTCCACCACAAAGTACCATTAGCACCTACTCTCTTTCGTCGCCGTGTTGTCATTACCCCATCGTCATCGTCATCATCGGCTAGTGTCAAAGACCGCCACCCCGAGCCAGGGAGCCTCTCACCATCTCTCTCAATCGGTCGCAAGTCAAGGATCTGGGCTCGAACGTCCGGTCCGACCTCACCCAAGCCAAGATTCGGCATTGCCAACATTGGCTGGCCAGATGTAGTGTCACCTAAGTCCGGCGACGTCATGCGTGGCGGTCAATGTCAGGATATTTCCATTGAAACCCCAGCCCAAATAACTGATTAAAAGGTACATAGACCAAGTTCAGCTTCCTAAAGAAATCGTCTTGCGTAATGGATGACGCTCTTCGTATCTCGCACATAATGGATCAAGAAGAGAGTTAAAAGAGTACTACCAAGCAAAGAAAATAAGTTGGTTGAATGGTTCTTGGCTTACGCGCATAGTTGGAATGGCTCTTCATGTACCAACGCAAGCGGACTTCCCTCAAGATATCAAACGCAGCTTCCCCGGCACTTCCTTCCTTAATTTCGCAAATTGTACCGGCATGCTGTCATCAATAATGAAAGAAGCTTTCCACATCATCATTAGGGGTAGTTCTGAACTTCTCTAGTTTGCACTTGTTACATACGTGAATTTAGATGGTGAGAGGGAAATGTCCATCCTCAATTTAGGACCAGTCGCGTGTACTTATCTTGGGAAGCATATGCGACTTTAAATTTACATAAGAAAAGCTGTAGCGGAACTTTATTCGTTTTTCTTTATAGCAATCTTCCTTATCATATTCACTTATCTTGAGATCACGACATATTGCCTGTGTATCTCAATCACATATATTTATATGCTCTTATAATTTTAGGGACTATATTGAGTTATAGCCTGGAAAATTATCAATTTAGTATTCAACTTATTATAGGGGTTCACTTTCATCAATATAGTTCTAGACCTTTATTGCGAAATTTTAATGTAGTGCTAACTTTAAGAGTTGATCGGGTTTGTTGTATATGGAGCATGCAACAATGATATTCGTGCGGTAATTCAATTAAAAAGTTGTCATACAAACGATGCCTCCTCTTCAAGGGTCTGACACTTGTCTTCTAATTAATTTAATTAATTGCACACATGAATTTGATCATGCATGAATCTATACATATACCCCAAATTTGGGGGAAAACATAAATTCGAGATTCTACTTAATCTCCATTTATTTTACAGATAACAACTTCCAAGAAAACATTTTCCAAATTTTCGGTATTTGTTTTACGGAAAATGAACTAATAGTAAAAAACATTTTCCACCAAGGAAAAAAGGTCTTTTCAAATGGAGGAAAATGTTTTCCATTTTTCAAGTTGGGAAAAACATTTTCTTTA
The DNA here is from genome assembly GCA_007663325.1 of Eucalyptus pauciflora. Classification (NCBI taxonomy): domain Eukaryota; kingdom Viridiplantae; phylum Streptophyta; class Magnoliopsida; order Myrtales; family Myrtaceae; genus Eucalyptus; species Eucalyptus pauciflora. Next base: position 1,531,730 of record VMYD01000352.1, on the reverse strand, counting down.
CTCACTCTCTCTCTTATCTCATACCCCACTTTTTTTTTTAATTTAAAATTTTAATTATTTTTCTTTTTCTTTTTTTCTCTTTTTCCCCCCTTTTTTCCACCTTCTTCTTTGGCCAGTCATTAGCCACCGCTACGGTTGACAACCAGCCACAAGCGAGCCTCTAACTCATTGGCCTTGGGCGAGCTTGAGGTTCGTCAATGCTAGCCTCATGCTCGCTGCTCACTAGAACAGCAAACTAGCGATGAGCGCAAGCCTCAAGCTCGCCAATCTGGCCAATCTAGCAAGGCCTGAGGCTAGCAAGCTTGAGGCTCGCCCTCACGCTCGTCAATCTTTGGTAAGTTTGAGATTGTCTTTAATTAGTCGCCATTCGTCATTATGGCTGGCGACCGGCCAAAGAAGAAGAAGATAAAAAGAAATAAGAGAAAATGAAAAATGAAAAATGATTAAGAAATCGATTTTTTGAAAATAACAAATATTTTTAAAAAATAAAATGATAAAATAATTATTGAAAAGAAAGTGCATAGAGAAAAATATATTTCTTATCGAATAGCAAAAAATGCATTCCACTTCATTTTTAGGTTTTAGCCAAACACTATAAAATAATTACATTTTCCTAGAATGGCTTTTTGGAAAACATTTTCCCAAAACGCTACATTTTCCGCGAAATGAACGAAGCCTTAATTTCATTAATGAATAACTATAACACCGAGTCATTGATGAACACAACCTCATAAGCTTTTTTTTCTAATGGATAAAGGGATAGGAGTCATATAAGAGATTTTCATCATTCGTCACTAGTAACTATAAATTTTAAAATATATATATATATAGCAAAAAAATCACAAATATATTATATGAATATCAATTCAATCCAATTTTTAAAAAAAAAAAATTACCAATTTAGTCTTAAACCTTTTAACGTTTTGTCAATGTATTCCTTCCAACCAATTTTAACCAATAATTACTTATGCGAACACCAGCCATCTTAGGTGGCATAATTAATGCTATTATGGATTTGCAAGTTTTTAAGCATTTTTCTTAATTTTTCTTCCTTTCTTCCTTTTTTTTTTTTTACTTTTTTCCAACGTCCCTCCATTGATCGACAACCTCCTCCATTGGCTACAAGAGAGGGCTTGGACAAGGACCGCAATGCCCTTGCTAAGCATAGCGAGGGCTCTTTGCCCCTCATCAAATTGCCACGCCTAGATCTAGCATGGGGGTTATAACCCTCATCCAGATTTGACATAGGCATCTTGGCCCTCATCTGTGGCTGGTAACCTCCACCAGACATCACCGTGGCCGCAGACTTGTGATGGGAAATAAGAAAAAGGAAAAATGAAAGAAAAGAAAAGGAAAAGAAAAATAGAAAAAAAAATAATTCATAATTTTTTTTAAAAATTGCTAAGTGTTAGCACCGATTGTGCCATATGGGACAATTGCATCCATGTTCGCAAGTTCCTGTCAAATTGACCGGAATAAATACATTGACAAATTATCAAAATATTTAGAACTAAAATAGTCAAATTAAAAAGTTTATGACTAAATTAATATCATTATAATATATTTGGGACCTTTTTTATAATTATCCCAAAAAAGTGATGTAAAATACCATTCCTAAGTAGGATTGGCAATGTAACATATTTGTTATAATATTTAGTGCTCGTGAGTTTAGGAAAATTCCAAATAATGGCCTAAAGTATCTTCATTTTTTTAAATAAAAGCTTGAAGCGGATCTCGTTTCAAACAAGCTCTTGAAGTGACTATGTCTATTTTAGATAAGGATCTGACTTTACAATTAGTCAAGGGCATTTTATTCATTTATCTTTTTTTGATTTTTTTTCCTTTTTGGCTTCTTTTCTTTTTTCTTTTTCTTTTTCCCTTTTTTTTCCTTTTTCTAGTTTTTCTTTCTTTATTGCCGCTGGCTGGCCATTAGCAATGCCGAAAAAGGCTAAGCAAGGGTTGCCCTCGCCCGCCTAGCGAGGGCCACCTTCACCAACCACTACTAAGGTCAGCTAAGGTTGCCAACCCTCGATAACCATAAGTAAGGCCACCCTCGCTAGATCTGGCAAGGGTTCCCCTTGCCTAGGGCCTACAAGGGCTCAATGACCTCGCCGTCCGCTAGCGAGGAATGGCCTCGCCTGGGTGAGGATTGCCTCTCCCTGGGGGAGGCCACGAGAGAGGTCAGCCATCACCAACGGCCGGCGAGGGTCACTAAGCCCTCATCAACCTAGGCGAGGGCTGGCAAGCCCTAGCCTGATCGGCCCTTACTAGTGGCCACTAGCCCTTGCTATATATATATATATAAAAGGTGAAAAAAAGGAAAGAATAAAAAATAATTTAAAATTATAATTATAATTGGACGAAAATATCCTTGACTAGTCAGAATATTTAGCTAGCCAGCAACCAGCAAAATCAAACCTTTACTTGAAACAAGCATAAGCTCTTTAAACCCTTATTTGAAGTAACCATGACCACTTCATGTCCTTATTTGATATAATGTCCACTTCGGACTCTTATGTGAGAAAATTATAGCATTTTGGGCCCTTATTTAGAATTTTTCCTGTGAGTTTTATCCTTAGTTGAAAGGTTGTAGTGTTGAATTCATTTTTGCAATTCAATTCGTGATCGTGCCCCTGTTAGGCAAGATAGACACGTTTGTGATGGGACGACTATCATGATTCAACAATATTTGATCATTACTCTAAAAGGCAATACACCGAACGTCATCAAGAAAAATTTGTCACAACATTTAAATTTTTTGGGGGAGCTTTTTTAGTTGCTAAAGATCCATTTTACTAGTGAGTAAATTGGCAAACAAAAGCAAGTCTCGTATTGACTTTGGGTAAAAAATATTTTTGTAACATTGAAGGAGCTGTGAAATCCGAATAGACTTAGGAAGGATTCAATAAAAGATTGTTAATTGGGACATTGGGTTCTAGAAAGATTAACAGACTTCAAACCCAATGTGTAATAGGAGTTGACCCCACCTTATACTTTGAAAAACTCAATTCCACCTGGAGATTGAGTGAAACCTGAGCACTTGGTCCAATGGGTGAAAAAGAAGAAGCTAAAATCAAGCTAAAAGTCTAGAAGAAAGGTAAAAAATAAATAATAAAAATCTAGAAGCTAGAAAGTGCTTTCTATCATTTGGGACGATGAATCCGTCTTCGATTTTTGTTAGGTCACCAAACAAGAGACCCTAATATGGTTTTGCAAAGAGACGTAAACTACTAATACAATTTTATTTTTTTGTCAAAACTACTTGAATTTATTAGTGTCACGTCAAATAGCTTAGGTTGACTTTGGCAATTTCTACTGGACCCAATCCCTTTAGATGAGACCACTAGAGAGCAATCTTTTATTAGGAGTGCCCTGAACTGTTGTGGTCTAGTAGATCTATTGTAAAGTCTACAAGATAGGGAAGGTTAATAAGCTGGATGGTACCATGTAGCATTCAATGTTAGGGACATTGCAGCGGATGGCTTGTCATGTGTCACGAGGATGCAGTCTAATGACATGTCTAAAGGGCATGGGTTAATTCATTCATTCGGGATGCTCTTGGATTTCTAGGCTTCAACATTTTTAGAAGGGCTTTCCTAGGATAGTAAATTTTGGACTACTAGAAGAGTAATAACATATTGTGAGTTAAATTTTCTTAAAAGAATGGATTTCACGATAATTTTAAATTATTATGTGAATTGAATCATTGCGAGCTCCACAACTCACTCCTCTCTGACTCAGCTGTCTTCATGCGCAGGCCAACATTCAAGCGTTCTAGAGTCGCTCCTCCTCTCACGCCCTCTCTGTTTCATCCCGCTTCTAGAGCTGTCTTCGCACGGCGCTGATCCTTCCACGAGGGTGAGAATTCTCGGAACCAGACCCCGTCAACACCGACGTCTCTAACGGTCAATGCGACTCGTCTCGTCCACCAATTAGTATCCAAAAAGTTGATCCCGGATTCTACCCCATCCGCAATACTTAAAAAGAGAAGGGTTGAAATCACATCCTCGCACTGTAGCGGAACGATTATTAAACAATTAATCAACAGGAGCCGGACGTAATTGATGGCTTTCTGGGGGGAGGTGAAGGAAGATGATCTAACACGACAATTGTGGAAACAAGGACATCCTATGGGGTCCCAAACCAAGATCAAGGACATGATAATGATTCAATGTATAATTGTTTCAAGTTCCATCCTTGATTTTTCCTTTATTATATATTGCTGTTGTTGTAATTGTTATTATTATAATCGCAATGATTATTATTATTTTATTAAAGTTGGAATTCCGTGGACAAACGGTTGCCCTCTATCACATCAATGGCGTCAACAATTTAGACCTTATTGCCTGTCCCTTGCGATTCCTGCTCTCTTTACAGCTGCATCGTTTTCTCTCGGCAGCAGCCTCGTTGGGAGCCCCGTCTACATGGCAAATCACTTGCGAAATAAAAACAACCTGTGTTATTAAAAAATTAATTTAGACGTCCCGATTAATTAATGATTTCCCTATAGCTTGTACCTCTAAAGTCAATTAAATATTATTAATGGATTAAAGTCGCACATGTTGCACTTCGCACTAAGAATAATGAGTTATTGAGGCTCAATTTTATTTCGCAAAAAATGAATGATTTGAAAAACATTTTCCTAAAAATAATTGTTTATATCGTTTAAAATAATTAGTTAATAAAAAATATTTTCATTATCGACAATAATTTATGTCTAAATATTTTTGTGGATGATGAAAATATAATTCGTTTATTTATTTCTATAAGTGATACTGACAATTATTTTTAAGAAAATATTTTCTAAATTATTTATTTTACGCAAAATAAATGCACCTTAATTGACAAGTTTTGATAATTGTGTAATTCCTATCAAGGAAAAATAAATATAATATATTTTAACTAAAATCGCCAAAATTAGATATAGGGAGACTTAAAAATACCTCGCCGATACAGTGTGCATGTAGAATTTGAATAGTTGGATAAAAGATAAAAAAATAAAAAAAATAAGCGTCTGAAAGGAACTTTTGAAAGGGTAAATGAGGAAAAAAAAGGAAGATTCGTGGAGGAAGAGATGGAAGTCAAAGCCGGCCGGAGCAATAAACTTGAATAAAAGAATAAATTAGGTTAAAACTTCTTGATTTAGTCAAATGCGATCTGCCCAAAGGGTCTTGCATACTGCGTGTGAATGCGAATGCAATCACATACAGATATGGATCTGGCGGATGCCCATGCATCCAGAACAACCAAGAACTTTTCTCATAAATACTCGTTCTTACCTGTGGCCGCCCTCTATTTATTACATTAAGCTTCTGGATCGTACAATTTGATATGGTGCCAAAGTCAAATTCTGCCCGGTTCATTTTGCCTATGTGACCCCTTGTACGCGTCGCTCGAGTCAGCATAATCTAATAAGATTTTTGGAATCCTTGGGTTTAAAATTTTATAATCCTCCAGGTTTCGTCACTCTTTTATATATGACCTAATAAAATAAGCTCAAATAATCTCAATGCGGAAACTATGGACCCACCGTATATGAAGGTTTAATCTATTTCCATATTTAAATCCTTTGTTAACGACGGCCTCAACCCCAGGATAGCCCCTATGCAAGTTATCTCACCTTGCTTTAAGGTTTTGGGGTTTGAAAGCTGCAAGTATTAATGCCTCCACCAGATAGCCAATAAATACTTTGTTGGCTATAGCAGAAATTACACAGCTATAGCCAATAAATACTTTGTTATACTCAGCACTTAATTTTCACACAACTCTGCCAAATCCAACCCCAACCCCTCCTGAGAATGTGGGGTTTCAACTTCCATATCCTACAAGAAGGCAAGGTAAAAATCTGAGAGTGGGAGTTAACATAGGAGTAAAGTAGAACTGACAAAAAAAAAAAAATTAATAAGCCAAGCCTCAAAAGGAGTACTCAAATAATGACCGTTTTGAGAATGGATTTTACTTATGAATCAAGGCACAAGCTTTCTCCTGTCAAATCAGGAGACTTTGGTATTACACCTTCCAAGTTAAATATAGGACCGTTGGAGTATCCACTCCAGAAATTTAGTATATTGAGAAACAAACCTGTGGCTTACATAGTTCTTAATTAAGGGTTTCTATCTCACTAATAAAAATGTGATTACCGTCAATAGGGAAAAACATAAATTATCAAATTAAAATCGACTCAAGGAACCCAAAAAAGTAGTCGAGTTGGTCAACACTCATTGCCAACTTGAGTTCTTGAGGAAAGGCCTTCTGTCCTTGAAATTATTTTATTGCTGTGAAATTTTTGTGGCTCGATTGATTCATATACTATTTATATACATGTGATCTCCTTTCACTTATTAGTTTAAGTTTACGGATTTGTTATTCTAACATGGTTTCATAACTAGATTTACTATTTTTGCATTTGCGTCCATCCTGTTATTCAAATTCCCCGCATAATTATGATGTAGTTTTTGAGTTAGGCATTCTAATAAAATTAAAATTAAAATTAATCTGACATCTTGAGCTTATCCATCAAGCTGTAGCCATCATAATTACGCAAAGTCTCCCTTGCAGTAATTTTAAAACATGATGGGAAAAACCTAGCTGGAAAATATCATTTACTATGGAGGGCGGATCCACGGCAGATTATAATGAGTTCTTTTTCTCTTCTTCTTTCCGACAAATTTTATCAGAAATCAAGTCGAAGTTGTCCGAATGGACTTCACATTAACGACAAAATTAGCCAGTAAAGTCAGAACTATAATATAATGTTGTGACGAAGAATTTGAAAACAAAGGTCAATTGTGAAGTTTCCATCTTAAATTCCTATTTGGAGCTATCACGTAACTTACGCTCCGTTTAATTCGCGGAAAATGAATAATTTAGAAAACATCTTCCTAAAAATGATTGTTTTATATTACCTACCATCATGAATGGACAAAAAATATTTTCATCACTCACGGAAATTTATTGTTGTCGATAATAAAAAAAAAATTGATTAGCTAGTTATTCTAAATAATACGAATGATCATTTTTGGGGAAATTTTTTTCAAAATTGTTCATTTTTCACTGAACAAATAAAGTATAAATCTATATAAAAGTAATTTTTTGTAAATCTCCTAATCTTTTAGTGAACCAACTTTACCTAAGCAATATATGGACTTAATTCAATGCATAAAAATTGATTCAGGTATCACTTAACTGCTAAAAATGTTTCCAGTGTCGGTTTTTTTTTTTTCTTTTCTGTTTCATACTTTAAACTATTAGCTAGGGGATGTGCAAAAGAGTACTTGCAAAATCGGTATGACCAACCGACCAAAAAAAAAAAAATCGGTATGACCAGATAGATTTCAAGATGGGTATTAAAGGTCGCAAATTATGATCACGGGATCTAAAATTTCGTCATCGGTGAGTGCAAAAGTGGGTTCCGTGTCTGTGTTCATACTCACTTTGTACTCTGTGCAGGATACCCAATAGAAAGAAATGTGACACCTCTATAAAGGAACATGGTACCTTGCATATGATTTAAGAGTATAATAGTTCTTAAACATTTATAAGTTTCTCTTTTTTTAATAACTTTTTCACGACAAAATGTGTGAAATGGAGGAAGCTGATTTAATTTTCTATTTACTTTTTATAATTTTTATTAAAATCAACTTAAAAATCTTGATAAGCTGATTTAATTTTTTTTATTGAAGAAAAGTTTTAAAAGTACCTTGTATTACAGGGTTATCTAGAACTAGAACTTGTCAACACGTTTTCAATATACAAGGTGGTTCTAAGAATAGGAAGGAGTAGGTTTCGAGTTCCAGAAACTAAGAACCAATATGACCGGATGAGTTTCGGGGCAAGACAAATACTCTACTCACCTGGAAACCTGCGTAGCTGCCATCGGCAACCACTCTCTGCTTTTATATTTTTTGGAAAAAGGGATTTGCCATGGGAAAGTGAAGTGTAAAAAAGTCTTCAAGGGGAAAAGATGGAAATGGTCTTTCATATGCGGGCCACCAGCACGTCCGATCATCTCTCTTCCTTTATCTTGTTTGTCTTATTTGGCTGTAGCTAGTGGGTAGCTTGACCTTTGCAATGCAACCTTTTTTAGGTCTTGCTCAAGTACAATCTCGAGGTAGCTATCTTCCAGAGGCAATCTTCAAAAATCTATCTCTCTCTCTCTCTCCCTCCTCATAATGATCTTCAAAAAATCTTACTTATTCAAAGAAAAGGGGTTGAAAGGTGATTTACATATATATAGGTGTTCATATCAGTCCATATATAGCTTCTTACTCTCATTTCTTGTTAAATACCTAATAATTAATAAGTGAAAGCTCTTTCAGTATAAATATATATATGTTCAACAATTTTAGCATGTCCAGAAAATAGATCCAAGATGCTTATCAATCATATTTCCTAACAATCTTATATATCCATAATTCTTGTCACACATGTGATACAAACTACAAGAATAAAGACAACAACGAATTGTTTGAAAAATGTTTCCTAAAGTTATTTATTTGTATCTTTCAGTAAAATTAGCTGATAAAAAATAATAGTAATCAACGCCTGAATGTTTCCGTTGATGACAATATTATTTTTCATCCATTCATTTTTGTTAGTAATACGAATGATCGTTCTCAGAAGAATATTTTTTAGGATCATTTGATATGAACTTGCTTGTTCGCAACTCGTCAAAAAAATAGTGTAACTTGTTAATGGAATTAGCTTTTCTATTTGATTTGTAATGTATGAAAAATGGGTAATTAGGGGCAATTCACTTAAAGGGGAAAAGGGTTCGTCATGATGACCAAATGATGAAGTTGCGAAAAGATGAACATGATTGCGGAATGTGTTGCCCAAAGGTCAAAAAGACAAGAGGACAAATGGTCTGATCTTTTCCAGATAATTTTCAGCGCTCACACACTCATGTCAAACACGTCGCCTGGTTTCCAGAGTGATTGACTCTTTAGAGACTACAATTCTACTTTTGGTGCGATATTATTTCCTACTTTTTAAATGTTCCCGAAATTGACCGCTGCATAATTAAACATAATTAATTAAGAAAAGAAAAGTGGCAAAATCAAAATTAACTATTGCTAATCCTCCTTTGTGAAAAAGTAGTGAGAACGAGAGAGTTGAAAGTTCATAAAGTTCTTATAAAGGAGGTTTCTAAAAGCTACGACTATGTGTGGGAAGTGGGAACGAGAAAGCAATTATGAAAAGTCGTGGCTTCCAAAAGAATTATTATTAATTCCGTCTCATAAAAAAATTAAAATAGATAAATCGTGACACATTTACTCAAAATTATTTTGCGTCTCGCAAAAAATCTCAGATTTATGCCCTCACCTAAATTTATCCTATATTAAAGTGTATACGTGTTAATAATTTTTTCACGTTAGATCTATTTTATAGTCATCTAGCATATGTGTTGGCATGTACCAATTTCACGAGACGTTGGATGAAATAATTTAGGTTAGGGATACCGGTTTTGGTTTTTTCATGTGAGATGAAAATTAATTTTGGGTAAACATGTTACGTGATACCGTTTGAGAATTTTTATGTAATGAAAATTGGTTTGGGTTAAATGTATAATGTAGAATCAGTGTAAGATTTTTTTTTAATGATATTAATATTAAAAATTATCCAATAACTTCAATTATTAGCTTTTACTTTGCTTTCCATTGATGAATTTTTTTGGAAATTTATAATTCGGATAAAGTTCATTTTGTCTCGTAAAATCTGCGCAGTTTAACACCTAAAGTTCATACGGTGTCTCACTGTCTCTCCATCATGTACTTTCACAACTTGAAGTTCACGCAAAGTTCGGGTCATCAGTAAATGGTTAGTTAGAGTTAAGTCAATCCAAAAGCATAATTTATACAGTCTGTTGAATGATTTGATGCATTTACCCAGAAATTGATCTGCTTTTCTGCCATAAGACAATAAAACTTCAGCTGTAGTTTCGCTGTCATTTTGTCTCATGTGTTTGCAGCATGCAAAGACTGAGAAATGGTTCTGATTGTTAAGAACGCAAACTGAGAAAAAGCAAAATTGGAGGGGCCAATTGTAAAGCAATTGACTTTGGATTTTACCCGTGATCCTATGTTTAAATTTAGATATTTCTCGTGTCAATCTAGTTTCTTTATATAAGTTGTATTACTTTGGCAACATAGCGACGGTTCCCATATTAACATGAATATTTTTTAAAAATTTGTTACCTTTTTCTCATCTATTAATCATAGGAATTTTCCAAGTTGAACTTTATGCTACCAGACCTTAGAATTCCAAATTCATATTATTCTTACCATAAATGATTCGCTCAACTTGCATTTTTTTTTTCCAGAGATTATTACATAAATTCAACATCGTTTGCTGGAGAATTTGATTTAAAATTTTGTAACATCAAACTATTGTGGAGCAGAGCAAGTCGAGTGGGAAAATTCACATGCCTACTAGTAGGAGTGAGCATGGTCTAGATTAGGTTGGTCCACCCCCTAACCTTAGGATCAATCCATACAGTATTGATCTTCAATTTTTGGGACCAAGAACCGACTATATTAAGCTTAGGACCGAGGACTGAACTGACCCAATGGATTTGGTTCTGCTCCTGGGTTAACTTGGGACTAACTGATAATTTTTTTTATTTCATTTCTTGTACTCTCTGAAAAAACAACCTACAATTGCAAATTACAAATCCATCAATAATGCGACGTTGTATTCAACAAAATTAAGATAAGGCACTAATAGAAATTTCACACATAATAAATGCAAGAAACCATAAAAGGGATTAAGACCGCTCATAGAGATATATGACAAGATGGGAAGTTGAGTGGCGAGCAAGGAAGTTGAGCAGGATGAGTGTCAAGCAGTGAGCGGGGAAGTTTTTTCCTTTAATTTTGGCAAATTAAAGACTAAGATAACAAGGACGAATACTGGTCCAGGGATCCTAAGACCAAAGACTAATCCGGTCCCCTGAGAACCAAACCAAGACCAGTAGATTTGGGCTTGTCTAGGATCGGTCCAAGATCCGCTAGAGCTAGAAATGGAGTACATAAATGTCTCATGCAGGACATGGACCGGGGATGGGCCATTTCTAATGATAATGGGGGCGGGGATGAGGAATGCAACTCTCGCACCCACCCCGCCTCATTTCTTCATCACGGGGCCGGGCACCATATCCATTCATGCCCCTTGCCCCGCACGCCGAGGTGGAAAAATTAGCCCCATCCCCACCCAAAATCCATTAATTGCAAGTTCCATCCATCTTTAGATAGGTAATTTATAATTCATCCGATCGAGCGCAGGGTCGTCCGCCTAGTTCGAGTGGAGGGTATACACTTTCAAGTTATAATTAGAGTTATGACCAGTAAATAAGATTAAGACGGTCATATTCAACACGACTCCCTATCAGGCTATCACTATGACCGTTAGACAACCCATTCTTGAGATATGAAAACTAGGAACCACACGGAGCAGAACAGAAAAACGAATATAGCACCATGGAGTACACAATAAACGTGAATACCAAACCGGTCCGCCCTACAAGCCAGTTGAAGCAAATCTCCAACAATAGACATCCTCACACCTTTATCGAGTTTTTAACCATCCGCAACTAGAATAACTAATGTTTTTTTTTTGCCATCATTAGACAGCCCCATTAGAACTGTGACTGGCTCTTCTGTGTATCTTAGGGCCATTGGACTCAACACCTGCCCAGATATGAAGGAGCTCACAAGGAAAGGGGTTTCAGATAGCCGGGTTCTTCATGTTGTCATTAGTTAGGGATAACAAACACCATTCCCATGAAATAGTTCCGGTTAATAATTCTAAAAATACATACTAGATCATTTAAGCAATCAAGCAACAATAATTTAGTAAGACGGGAAAGTAACAAACAGCCTTAAACATCGATGCTATGCCTAATCTGAAGCACGAAAAGTCCAACATCTCTCTCTCATCTGAGGGACTGTTCACTTGTAGCAAAATCTACAAAGAGAAAACCAACAGCTCCAAGACTAAAACATGGTCTCTCACAACACAACCGTCTCAGAACAATTGTGCCCATTCAATCAAAAACCTATCTACATCAATCTCCCACCAGAGAAAATGAGCTTCATAGCTTTACTGAAAAAGGACTGAAAGTCACGGATACCAGAAGACAGGAAAAGATCAAACTAGTGATATAATTGCATCACTTGGCCTATCTCAGCTCAACAGTCCAATTCATCTTGTCATCAATGAGACCCATCTGCAGTCTGGTGAGTACAGAATAAAGCTTTTGTGCGACGACTCCGAAACCCCCCTCAACATAAGTCACCCTGCCAAAATGTTACATCGCAGAATTATATTCACGTACTTCTTGTTATGAGAACATACCTATCAACAAGTCAATGTTTCACAAAAAAGGCATCTCTTGTTTAGCACAACGTTTGATGTCACTTTGATTCAAAACAAGTGCGTGTGTCCAAAATGCAAACTTAACAGCTTAGAGGGATGCAATGGCTGTTCTTTTCTATGCAATCAAGGTGCAATCATTTCAACCCTAGTTATTGCACTGTTCAGTGAATAGGCTCTGAGGGGGACCAAGTCATGTCTTGTTAAGGATCAATGGTGGATTTACCTTCTACCACGGTAAGTGATACTTCCTACTGGTGATACAACCACAGCTGTCCCAGTGCAGAAAACTTCATCAGCATCAAGCAACTCCTCCACTGCTACAAGCCGCTCCTCAACCTGCATTTTAAAAAGCAAGCGTCAGAAAATAGTGACTTAATATACATCTCTGCAAAATGCTCTAACTGCAGAATGCAGAAACAGCATATCCACCTGTTAACACCCTCTTGACAATAGTTAAACTAAGGTGAAGCAGCTCCATTTTATATAAAAGCACCTGCTCTATTATTCATGTTGCTAAAGGCAACAAAAAGTATTCTAATTGATACCACATGAACCAATGAGCATTACAACAAGGAAAAGTAGCACATTGCAATTCTTGAGAAACAAGAACACACCACACAACTACTGAGAATTCAAGAATGAGTTACTTTTGACCAACCTACAGCTATATATAACCATCAAAAGAAAAAATGTCAACATTTTAGCACATGGAACGGAAGGACTGCTCAAGTCATAAGCTTGACTACAAGTGTGTTTATTCTAAAGAGCAGGAAGCCTATAATGGGCAGTTTCATAGATATTTTATGAATTGCCCACAGGCTATCAGGAACTATGCAGGAAAGGCACAAAAACCTGAAGAAAATCAAGGGGAATTGAGTCAAGGACTTTGATTATGGAAGTTCATATATTTTTCTCAGTACAATGGCTTTTGAACCCCATCATATTCATTAAACAAATTAGCAATTGTAATATGAGGCTACACCATAAATAAATGATAAGAAGAAATCTTTCTTAGGGGGGAAAAAGGCATCAACACTCTGAAATGAGCAAACTTTACTTCACGAGAGCTTTTATTTTTCCACTTTTGGCATCTACATTAATCCAGCATGACTAGCCCCCTCATTTTTATCATCCATATATCTATACCATTTATAGCCCCTTGTTTTCTATTCTCAATCATTCTATCAAATAAGAAAAGACATAAAAAGTGGATTACAAAGGGGGAAAACTAGCACTGGTTGGTCGTATACTACATGTGCACAAGCATAGTATCATGCAATGACTGAAGCGATGATACCTAACAATATGCATCGACAGCTTGCTATCAGAGATGGAAAAATGTACCTGGAAACCTTCACTGCGAGCAACATCAATTATGCTCTTCCTCGTAATACCTGGTAGGATTGTCCCTTTTATTGCTGGCGTACTTATAACATTACCCTACAATTGCATACCAATCACATCATTAGCCAAAATTATCCTTTATGCATAGAATGATGGGATGCAGGTGAAGATAGTTGCAGAACAATTACCACTCATCAGGATAACATACTGTAAAAATAAAAGCCACAAATCCAAAAGCATTTAATTAAGATTTCTGAAGACATTGGTTTAGGAATACCAATACAACACAACAGTAAAAAAAACATAAGAATATAATGACTGGCAGTACTCTCAAATTTCACTTTTGCCATCAGAAAGTGAAAACACTCTGTTTACAACCAAGATTGCTGCAAAGTGGGACACTAAGGTCTAAATAGCTCCAGTCTAACCAAAATAGCAATTACTTTATTTACATAATTAAAAGAATTGAGGCTTCTTCACACTCTCATATGATGCAGAAAAATTGGTCCCCATCTATCGAGTCAAATCACAACTGGAAACTTCTTTTCCTTTTCTTTCCCTGAGAAAATTTGGTGCAATCACACACTTATACTTTTGAAGATGACTTTATCCTCTCACTAAATCTGCATCAACTCTAAAAATTCCAAACAATTTGATCACGCTACACTTCCAATAAATCAAAGTTGCTACAAAAGTCCACTGAAATGTAACAGAAGAACTGACAATAACCACCCCCAACTTTCAACACTAATTGCACTGCTTTTCATATTAAAGGTAATTGCATCATCAGGTTCAACAGTCCAACCAGGCCAGAAATTTATATCCAAGTCAAAATTTGAATAATAAAGAGGACATAAATTGATTGCAGTCCCATGAAAAAAGTGCCTTCACTGCTCTGCTTCATAATACAGAAATAAGGGTTTATCAGCAAGCCTCTCAAGTAACACCATGAATAAGAAACGATTCTCAATAAAGAAGGCTTAAGGACATTACAACATCCAAACCAAGATTGCCGCATGCTAGTCAAAAGAACAGAAAACATAGGGCTTCTCCAAAAAGGTGTGTCTACGAATGATGTTGGTTGCCACCAAGTGACAAAAGTCAATGGCAAACTAAGTGTCATTTTAAGTGCAACACAAAGATTAGATATCCATAAAAATTCATGATCTCTTGTCTATGATGTGCTGAGCATGATTTGTAACTATGACTGACATAGAAATGCATAGCATAATTTTATGTAGAATGATTAATTATGAATCATGGTAACTTGGATAAAGCATTCTCATAAGCATATAAGTACCTGATCTCACTCATACTCTATCAAAGCCCTATTCAGAAAAGGTAGCCATTCCTTAGGATGCGTTGATTTCCCAAAAAACTTTATGATAAAGAAAAATGCTTCCAGGAAAATTATTAGTTTTTATTTGTTTGGTGGTATGCTGAAAAGCACATAAAACTCTATTTTAAGATAGAAAGTGAAGAAGGTACTGAGTATTTGTGGTAAGAGACTAGTTATGCTTGGAAAAAAGGTTTCCTCTATTCACTGGGAATCCGTCTTCCTAACTTTAGGTATGGATGTTTTCTATAACCGTAAATGTTTTTCCATTAAATAACCAATTTCAATGAACCAAACATGTGAAAATTCAGAAAACTAATTCGAGGAAAGCTCTTTCAGTGAAACAAACACACCTTAGTTTGTTTACCCAGTATTCCATGTAAAAAAACAAGATACTTCTAGGTCAACAAGCACCCACCTGTTGTGGTGGCAAAATAATGGAGCTAAAGAAGTCAAAAAGTCTTTAGAGTTTGTTTCATGGAGAACCAATGAGAATTATATAGATTTTAAACTGGCAAATGTTCCATCAATACAAATACCTTCACAACAAAAATGTTGCAAGAAGAAACCTCCTCTAAATACTTTTTGTGCACACAATCAAGGTAGAGAACATCTGAAAAGCCTTTGGCTTTGGCAGCAGATTGTGCCTTCAGAACCTACAATACAGAATCAGAAAGAAGACATCATCATTCAAGTTCACATACTAATACATAAATCTAATGACAAACACTCATGCCTCGCTATACTGACAATAAAGGCCCAAGAGACATTTAAGAATGGCTGCCCCTAAATGATAACAGACAACAAGGAAAATAAAAAGGAAAATGAAAGAGCATTCTCAAGTACTAATGCATAAATCTAATGACAAACACTCATGCCTCGCTATACTGACAATAAAGGCCCAAGAGACATTTAAGAATGGCTGCCCCTAAATGATAACAGACAACAAGGAAAATAAAAAGGAAAATGAAAGAGCATTCTCAAGTATACCACGGAGAGACAAAATGGATGTAAGAGACAATGAAGTAGATCTCAACAGATACGAACACAGAAGAAGATGAAACTGAAGTAAGAATTGACCCCAATAGGGTTAAGAATATAGTCTCAATATTTAGTTTGTTTCTAATTTTCTGCTCTCTCGTTATACTATAGAGATACAAAATGGATGTGAGAGACAATGAAGTAGATCTCAACAGATACAAACACAGAAGAAGATGAAACTGATGTAAGAGTTGACCCCAACGGGGTTAAGAATATTGTCTCAATATTCAGTTCGTATTTAATTTTCTTAAAACTTGTATCATAGATACAAACAGATATTCTCTCTAGGAAACATAGCTTGTGCAACAAAATTATAAGAGATATTTTCCATTTGGTATTCCCAATTTACTTTTTTCATTTGGAAGCTGTTTTGAAAGTGCTGGCAAACACATTTTCTAGGCTGTTTTCACTCTCAAGTGGAAATTGAAAATAGAAGATTCATGAACCAAAGAAGGCCTTAGACTCTCACTGTCCAAGAAGGATAAATAAGCCATCAATCACATATTTCACATTGGTTTTCTTTAAGCTTCAAGTTTAGAAAATTTAGCGAGAGAGAAGAAATGACTTTCACAATTGGAAGCTCCCCTCTAGATGCTTTCAAAATTGAAAATATTAGAAGGACAACAAGACAGCATCTTAATTTTATTGTTTAATTAAGTGAAAAATAAGTGAGAATTTTTTACTTCCGTGCAATCATTTACTGTAGCAAGTAATCTCCATGAAGAAGTAAACACTATAGAATAAAGAAAACTTGAAGATGAGATATAAGTGCAGATACACACGTCTACTACCTATCTAGAGGTTATTAACAAAAACAAGCAATCTGAAATCAAGGAAAAAGACTTGCTTCCTTACCGCAGCATAATTTCCAATAGTCTTGACACCTCCAGTACCACCAGGGGTAGCTCGATGCAGTTCGTTCTCCACCACCAAATGTATTGGTGCTACACCTTCCTGTCATTCATATTGGAAGGCATTTGTTCAAACTAAACATAAGGGAAAGATAAAAAAAGCTGCCAAATCAAAAGATAAAAAACTATCTGGCAAACGAAACTCCTAATAGATTCAATTATAATACTACCAAATGATGAGAAAAATAGAAGCCCTTTGAGACCACTTCATGTCAGAGACTTAAGTCTACCATGATTGATCTCCTAGTTATGTTCAAGTTCATCATGACAACAAGTACAGTACAAGCAACTTGTTCCAAATATAGAGACAGTTTACAATAGTACAAGAAAGAGACAAAACATGAGGATTGACTCGTTACTAAAGCATACGACTAAAGTGAAAGCTAATAAACTAGATTTTAGACAAAAGAATATGACAGACCTTGAAGTAGTTTCCCACAGGTGAAACATAGATTAGAAAGGTGTATTCAGGAGAAGGGGCAAGACCAAGAACGGCTCCACTCCCCATGAGCAATGGCCTTATGTATAAGGAACCATTACCATTTGGCGGTATCTGAAAGAAAAAAAATTACGGGCTTAAAGCAAATAGCAGAGAGAGAGAGAGAGAGATGCATATATGCAAAGTGGCTTTCTTACCCAACGTTTATTTGCTAATACAGTGGCCTTTACAGCCTCAACAAATTGTTCAACAGTGGGTGCCGGCATGCACATACGCTCTGCTCCCATTCTCATACGCAGTGCATTTTCTTCTGGGCGAAACAAAAGGATATTACCATCATGTTTCCGGTAAGCTTTCAGACCTTCGAATAAACCCTGTGTTGGAAGAAAACACATAGGCCCACCAAATTAAAGGTACAAACACAGATAGAATAGACACTGAAGAATAAAACGGCCTTAAGAGCATGAATATGACATCTTCTTCATTCCCACAATCGAAAAACAAAAGGGTAGCAAACCATACATACATCCTGAAATTTTAACTTATTTTTCACCACGCAAAATCTAGCCAGTAAGTGCAATGCATTTATGGATAAAAGAAAATTAAATTTTGGCGGAGTCTGGACCAAACTTAATATCTGACCTGGCCATAATTTAAAACTCCTGCGGAAGGGCTCAATTCAATGTTCCCGAAACGCCGTAATTCACCTTTAGAGAAGTTTCCATCTCGACCACATTTCATGGTGTACATGTAATCAGTGGGCAGCAACCCAAATCCAAGGTTCTCCCAGTCTATGTCTGCTAATTCGTTTACCTCACTGCTGTGTTCAAAGAAACATGTCAGCAACATATGCAGGTTTCCGCTTTAATTGGGCAACTCAATCAAGCTGTTGCTTAGGTATCTAACCACTGCCTCAAGATTTCCACCATTTCTACAAGTCCAAATTCGGTTAACTGATCCTGTAATAAACATTAAAAGCATATTTTGCAACCAGCATAGAGCACTGGGGCCAACCACAGGCGACAAAACGCCCTTTAATGAAACAATGAGCAAGCTCTTTGGTGCCATTATCATTGCCACCTATCTATTACCCCTTCCCAAAATTCCATGACTTCACTACCCTTGCCCTGAAAACCTTATAAACAGCTAAGCAGATTCTCCCAGAATTTCACGCTCAAAACACCACAATGATGCAATGCATCCAAAGCCATTTTCTAAAGACTCTCACAAGGAGAGAGAAAGAAACCCAACATCAACTGCGACAAACAGGCGAGAGAGAGCCACCTGTAAGTGTCAGATAATGTGGCATTGCACGTCAATGGAGAGGCCGGTTGTTGCAGAACACCGCAAAAGGTGAGTGGGTATTGCTTCTGCAGCTGCAGAAAGAAACCCATAAAAAGACCCATCATTCCAATTCGGTCACATAATGAGAGGGATCAAGACATTCCTTTTCCCCTCAGCTATTATACCAGTAACAATGAAAACAGAACTGACCCTGAGAGATGCGGCAGAGGGGTGTCTCTTCTCAGGGAAAAACGAAGAGGACCTGAGAGCATGGCCATGGCGGGAGGGGCCAATCAGGTAATTCGGCTGGGGAGCTGCCAGCGCTGGAGTACTCTCCATTTGAGCTTCTGCGCGACTTCTGGTTCAGAGAGACAGAGAGCAGAAGGGAGAATATAGAGTTGAGGTAGTGGCTGCTCTGTTTCCGGGTCCTATTTAACCTAGACGATGGCAGCGTATGACTTCACATAAATTCTAGACCTGCCTAATTTAATGGAAAAAAAAAAAGATTGGCCGGAAAAGTCCAAGTCAAAATCTAGCACCTAATATAATAAATACGATTTTTATTAAGAAGTGTTTGACGAGATTTAATTACCAAATTAAATTAGAAAAAGGATTTTGTTAATGATTGGCTAATTAATATTTGAAAAAAAAAACATTTTCTTTCTTAATATTGTACTTAACACATTATACAAATTTAACTTGATAAACCCACCAAGAATTTTCGTGCTTGCGTGGCGGACTCACTTTGCCGGACCAACCAGACAAATCTCACGTGGAGCTTTTTGTCTTTTTGTGGCTTTTGAAACCAACAAAATAATATTAAAAAAATTAAAATGGAGTAGACATGCAATTTGCTCGTTCAAATCAAGAGAAGCTGTGAGCTATGTAATATCAACACGGACACGTGACACACGACACGACACGACATGCCAATACGTCATTTCTAAAAAAGTAGATAATTCCGACACGTTTCGACACGTTATATATTAAATATATTTTTATATATAAATGCAAAAATAAATAAATAATAATAAAATGAGCATAGAATTAATTTATACTAAAAATATTAATCCATTTGTTAATATCATTCATGGTTTTAATTTAATAGAGATTGAATGAGAAATTAAAAAATTGTTAACACAAAAGAGTAAATTTGAATGAACATGTCCTGTTTTCTTACACTTGTCGTAGATTAGTGAGATTTTTTAGTCCCAGACAGAATTTGGAATTCATGATATAGATTGGCTTAGAGCTCCTCTGCAAAACAAGGTTCAAATCTAGGACAAGAACTCAAAGAAAAGGAAATAACTAAATTGGCCATGGAAAATATGAGGAATAACTCACAAGTCAATGACATAGACCAAAAGAGATAACTCACAGAGACGCATGTGAAAGGTAGAAAGAAGCAAAAAAAAAAAAAAAACTCACAACTTTAAGTCTACAAGGGCAACGGAGCGACGCCATTGAGAAGAGGGCGTTTCATCGTCACTCACGGGATTGTCAAAACTTATAAGTGAGAAACTTGAGAATGATAATTTTCTTCTTTCTCATTTAATTTTGTTATTTTCATTATTTTTTCATATATTTATATTTTGACCCATCAAGTATTGAAATTTTTTAAAATTGACCCCATGCATGTTGGAATCGCGTGTTGGAATTTCGAACTCGCGTGTCGGAACGTGTTGGAGCATGTCGGAGTGTTAAACACGACATGAAGGCTTCCGGAGAGTGTCGGTGCGTGCTTCTTAGGCTGTGAGGACTGGCGAGGAACGCAAAGACATTTCCAAGGGTATCTCTAGTTTCTCTCTTTACTTAGATGAGACGTGGATTGCTTGTTATTTTATTTATTATTTTGTCGATCATATTCTACTTTTATTCTAACTCTCACTCTCAGACTTTTACCTTGTCTCTTTGTAGAACGTGAGAGTCGAAACCTACACTTGAAACTAAATCGTCCCTATCCCAACCCCATGAGAATGTTCGAGATTCGAACCCCCATCTTCCCCTTCCATGTTAGAAGGGTGAACCTTTTCGAATAGAAAGAACATTTTTATTTGAAAAAGGGAAATTAAGAAAGTATTCACATATTGGAACAACCAAAATCAACCAAGAGGATTTGAAAAAGAAATTTATTTTTCTCTTTTCGTTTTGCTATTGAGAGGTGTTCGGATCAGTTTTCGCGCATCTTGATTAGTCCAACTCCCTAGGCAATCTTAGTAGTGTACTCTCCCACATCGATTTAGTGCTTTCAATTTTTTTATCATGAAGTGTTTTGAGCTAAATTTGAATTCAAAACTATAAGGAGAGGAGTAAATGACAATTATCTAAAATAGGTCCTTTTTAAGAAATAATTACCTAGATTGATCTTTCCATAAGCTATATAATAAAATAGACTTCTTATTGCTACGTTTGGAGATTACCCATATGTCACGAATTGAGTCGATTGGCCTCAGTCATGGGTCCATGTGATGCTAGGCCAGCCAATTCACCAGGCCAACTTTCCTCTTTAACAGTCATTCACGTGGCTTGTATCGTAAAGTGCCTCGTTGTGACTGACCATTCCAAAACTCTGAACAAATTGGGCATCTCATTATCCCAAGTAGGATATGTGTCTGAATCCAACATAATAACTAGTTTTGGCCTAATATGGCCATCATCATATAAGAGGCATCAATTCTCGACTAGTTTATACACATTGACCAATCTTATCAGCAAAACCCCCTAAATATTGAAGCAGACTTCAGTTATACTAAAGTTACCAATAAAGAAACACAAACAAGCATCTTTTCTTTTGACAATAAATATTATCAACAATCTAATTTTAGGGACACTATTTATAAAATTAACTAAACCATTTCAAGTGACATACAAAGCAATAAAAACAAAACGAGATAAAAGTAGGTTTGGATTTGTTACAAAACATATAAAAGATAACTTAATCTCTTACAAGACCATTTAATCTATGAGAAGGAAATCAATGTCCTAATAAGAGACAAAGAAAAACAAATGGAGCACTTGAAAGAAGATATATTATATTAGGCTATGTTTAGTAGTAAGGATAAATCATGTATTTGATACCTACCTGAAATAAGATAAAGATTAATATAATTTATAATAAGTTGTGCTTTTCACTCATTTTTTGACTTAGACGCTGACCATACGATTCCTTTTGTCACCCACTACTTCAATTATAATTCTATAGAAGTGGTCCCCATTTTTGTTTCGTCAAATGTGATGAAACTCTTTTTATTTTATTTCTCTTTTTTCTTTCCTTGCGGTCCCCTTCTTCTTCTATTCTCTCTTCTCTAGCAAAATCCACAATCAACATAATTCTTTCGCAATTCAAGCAATTTTCACGACCTACGATGTTAGATTGCTTCCTAAGTCTTTCTTGCAGGCGAGTCTCTTTTTTTCCTTGCCTATTGAGGTGTCTGTCTCGTCTCTTGCATTGTCATTGTCATCTCTTTAATTACTTTCTTGCAACTTGCAAGGGATTCTCTTCTTTCCCCTTATAGTCGTACGGCATTAAAAAGGTCAATATTTATTAGGCCAACCCAGCCGTCCTACCCACCTTCGCTCGCATAGGCATCAGGTTAACTGTCGGCCTCCCTAACGAGCCCTATTTCATTGCCGCATGCAACCCCTTCTTGTACTATGAAGGGTAGTATTGAAAAGCACCGCCTCTTTCTCCTCTCATTTCTAGATTTTTCTCTGGATAACTTTCCCGACGTTAATCAATTTAATCATAAACTTTTTAATTATATCAATTTAATTTTACACATTTTAAAAACTTCTCAATTTAATTTCTTTGTCAATTTTGGCCGAAAAACGTTGACGTTGACTCTAATCAGCTATCGAGCGTCTTACGTTGCATGATCCGCGTTGACGTGAATATTTTTTTACATATTTTCATAATTTTTTATGAATTTTTTTCCCTATTTACTGGCCACATGCGAAGGCCGGCAAAAAAACAAAGGGAAAAATTTAGAAAAAAAACTATAAAAAAAATGCAAGAATTATTCGCATTAGTGCCGACCATGCCACGTAAGATAGCCGATGGCTAGCTAGCATCCATGTAAATTATTTCTAATCAAAATTCACAAAAATTACTAAATTGATAAATCGTCAAAAGATTTAGGACTAAATTGATATAATTGAAATTGAGACGATAAGTTTAAACTTCTTGGCTGATTTTTCTCTTGTCTTTCCGGATTTGGCCTTTTGCCAGATTATTTTAATCATTTCTTTGTTTGGATTTTTAATAGCAGGTTGCAATGTAGTGATTAATATAGGAGATATTGTAGTGGTATAATGTGGAATGCTTCAAAGTCAACTGGAGCATTATGTGATCCATATGTGAGTGTAGATAAATAAAAGGTGTCTCCTCCATGTGTAGTGTAGGCATAAAAGTCAAGTAATTAAACATTTCTAGAACATCAGACGACTTGTGTGCTTTTAGATAATACGAAGAGGAATTTGAATTAGTGGATTAGTTTGATTATGGTTTTCAATGTGGTGTCCGAGTGTTGGAATGAGAATTTTGCCTTTAACAAATTAATTTCTCGGAACACCGCTGCTATAATGCTGCGTTTGTTCTTTCATATGGAGTGTACCTTTTGGCCATAAACTGCAGTTGTGTGTAGATTTGAACTTATTGTTAGTTTTTGAACAATCATCTCACAATCGCATATATTATGTTATTCTGAGTAGACGTGGAGAGTTTGCTCTTATAGTACTAATCAAAGAGTACTTATTTCACTTGGGCATCCGCTTGATTCTCAACGGGTAATATTCAAGAGGACTCAAATTGCTAAAATGTATTTGTTGAGGATGAAAATGCAAATAGATGGGGCAATCCATCAAACTAACAAGTTCATTTGAAACTTTACCTAGTAATTTTCTAACTCACGATTAAGTAGCGGAGAAGTGCCAAAAAAGTCATAAATCTTTTGTCTTTGTACCGATTTAGTCATAAACATTTTTACATTGTGCCAATTTAGTCATTTCTGACCAATTTTGGCCGGATTTTGCTGACTGGACACCGGTCGGCTGACGTGGCCTGATCGGTGCTGACGTAGACAACTTTTAATAATATTTTAAATTATTTATTTATTTCTGTTTTTCTGTTTTTCTTTTTCCTTTTTCTTCCTCCAGTCGGTCGCCAGAGCTTGGCGACCGGCCAGAGGCGACGGCCGCGAGGTTGAGGTCGACCTCGTCGGCCACCTCGCCAGTGGCCGCGAGGGAGGCCTCGTGTGGGGCGGCGAGTGCCAAATCCGGCAAGGGGCAAGCCTCGCCCTCGTCAGATTTGGCGAGGGTCGAGCCTCGCCCATGGCCGGCGAGGGTGAGGGCGAGGAGGCGGCCTCACTGCAGTCACGTCTTCCCCTCTGGCGAGGGTCGAGCCTCGCCCATGGCCGGTGAGGGCGAGCCCTGCCAGCTTGACGGCGATGGCAGGCGGCTGGATTAGCTCCGGCGAACGGCGAGCAGGGCGTGGGTGACGAGCGTGAGAGGCGAAGACGCGTGGACAGGCACGCGAACAGGGGACAACGCGACTGTAGCGAGGCCGCCTCCTCGCCCTCGCCCTCGCCGACCATGGACGAGGCTCGACCCTCGCCAGATCCGGCAAAGGCGAGCCTCGCCACCCAAGCCTCGAGGTGGCCTCGCGCTGGGTGGGCGAGCCTCGCTCTCGTCGGATCTGGCGAGGTCGAGCCTCGCTGGCCATGGGCGAGGCTCGATCCTCACTAGATCCGGCGAGGGCGAGCCTTGCCGCCCCGCGCAAGGCCGCCCTCGCAGCCACTGGTGAGGTGGCCGGCGAGGTTGACCTCGACCTTGCCAGCTGTCATCTCTGGCCAGTCGCCAAGCTCCGGCGACCGGCTTGTGGCACCCCCAAAATCCGGTAGGGTCGCCACAGATACTAAGCATTTAAAATCTAAGGCAAAAACAACTTATTTGACGATAGTAAAAAGGGAATTGTAATTTAGGCCGAGGTTTAGGCGTAAATTTTTTATTTTTTATTCTTTGAAAAGGCTTTAGGGATTTGCGCAGCTCACAGCGAAAATAAGAGGCGAGTCTCACCATCTCTCCGCTTCCTTAATGACAGCACAATGCACACCAACTATTGCGATTAAAAGAAAACACAAGGCTGAACCACTTTTATTTACATATATATTTTTGCGAAGGGTTTCACGGGTCGGTACACCAAAAGGTAGGCCAAGACTCTTCCATACGCTCGGCCTTCAACCCCAAAAAGGAACACTCGACCCACTATAAACAATGTGTATGAACCTCCCCTCGGACTGCTAGTGTCGGCCATATCTCAAAAAGTTGCCAACTCCTACTCCTCACGCGCAGGCCATCACACCCATCCTGGTGCGTCAGGCGGTGGGGGTGGCAGCATCCCCATCATCACTCCATTGCGGCGAACGTGGACAGACACATACTCCTGAATGACCGAGCCCCCAGACAGACCCACGTCATAAGTCACGATCGCGCGAACCCGCATGAACGTCAGACCAGGTACGGTGGGACAATCGATCTCCAACAACTCGACCTCCACATCAGAAGGAAGGCCGTAAAATACTCCCCGTGTGACGGTAGGGAGTGACATCGTGCTAATCTGAAATGTTGGTCTCCGAAGGGGTGAGTACAACCACTCAACAGGTAAATGAATCCAATAACCACTCAATGCATTAAACAATACGAACAATTACATCATACATGACATTCATGCATTCCAGCGTACTTACCTCGAAGCCATGTATATGCCATCATACATCATCATCACAATCATAATACGTACATGTCATAGGCCACGAATGATCATCATCATACCTTATATACATGTCATCATGTCATCATGCCATAGGTAATCATCATCATGTCATGTCACATATGCATATCATATCATGCCATAGGTAATCATCATCATGTCATGTCACATATGCATATCATATCATGCCATAGGTAATCATCATCATGTCATGTCACATATGCATATCATATCATGCCATGGGTAATCATCATCATATCATGTCACATATGCATATCATATCATGCCATAGGTAATCATCATCATGTCATGTCACATATGCATATCATATCATGCCATAGGTAATCATCATCATGTCATGTCACATATGCATATCATATCATGCCATAGGTAATCATCATCATGTCATGTCACATATGCATATCATCATGCCATAGGTAATTATCATCATATCTTATCACATATGCATGATTAAATTTCCACTTTTAGTTTCCCATTTGATCATCACATCACTCTTTCTCAAGATCATCAATCCCATACTTTACACTCGCACCCTATCCAGGCATTGCGAGAAGAACCTCCGGCATTTAGCCATTCATGGCCACCGGGCATCCGGCACCCCCACATCCCGGGCATCTCGCATCCCAATTGGCATCACGAGGCATCCCCTCGGGCAAAGACCTCCGAGGCTTCCGGCACCCAACCATTCCGGGCATCCTGATACTCCCAGGGCCATATGGTCATGTATCTCTATACATTCCGGGCATGATCATCCTCCACAAACAGCTTCCTCATTTATCATTGTTCATGTTTGCCAATTTAGGTCTTAATTTACCAAGCACATGATGTAATGGTAAAACAAGATCACCATCGTTCTTATACATGAATCATCAATCATTAACATACATGCAGTAAAATGCAATCACTCATAGCAATTAGATTCTTATGGAATGTATGCCACTCAAAACAATTTACTTACCAAATTCATTTAGAATTTATTTAAATTCCAACTTATCCTATTTTGCAATTATTTAAATTAAATAATCACACAAATCCCAAATTCATGAAATTAACGCATATGATAATTTGATACAGTAAAATAGTGGTTTCCTAAAGAAAAACACATAACAAATCAATTTCTACACAAAAGGTAATGTTTTCTACAATACCGCATGGAATCTCGGACAAATGCAGAATGTGCAGTTTTCTAAGTAATTCAATTAAAATGCCCAAACGACCTCCGAAAATTATGAAATTTTACTAGGTTATAGTTAAGACACTAAATTAGATTTTTCATGAAGGATTCTAGGCCCAATTTGTTTTAGATAAATTTCTATAGTCATACGAAGCCACGGGTCAGATCACCGAAACGTCCAGGGTCCTATGTCCGAAATATTGAGGTTTAACCTACCTATCCTTCTTCGTTTTCTCTGAAATTTGGATATGTTTTACTTCTAAAGATCCCCTACAACTTTCATGAAGGAACTTAAGCCAAATTTCCAAAGAATAACCTCCATATGAGTCCATGAAGTCTCGGGTGTCCTGTACCGCGTCTCCAGATTTATCATCTTCAAGAACAGGTCGATTAAGCTATACTTGTTCATTTTGCTTCAAATTTGAGTATGTTGATCTTTAAGATGTGCTCTACAAGTTTCATGAAGGAGTCGAAGAGAGATTCTTGGTAAAAATCAACATGCAACCACAAATCTACCACAAGGTCAACAAAATAGTTCCAGATCTAGAGTCTCCGTAGGATGGGGTTCTGACCCCTTAAATCTTCATCATTTTGTACGAAATTTTAGTATGTTGTAGTTCAAGGTGTTGGCTACAACTTTCATGAAAAGATCCAAGTCAAAATCAAACTCCAAACATGCATGCAAGCTCCCACAAGATTCTGACTCCAGAGGTTCATGCGAAAACAGCAAGGTTCTTCAAGAAATAACCCACACTAGCTTCGGTTCCTAGCTTCTAAACATCCAAGAATTCAATCATACATACAAAACACACATGCAAGAGTAGTAATGGACCCTAAACTTGCCTTAAACTCAAAAGGGAATGGTGGCACACGGCGGACGAATGGCGGCGACGGACGGCTCCTCCCCTCTCGGCCTCCTCCTCTCTCTCTCGCACGCACACCCTCTCTCCCTCTCTCTCCTTTGGGCGACACTCCTCCCCCCAACCGGTCACCCTCTCTCCCTTAATTCCCCAAAAGGCAATCATGAGGTTGCCTCCCCAAGGGCCAATGCATGGCAAGCCTTCTTGCCACTTGGCAAGGCTCATGCAATTGGGCTTGGGCTTGGGCTTTTTGGGAGAAGTGGGCCGGCCACTCCTCCCCCCCTTTGGGTCGACGGCAGCCCCTCCTTGTGGGCCTTAATGGGTCGGCCAACTTGGCCCATTAAGGTCCACTCTTGGGCCTAAGGCCCAATCAAATTCTCTTCCTTTTTTTTTTTTTTGATCTTTCTTTTTAGGGACTTAATTACTAAATTCCACATAACCAAAATCCTATAATATTTTATCTATGGAAACTTAGTCTATAAAATGCATGGCCAAGCATAGACTATTCTCATTAATTTACCCTATAATCCAAATTTCAAATTAAATTAAGAACACAAGCACAAAACACATAGCCTTAAGAGAAAACTAAAGGCTAAAGCATAACCCATAGGTAAATTCATTACCTATTTAAGAGCTTTAAGACACCTTAGGGCTTGCCCCTAATTTCTGGGATGCCACACGGCTAGAGGAAGAAAAAAAGAAAAAGAAAAACAGAAAATAAGAAAAATCAAAACAAAAATACAAAAAAAATACAAAAAAAAAAATATTATTAAAAATTGTTCACATCAGTGCCGATCATGCCACATTAGCCGCCCAACATCTAGTAAGCAAATCCGGCCAAAATTGGCCGGAAATGACTAAATTGGTACAACATAAAAATGTTTAGGACTAAATCGGCACAAAGACAAAATGTTTAGGACTTTTTTGGCACTTCTCCCTTTTAAGTAGTGTCCAAAGTCATCTTCTTGCTCAAGGTTATAACATTTCCATTAAAATGTCAAGGAGAGACAAAAAGTTCTTTTTTTTATCACGATAGGAGCACGTAAAAAAAGAACGACATACAGTTATACCATCCCATTTTAAGTCGACCTAGCATGTTTAAATTAATTCAGACATTACTGTCAAACACATTATACACATAAGAGTACACTATTAAACGTATTTTCTCGTGTCAAATAACTTGTTTATCTATGTATGGCATTTGGATTCCCAAACTATGACACCATTAATACTATCTCGTTTGTCAATTAATTTGACTCTATCGTGACAGTATAATAGTTTTATTACATTATAACATACAATGAACTTCCCAATTCAGAAAAAAAAATGACAAGATATTTTGGATACTTTACCTCTAATTTTAGTGTCAAAGCGAATTAAATAGTAACTACTCTGTTCACTAAATCACATAATAAATACCAATTCTCATATGTTGTAGTTCTACTAGAGCCTTCACGACAAATACATCATAACTTTCATGGCATCATTGCCACTTAACGTGCCATTAGTTTCGAAAACCTACAACTCAATAGCTACTACTATATATGAGATGTGGCATGATTCCTACCTTCGGTTAAGACGGAAATGTTAGACATAACCTGTCACGGATATTGGAACACTAGGAAAACACAGAAAAGAACACAAAACTTAAATGGCACCATGTAGCCCACTTGTCATAGTTACATCGATCATTCGAGTGTTTAGTCAAAGTAATTATGTCAATTCTGTTGCTAACTCAAATTGACCTGAAGTACAAGGACACAGGTAGCACGAATATTCACTCTTCGAACAACTTGCCTTGGAATGAAGGGCAGCATAGCCAGGCTCTTCATATTGTGATTAGTGACCTGTAACAAGCACCATTCCCATGAAATAGTTCCGGAGAGTAATTTTACAAGTATATACTAGATCACTTTTCGATCAAGCAAGAAGAATTTAGTTAGACATGAAGTGTCAGTACTACTCAAAAGCAGTTAAATTTGGTGAAAAGAACAAGCAACCTTAAACATTGATGCTATGCCTAAGCTAAAGCACGAAAAAGTCCAACGTTTCTCTTTCATCTGAGGGACAGTTACACTTGTGGGAAATATACGAAGAGAAGACCAACAGTTTCAAGACTAAACATGGTCTTTCACACTGCTACGGTCTTAGAGCATTTTTTTACAATCAGTCAAAACCTATCTACATCAATCACCAGCCAGAGAAAAGGAGCTACATAGCTTCACTGGAAAAGGACTGAAAGTCACTGATACAAAAGACTTGAAATAAATCAAATTAGTGATATAATTGCTTCACCTAGCCTATCGCAGCTCAACGGTCCAATTCATCTTGTTATCAATGAGACCCAACTGCAGTCTGGTGAGTACAGAACATTCCTGTTGAAGTCGCCCTGCCAAAAAGTTACACAGCAGACTTAATGCTCTCGCACTTTTTCTTATGGACACACATATTGATTTTTCACAAAACAAGGAATCTCTTGTTTAGCATAAAAATTAGTGTCAGTTTGTTTCAAAACAAGTGCTTTTCAGAGTTCCAAACTCAACAGCTTAGAGGGATGAATGGCTGTTCTTTTCTATGTAATCAAGCGCAATCATTTCAATGCTACTATTGCACTGTACAGTGAAGAGGCTCGAGCGAGACCAAGTCTATGCCACGTTAAGGATTAATGGTGGCAGTTGCTCATACGATAAATGAACTACTTTGACACTTTTTGAACTTTGAAACTAGCTTTCTAATTATGATCGTTGACACAGAGTCGCTAGTCATTAGAAGCAATCATAGCCAATCAAATATGAGTCCCAACTAATAGTGGCTTTACCTTCTACTGCAGTAAGTGATGCTTCCTACTGGTGATCCAACCACAGCTGTCCCAGGACAGAAACTTCATCAGCATCTAGCAAAACATCCACCACTACAACTGCAAGCCGAGCCCTCAACCTGCATTTTATAAGGCAAGCATCAGAAACAAGTGACCCAAAATACATCTCTGCAAAATGCTCTAACTGCAGAATGCAGTAACATGCAACAACAGAAGTATTGATACCTAAAAATATGCACTGACTGCTTGCGATCAAAGAGAATGTTTTCTTAAACCCATCTGAGTTTGTGTTTCATCACCCTTAACTTATTCTGCAATTGATTGTCATAACAATTAACAAGTTATCCAGGTAAATGAACATGAATATGGCAGTGTTTGCCAGAGAAAATAATCCATTATAAAAAGCTTCTTATAGTGCACCAAAATCTAGAACACTCATTAGATGAATCCACTGGCAATCTTAGTTACAAAGTATGCTACCTACTCTGTTCGTGCTACCCTCACTGAATCATGCAAATACCTATCCATGAAAAAGAGAATTAAGATCTACAGCCACAGAACCAGACCTTACGTTAGGATAACTTAGATGGTGACATTCTTCACTAACACATCATCTCCCGAATAAATAGCTAGTAAGTTCTTCACCTGCAAGTTGAATATGAAGCCAATTAGGGAATAGTTTGCGGATAGGTCAGTATCATTTAACTGATCTGACTATTGATTTCCCCCCTCCTTTTAATAGTGCAGGTAAACTAAAGCAGACATAATCCATCCTCCAATTTGGCTAAATCAAAGAATGTACAGGACATGGGCCAAGTCAAAGCAAAGATCATATTTTCTGGAACCTACTATAAGTAACATCGGAGTAAAAATTTGGAGAACACTTGTGATAAAAGAGGAACCTTATAAGATAAATTTTGGGGTAAAACCATGCATATTAGCAAGCTCTCAACGGTATCCATGTAAATTCAAAAGTACACACTCATGGGCTAGTATCTATAACTTCTACTTCACTCGACAGAGGAGAACCTACTCTAAGTACAGGAAGTTCCAGAAAGCCTTGACCATATAATTGCAGAAAATTCCTACCAGACTTTATCATGGCTCAGCTCTCACTTAACGTCCCGTTTCTCAAGTCTTTAATGTTTCCAATACCAAAATAATGTATATCTACTGTTCAACAGGATTAACATCTGATCCAGCTGCAACCACGTTGCTTTGTAACCCCATAGCTCTTCAACATCTTCCTCACATTTGCTGCCTCATCCCATTGACCTGCAGCTGCATATATATTTGACAAAAGCACATAAACCGATGGATTGTCTGGCTCATTTTTTAGAATCAACTCAGCAACAACTCTTCCAAGCCTTAAATTGTTATGAGATGCACAAGCACTGAACAATGTCCATAATGAGCCAGAATTTGCTTGAAAGTGCTGACTATTTATTACTGTTTCAGCCTCATCAAGATATCCAGCTCGACCAAGAAGGTCAAGCATACATGAGAACTGGTCCTCTTGAGGTTTAAGGCCAAACGTATTTAACATTAAGTCAAATATGCGAGCACCATCATTAACCAGACCAGAATGACTGCAAGCAGATAATAATGCTGTAAAAGTGGCTAGATCTGGTTTACACTTGGACTCATTTCGCATTGCCTCAAAACAATTCACCGCTTCCTTCCCTTTCCCATGCTGAGCAAAAGCAGAGATAAGGGCATTCCATGATACTGTGTCTCTCTCAGGCATCTTATTAAACACTCTCAAGCAAGAGTCCAGAACTCCGCATTTTGAATACACTGTAATCAGTCCATTACTCAAAGAAGCCTCTGAGAGAAATGCATTTCTGAGGATGTAGCAATGAATCTGTTTTGCATGTCCCAAGGAACAGAGGGTAGCGCACATGGCCAGAGCAATACTGAGAGTATATGCATTTGGCTTAAGATCATAAATAAACATCTCAGGTAAGCATCGTAAGCCTTGTACTGGAAAACCATTTGACAGCAAACCAGAAAATAGGGTATTCCATGAGATCAGATTTTTTAAAGATATGTCTCGAAACACTTGGTAGGCATGCATCATCTTTCCATGTTTAGAATAAGCCAATGTTAATGCATTGGAAGCCTGGATATTCAAGAGGAGCCCCTTTTGGTATAAAAGGGCATGAATCATCTCCACTATTTCTGTTGACTCGGAGCTAGTTAACAAACTTCCAAAGGTAAATTCATCAGGTTCAAAACCAAGCCTTCGCATTTGTAGGAAGGTCAAAATCACTGATGTACCCAAATTTAATTGAGCATAGCTGGAGATCATGGCATTCCAAGACACAAGATCCTTCTTATCAAATCTATGAAAAACCGTCTTGGCTGCCTCCAATATGCCACAACGAGAATACATGGTAATTGCAGCATTAATAACTGCAGTACAAGATTCAAGACCCCTTTTGATAGCTTGAACATGTAGTTGAGCAGCGCCTCTCTTGAATGAACACGAACTCATGAGACTTACAAAGGTGAGCTCAGTAGGACTAAGCCCAGACCTTTGCATTTCCCTGAACATCAAAAGAGCCTCCTCATCTCTACTTATTCCCACAAGACCATCTATCATTGCATTAATGGTGATTTCATCACGCACTTCAGCATCATCAAAGACTTTGTAAGCATCACCAACACATTCACTGTTGAAGTACATTGTAAGCAGGGAATTTACGACTGAGGGCTTGATCAGAAATCCCGTCTTAGTAACTAAACAATGCACCTGCCTCCCAAACTCAAGCAGCTCCAAAGAACACAAACTCAGCACACAAGCGAAACTATAATTATCATGCTTGACACCCAGCTCATGCATTTCCCTGAACTTGGCAAAGGCAATCTCTTCGTGCCCATTATCTGCACACCCAGTAATAACGGCATTCCAAACTGCCACATTCCTGTCAGGCATTTCATCAAACGCCTCACAGGCATAGTCAACTTCCCCTAGCTTCATACAAGCCGACATCACTGTCGTCCATGAGTACACATCTGGGTTCTCAATTTCCCCAAACACCTTTTTCACCAAACCCACATCTTCCACTTTCGCATAGAGCAAAAGAAGGGTGTTCGCGACGTGTGGGTAAGCTTTGAAGCCGGCCCGAATAGCGTGGGCGTGAAGCTGCTCGCCAAACACGGCGTTGCGAGCATTGGCACAAGCAGTGATGGCGCTGGAGAGAGTGTAGTGGTCCGGCTTCAAGTGACAACTCTCACGGATTTGGACAAACAGTTGGAGAGATTCTGTGTAGAGGTTGGAGCGAGTTAGCTTCGTGAGCGAAGTGTTGAGCCTATGGAGTTGTTTGGCTGTGCTTTCTACTGTATTTGCACAGACGAATGGTACTTTCATCAGCTGGTGCGAAACCAATAGCCCTCCGAGCTTCTCAATGTGAGAACTAATTATTAACTGAGGATGCAGGGAAGGAAATACAGCCCCAGAAGTATTTTGGTGTAAACTGGTTTTGGGTTTTGACTCAACGAACCATCTCAGTATTCTAATCAAGGGGTGTCAATGGGTTGGGTTGGGTAGGATTTTGTTGTTACCCGACCCGACCTGAATCACAAGGGTCACACACTATGACCCGACCCAAAACATCCCAAAACACATTAGACCGTCTCGAAAATTCAGGTCGGTTCGGGTCATGTTGGGTCGGGTTGCTGGGTTTCCCACTTCTTTTTTTTTTTTTCATCTTTCTTTTCTTTGGGATTCGGGTTGGATGTATGTTTTCAAATTTAATACTTCAAATGACAGAATCAGATCCCACAAAAATAAAAGAACCTTTGTTACCTATCTAATGAGTTGCTTATCATTGTACTGATGAGAAAAAAGTGCTGATAATAGTTTTAGCCCATAAAATAATTGGAATAAGCCCAATTGAACATTAAGTATATCTCTTATATATTAATTACCGGTGGCAAAGAGTACAACATCTGCATGCAACTCTTCCCCATGGTCTGTGATAACTTTTATGCCATCCTCTGTTTTAATTAACTGCAATTGCAAATTCATGTTTAGTGCAATAATTCAGTTAATGAAAGGCAAGACACTTATGACAAAAGGTCTAAAAACTACAGTCAGACAAAAACGAGAGAAATAAGCAATCTACAACTTCATGACCTAACAAGCAGGATGAAGTACCTCTGTCAAGTTTGTCCTTGGATGCAAATTAATTCCCCTGCCTTCAAGATTTCTTGCAACAACTGCCCTCATTTGGTCGTCAAAACCTCTAAAAATTTGCCAAGTGAGAGTATTAGCATAACACAGTAGCTATCTAACCAAGGATATTGACAATAACTGACTAAAAACTAAACATCCTCTTCATCATGTTTAGAAGATGTGACAGGCACCATAATTAAAATGGCAGTTGGTATTATGAGTCGTACATGGTATTATGAGTTTTCAAAGCTGTTCTCGTTTACGACTTCAACAACGAAAGTTTGCATAATTACGATTTCCAAACATGATACTAGTAACAAATTGCTTGAACACCATCAAACATAGTTTAATTCAAGCATAAAAAAATTTAGTCAACTGAATTGGCTACTTATATTGCACACTTGAAATACATTATAGGTGGACTTTCGCCTAAATAGACGAGAAATCTCTTCTACGAAACATAGAGTAGAGGATAAGATCTTGATAGCTTCTCTTCTCTAAGATTACATTATAATCCCAATGGCCATCGTACTGCAGATGTAAGGCATTGCTATCAACTAAATCGATATGGGCCTCCTTTTGCAGATATAAGACAATGGCCTTGACAAATTTCGTCAATTGAAGTGTTTTGCAACAAAATCAATAACAAGAATTGGCTCATGGAAAAGCTTTAGCCGACATGTCTACAACTCAAGAAAATTGCATACAGTGAATCTGTACCTTTTAGACAAATATGCAAGATTGGCTGATCTACACAAACAAAGATAACCGGCTGCTCCAATGAAGTACCTATTTTGACTTAGAGCCCATAGGTCTTAGAGACGGGTGGTATCCTCTCTCATGCTCTAAACTGTCAACAAGGTCACTTTAAGCCCTAAATCAAGCCAGAAAAATGATTGTCCTACAGTAGTATACCCATGGTGATGAATTTAGCAAGTCAACAAATGGATGGATGGGGGAAGCAAGAGTATATCATACGCACAAGTTATCCTTAAAGAAAGTAATGCATATATATCTAACCATCATGTTACCAATGCTAAAAATGATGTCAGCAAATCCAAGACATCTTGATTACAATAAAAATTGAATATGGCACCATGAAAACTCCTAGGCAGGCTCATAATTGAAACAATGTCAAGCTATTATTAAGACCAATTAAAATATCATGAGGACTAATATAATATAAAAAGTGATGAGAAACAAAAATGGGGACTATTTCATCAATAAGATGAAAACAACAATAAGCCGCACAAAACACCACAAGTCTATCTAAATTAAATACAGAAAGCCCATGAGCGATGTTTTCAATTCATCAAATTAGGAAAAATTTTGAAAAATTATATCCATGTGATTTTTTATATAGATTTGGTCAAACTTTGACCCCCATTGACTCGATTTTTGTACTTATGAAAAGCCCATGAGCTGACAGCTCATCAAATTGGAAAAACTTTTGAAAAATAATATTCATGCGACTTTTATACAAATTTGGGAAATTTTGACTAAGCATAATTTTTCTGCTTGATGTCCCGCATATTTGAGTTTTGCGCCTATAGAAGTATCACACCATTTCCTAGGCAATTTTTTTTTTGTTTGTTGGTCGGATTTCCTAGGCAAGTTCAAGTCTTAACATGCGTGCACGAAGCGAAACTAACTCAGCAATGTGGAATCACACAAGATAGAGGAAATTACGCACTTGAAATCATCTAATTTAAATAATTATTTGACTAAGAATCTTGATATTATTCCCAATCATAGAAGAAGATTTTTTATTTTTGAAATCGATCAAATCATTTGAACTAAAGTAAAATCTTCAACATTGCACAATGTAAGAGTTTGGGAGAATCCCTTCGTCCAACGTTTGATTGACTCAATTTTTGCATTTGCAAAATGCCCATAACCCAATGTTTTCAATTAATCAATTCTTGCGGACAATCCAAATAACCATGAATAAACTGTCGAAGGTCATGATGATCAGTAGTAGTGACCAGCGATACAGTCACCTTGAATTCGCATTCCTTCCAACATGATGCCTCCAAATTAAAATATTAAAGAGTGATCAAATGCTTATTTAGTGCCAAAACAATAAGAAAGGCTCGACTTCTTGCGTGAGAAGAAATACTAACAACTTCCTCATTTTCTATACATAAAACACATTGGTGTTGGAGGGGTGGTCTTACAATGTAGAGACTCTTTTCATGATCGTAGACAGTCTCTTCCTACCTAAATGAGACTCTCAATACTGTTTGGCTAGAACACTTAACATCTCCTTAATGGTTTACTTAGAAGGAACCATGAAATCAATAGATACTTAAATTGTTGTGTTTTACCAAGGCCAAAACTGTTCAATCAAAACCACTGGCCGTGGTGGCTCTGCTGGATAAGAGCTCCGTTGATCCTTCCCCAAAGGTGAGGGGTTCGAAACCCAGTGGAGGCGCTTGGTGTCTTAAGTGTGACGTCGGGGTGGTGGGTCCTCCACTAGCATCACCACGGGTTTATCTTGTCGGTTGTCGGCTGTACGAGGGTTCCCGGGTTATAAAAAAAAAATGTTCGACCCAAAAAAAAAAACCAAGGCCAAAAATGATGTCAGCAAATTCAAGGCATCTTTACTGCAATAAAAGTTAAATACGGCACAACAAAAATTCTCAAGCACAACTCATAATTGAAACAATGTCAAGCTATTAAGACTCATAAAGTCACGAGGAATAATATAATATAGAAACGGATGAGAAACACAAATAGGAACGATTTCATCAATCAGACGAAAACAACAACAAGCCTCCCAAAACACCACAAGCCTATCTAAATGTAATACATAAAGCCCATGAGTAGTGTTTTCAATTCATTAAATTAGGAAAATAAATTGGAAAGATCATATTCATGTGATTTTTTATACTAATTTGTTCAAACTTTGATCCTATTCGATTTTTGCACTTATAAAAAGCCCGTATCTAACGTTTTCAATTCATCAACTTGGGAAAAATTTTGAAAGATTATATTCATGTGACTTTACACAAATTTAGGCAAACTTTGAATGAGCATAATTTCCCCCCGGACGTCCAATATACTCGATTTTTGCACCTGTGGAAATCTTTATAATATCATAACGTTTCCTAAGCATGTCCAAATCTCAACACGTGTGGACAAAGCAAAGCTAACTCAATAATGTGAAATCACACAGAGCACAGGAAATTACACACTTAAAATCCTCTAATTTATTTAAATTATTCGACTAAGAATCTCAATATCATCCTAAATCATAGAAGAAGATTTTTTTTTTTTTAAAATTTATCGAATCAATCAAATTAAGGCAAAATCTCCAACATCGCACAAAGTAAGAGTTTGTCTTCAACATGAGGATCATTCATCTGTCTTCAACATTACCTTTAAACCCCATATTTCTGGATGCTTGTTTAGGAGGGTCGCGATAAGGTTGGCGTGGTGGTGGAGAAGGAGGAGGACTATCATCAAAGTTTCTTAATTTGATAAATAGAATATTTTTGCATCTATGGGTATAACTTTTCTGTCTGACATCCCATTGTAGAACAATCTGCATGTCAAGTTCAGCGTGCCTATTCTCTCCGTCTCTCCCCCATCATTATTAATAAGGTGGTGGGTATACAAAATGGGAGATTTAGAACCATCTCAAGAGATATTTGCATAGCACATTTCTTATTTTGAGGAACGACCAACGCCATATCATCTAGGAGACAAGCTTCCAAACCTTCATCAAGATAAGCAGGAACCTTCCAACCCATTTCAACATCATAGAGAAGACATGCATCTGTTCGATACATACTCCTTTTAGTGACGAGAGAAGGGATTAATTGTGAACATATCAATGAGAAAGGATCCAAACTCCTTTTAGTGTCTATATTAGGTTTAGCACCGGTAATGATGCCGTTGACACTTAGATTTTGGTGACACAGTTAATTGTTTATTGCATATAAAAATTAAGGACCGACCCCGGTCCCAATAAAAGATATGAAAATTGCATATAGATTTTTAGGTGCATTTCAATAATAATAGGCCCACATGATTGTGTTGCATTGGATCAGCAGTGGGTGGTAAATGGTTCTGAGCTTAATGGGACTAATTAAGCCGGTTAGTTGAAGAATTAGAATGAGCTAGTGGAAGTATGAAATTCGAGCCTAATGAATACTCCACATGGCTAGAAATTGCATGTGCCATACATGAGTAATCAAAATTGGAAAATTTGAGAAGCAATTAGGTCATTACATTGCCAAAATTTTGGTCATATGGCAGCTCAAAGTAATCAACACGATATTCCAAGATATACGTATGTGAGAGATTGGGAGGTTATTTTGTTGTTCTTAAAATTTCTCTTGTATATTGGCACATCCACTTCTACAATACAAAAAGGAAATATGAGAAGGCAAAAGTACAAAAGGAAGAAAGTGCGTTGAGACAAGATTCAATCGGCAAAATAAAGAATATTTGGTTGATGAAATAAAGAAAGAAAATATGCTGATATCGCAAGAAGAAGTCGGTGAGGGGGCATTACAAAAACAAGTGTGATTTGCAAGAGAAAAAGGAGGCCATATAACTGATACACACGGCCACCCAGGGGGCTACACAACTGAGAATACCCGGCAGCCAGAGAGAGAGAGAGAGAGAGAGAGAGTTGGGGGACGAAAGAAGGAAAAAGCGTGCTCGCTCTGTCCCTATCCAGGTGTTGCAGCCGCCGTGCCCACCCACTTCAAGTCGCCACCAATTGAGGTCGCTGCTGCCAGTGATTTTGCTCCCCGCCGCGGTTACGCATCGACGACGTGAAGCAGTTGCACTGCCTGTCGTGTCGATTCGCGCCGTCCCAGTCAAGCTCCACGGTACGTTGCACCTCCCTTTTGATATCAGTCCCCCGGTGAGTTCCTGTGGTGTTTTCCGGATCCATCCCTTCTGTGAACGTACCACGTCTCCACTGCTGCAGCTGTCTTTCCCTGTCGGTTTTGGCCTTACGCTGCTGTCCACCCACGCTCCCCAGTCCGGCGTTGCTCCGTACTCGACGAAAGTGCCGCTTTCCCTAGACGCCGATCCACCCACGTGAGCCTAGCCCACTCCTTGCCTAGCCGCTGTCATGCATTAGTGATCTACTCCACGGCGACTTGTCGCCGCTCTCGAGCCTGGTTTGTTTTGCTGCTCGCGCTGGCCGATCCAATCACTGGACAACGCTGTTTTTCCGATCCGGTGTCAAGCTGAGGGGTCGGTTTCTCTGTTTCGCATCAGAAATTCCTTGGGCCCGCTGCGACTCACCGAGGCTCCCACCGTCACTGCCTTGCCTCAATATCACGAGCCGAGCACTGCCCTCGCCGTCAATCCCTTAGCTGTGACCGTCGATATCACAATTAGTCCCCATGAATCCACCGAGCCGACGGTCCCTCCACTAGTCCGTCCTGTGTCTTTGCAGGTTGATCCGTGAGCATCATCGTGAAAGCCATTGAGCCGAATCCTCACGGCCCAATCACGCCAAGAATCCCATCAATCACCATAAGGCTGCCTAGCCGGGCCATCCATCGGCCAGCATTGACACGTCTACAGTCCACCAATACCAAGGGGGACAAGTTCATTGTAACTTATCCATAATCACAGCCAAAGATGAATTCAATTCAGCAGCTTATCCAAGCGTGCCCGTTGACCACAGAACCAAGGATCCTCTCGTGATCTCCCTCCCATCACTGCAAGTCGTCCTCGAGCACCATTGTGAACACTCATCCCGCCGAGCATCAGTTCCTATTTTGATTGCGCGCTTCAAATTAGGTAATGACCTAATCTGATTTGATTTGAATATTTAATTGCTAAATTTGGATTGATTTCATTGTCTAATTGTGATATTCGAGATTTTAGGCATTATCTGATAGGATTTTATTGACAAATTACATATAATCATTAATTTGAGGGTGTGTGTTGTCTTGACAATTCTTGCACCAACTATACCACTATTATTAATTATCACGACATAACTATATCTCCTCTTGAATAGACTCTGAGTGTGATGAATAAAATTAGATCGGAGTTGCTCCAAGAATATTACCTGAAAATCTTGTCATTAAAATCATTAAACAGATATGGAAGGTTTTGTTAGTCTTCAAAACTTATTGAGAAATTTTCTCAACAATTGTCCTCATTTTTATGATGACAAAACTTTACATTTAAAAATATATTTGTGATCGAATGCTCTATAGATAGCATGATTTTTAATAAAGCACATAATATAACTTATAAGAATCTTCATTGAAACAAACTGTAAATGATTAGCATGAGTTTCTTATAGAAGATAGAGCAAATTAGAGTGAATAGAATTATAAGAAAATCTATGCTCTGATTATGGAAGTACAAGATAGGAGATGAAATTTTTTAACCACGAGATCCATGAAACCTTTTGTTTTAGAATGACTCCCCTTGCATTTAAGGAACATATAAACTACAAGGACATATATATAAGTTATGAGCAAAAGTTTTGCAAGTTCTATTACTATAATTTCTCTCCCTTTTTGTCAGCATGACAAACTATAGAATATGCAATAATAATTAACAATTCAAACCATAATCTAGGGTCATACAATCAAACCAAGCCAAAGTATTAGTGCAAATTACAAACCACACTAAAACTCAAATGAAACAAAGATAATAATCCAAACTCAAAACAAATCAACTTGATAAGCATTTTGAAAAAGTTTGTTCCGAGGAGGATGGTTGGGTAG
This sequence comes from Eucalyptus pauciflora, assembly GCA_007663325.1. Classification (NCBI taxonomy): domain Eukaryota; kingdom Viridiplantae; phylum Streptophyta; class Magnoliopsida; order Myrtales; family Myrtaceae; genus Eucalyptus; species Eucalyptus pauciflora. The sequence continues at coordinate 1,490,465 of VMYD01000352.1, read as the reverse complement.
GATCTTATAGTAGCAAGTTCAGGAGGAACATGAACAAGATGATAAAAATTAAGATTGGCCACTGCATCCTCGACATTCTATATTTTCCTTTGCATTTCTTGAGCAAGCTGTTGTATATGATTTTCAACCAAGAGCTTAATCTCTTTCATATTTTCCGCCAAATTATTCTATTTGTCCTTTATTTCCATTAAGGTTTGCAGAATAATGGAATTGTTATGATAAAATGTTTTGTCTGTTTGAGAAGCAGACAATAAACCAATATTAGCAGTAGTGATATTTGAAAGTGCTAGTATAAACACCTAGAGGGGGGTGAATAGGTATGAAAATAAATTTTGCAACTGCAGTAAAAATACTTTACTTTTTGAACCGAGTTTGATGAACCACAGACTTTGAAGGAATTCAGGCTTTAACAACTATTTCGAAACACAAAAAGATATCAAAACAAGTAAAGTAAAGGAATTCAGGGAAGAGAAAATGAACACAAGATTTATAGTGGTTCGGCTTAGATTAAGCCTACGTCCACTCTCCCACACTGACAGCCTTCTAGCTGGTTTCACTATGAATCGAAAAAGTGTTACAGCCTTATAGCAAAACAAGAAGATTAAAAAGAAATAGAGGATCAATAGATTCTTAAATCAAATAACAACTGGAAGCACAAGTCAAGTTATCCCAAAGAACTCATCATTGGCAAAATTGATAAAGGAATCCGCACCAGATCCAAAGGAAAAGAAGACTCTAGTGCATTAGTACTTGTTTTTGAGATAGAACCAAAATGAGTAAAATAAGCATTGTCTAATGAAAGCTGGACAGAAGCTATGTAGGAAGAACTTAAACAATTCAGTATCAATGATGTGTGAGAGCTGATTCCAAAACCCAAAGGCAAATTTGTAATTGGAACAAAAGGGGTTTTCATAAACAAAATGGATGAGAAAGGTAAAGTAATTAGAAACAAAGCAAGGCTTGTGGCAAAAGGATACACATAGGAAGAAGAGATAGACTATGACAAGACCTATGCACCAGTAGCAATGTTAGAAGCAATTAGATTATTACTTGCTTTTGCTTATTATATAAATTTCAGGTTATTCTAGATGGATGTCAAAAGTGTTTTCCTTAATGGATTCATTCAAGAAAAAGTCTATGTGGAACAACCACCATGATTTGAAGATCCAAGAAAACTAGACTATGTCTACAGACTAAAAAAAGGCTTTGTATGGTATGAAGCAAGCACCACGAGCTTGGTATGAAAGGTTGAGTAAGTTTCTAACAGAAAATGGCTTTGAGAAATGAAAAGTTGATACTACTGAGAAGTCGATGCTATAAGGCTGTAACACTTTTTCGATTCATAGTGAAAAATCAGCTAGAAGGTTGTCAGCGTGGGAGAGTGGACGTAGGCTTAATCTAAGCCGAACCACTATAAATCTTGTGTTCATTTTCTCTTCCATGAACTCCTTTACTTTACTTGTTTTGATATATTTCTGTTTTCGAAATAGTTGTTGAAGTCTGAATTCCTTCAAAGCCTGTGGTTCATCAGACTCAGTTCAAAAAGTAAATAAAAAAGTAAAGTATTTTTACTGCATTTGCAAAATTTATTTTCACACCTATTTACCTCCCTTTAGGTGTTTATACTAGCACTTTCAATTGGTATCAGAGCTTTGTGTGCTTATTTTGTTGAAGTGTTTTTACTTCTAAGCTAAATATCCTCTATGGCTAGTATTCTCGCTTGAGGATTAGTTGAAGGACCGAGCAACACTAGACCTCCTTATTTCGATGGAAATGAGTATAATATGTGGAAGAACAAAATGAAGGCATTTATCAGATCCAGAGATCCTCTAGAGTGGGATGTTGTTTAAAAAAGAATTAATCCAAAGGCACATCAACTCCAAACAAAGGGAAAGAAGTGGTTGAGAAAGATGCTGATGAATCCACGCAAGCTGAAATTATCAAGAGACAAGCTCTTGATGCAAAAGTAATTTATTCTTTATATTGTGCTTTGTCTCCTACTGAATATAGCTGAATTTCTTCTTGTGAAACAGCAAAAGAAGTTTGGGACAAACTACATATTACCTATGAGGGGACTGATAGTATGAAGGAAACAAAAATAAATATTCTGCTTGGACAATATGAAACCTTTAGAATGAAACTTGAAGAATCTATTTCTAATATGTTCAGTCACTTTACAGAAATTGTGAATGGCCTGGCTTATCAAGGTCAACCAATTTCTAGACCAATGAAAGTCAACAAACTACTGCGTGGACTTTCAAAGGACTGGAATCATGTGAAGACTTCAATAAGAGAAACTCAGAGGATCATGCCTCTATCAGTTGACGAACTGATAGGCACACTTCAATCATACGAAGTAGAGCAGATCAATGATGAAGAAGATCCAAAAGCTAAGAAATCAATTGCATTAAAGTCTAATATTGATTCTTATGATACAGATTTAGATGATGATATAGACGATGAGGAGCTGACCCTTATGATAAAGAAATTCATAAAACTGAATAGAAAGGGAAGAAGATTGAATTGGAAGAAGCAAGGCACGTAGAATTCTCAGAAGAGACCAACAGAGGACACATTAAAACTAACAAGGATGTTATATGCTTCGAGTGTAAGAAAAATGGGCATATTAGACCAAACTATCCTTTGTTTTAAAAGAAGAAAGGAAAATCTGAGAAGTACAAGAAAGCTCTTAAAGTAGAAACCTAGAGTGACACCGAATGTGAAGAAAGCGAAGAAGAATTTGCGAACATATGTCTGATGGCTCACTCAGAATTAGACTCAGAATTAGAGATGGACACTGATTTAGATTCTGACAAAGAAATCGAGTTTAGTAACTCACAAATTCCTATTAAAGTCTCTATGTATATAGATGAACTTTGCCTCAATCTTAAATCCTCTCTTAAAAGGATCTTCGAACTGAAAAAGGAAAATTCTAAGCTCAAGCAACACGAAGTTTCTTGGAAAGAAAAGTTTGAAAGTCTGAAAAGAAACTTTGATGATTTGAAAAAAAATTCTGATTCTCTTTCAAAAGAAAATGTTGTTTTGAAAAGAGAGATTTCAGATATTTCAAAAAGGTTTTCCAAGGGATCAGAAAAATTAGAGAAAATCCTTAATGCTCAAATACCCTATTTTAACAAATCTGGTTTAGGTATGAATAATAAGACTATTCCTTTAATTGATTTTCCTAAAGTAAAAGAGAGACTTAGACAAAAACCTGTAAAGACATTTTACAAAAAACATTTTCAAAAAGTGTTTGTAAAACCTGTTGGCCGAAGTGCTCTTAGATGCTCTAAGTGTAACAGCTAAGTCTATTTTGAGAATGAATGTCCCAAAGTTTGAAGACCAGTTAAGAAGGATTGGGCAAAGAATATTTTCAATACTAACCCTCATGGACCCAAGAAAATCTAGGTACTCAAGAAAGTTTGAGTTTTTCTTTTGATTGCAGGTCACTATTAAAAGAAAAATCAAATGGTATTTGGATAGTGACTATTTTAGGCATATGACAAGAGACTCTAACTGCTTCATAAAGCTTGATAGACTAAAAGAAGGAAAGGTTTCCTTTGGTGGAAACAGCAAAGGGAAGATTATAAGATATGGAACAGTGAAGATTGAAAGTCTAACTATCAACAATGTTTCCTTGATGAAAGGTTTAAATTACAACCTTTTGAGTATAAGTCAGTTTTATGATACAGGGTTTAGAATAAACTTTCAAGAAAGCATTTGTTCTGGAATAAGTCATATTTCTTTCAATCTTTTACTGGACGAAAGCATGGCAACATATATCTTCTGGACGTAAATCCATAAAATTCATAGTGCCTTATTTATATTCAAGATGAAGCAAGTCTCTAGCATTGAAAGCTTGGTCATGTAAATATGAAGCACATTGCCAAAATTTCTTCTAAGAAGCTGGTTCGAGGGCTTCCTAATTTAGCTTACCAGAAGTCTGAGTTATGCACTCCCTATGTCTTAGGAAAACATGTCAGAAATTCTTTTAAACTAGTAAATCAGGTCTCTCTACCAGTCGTCTTTTGCAGCTTCTCCATATGGATCTTTTTGGGCCAATAAGAACTTAGAATATTGGCGGAAAGAAATACTGTCTAGTAATCGTGGATGATTATTCACGGTTCTCTTGGGTATTCTTTTTGGCAAACAAGTCTGAAACTTTTTTCATATTTTTCAAAGTTTGCCAAGAAAATTCAGAATGAGAAATGTTATGCTATTTCAAGCATAAGAACATATCATGGAGGTGAGTTTGAAAATCAGCATTTTGCAAACTTCTGTGATGAATCTAGTTTTCCACATGTTTTCTCTTCTCCATACACTCCAGAACAAAATGGGGTTGTGGAAAGGAAAAACAAATTTTTATAAGAGATGGCCAGAACTCTCTTAATAGAAAGCAAAATATCCTCTCAATTTTGGGCAGAAGCAGTTTCTACTGCCTGTTATATTATCAACAGGGTGTTTTTAAGGCCTATCCTAGACTCCCTACGAAGTATATAAAGAAAAGAAGCCAAATGTTTCCTACTTTCATGTCTTTGGTTGTAAGTGTTTTATATTGAAAAATGCAATTGATCAATCTAGAAAGTTCGAGGAAAAATCGGATGAAGGAATTTTTCTTGGCAATGCAATGTCAAGCAAAGCTTATAGGTCTTTAACAAGAAGACTCAATTTGTAGAAGAATCTATGAACATTAGATTTCAAGATTATGTGCAAAATCAACCAAATCATATTCAACTTAAAGAGTCTAAACCAATTCCAGACTTAATAAAGTCTATTTCCCCCGAAGAGGTTCAGTCTTCTAGAGTACAGCAACAGACAAAACAAGAAAATTCGAAAGAAACAGAGGATCAACAGATTTTGAAATCAAATAGCAATTGAAAGCACAAGTCAAGTCATCCCAAAGAACTTATCATTGGCAAAATTGATAAAGAAATCCGCACTAGATCCAAAGGAAAAGAAGACTCGAGTGCATTAGCACTTGTTTCTGAGATAGAACCAAAAAGAGTAGAAGCTGGATAGAACAATCATTGTCCGATGAAAGCTGGATAGAAGCTATGTAGGAAGAACTCAGACAATTCAACATCAATGATGTGTGGGAGCTGATTCCAAAACCTAAAGGCAAATATGTAATTGGAACAAAATGGGTTTTCAGAAACAAAATGGATGAGAAAGGTAAAGTAATTAGAAACAAAGCAAGGCTTGTAGCTAAATGATACACACATGAAGAAGGGATAGACTATAACGAGACCTATGCACCAGTAGCAAGGTTAGAAGCAATTAAATTATTACTTGCTTTTGCTTGTTATCAAAATTTCAGGTTATTCCAAATGGATGTCAAAAGTGCTTTCCTTAAAGGATTCATTCAAGAAGAAGTCTATGTAAAACAACCTCCAGGATTTGAAGATTCAAGAAAACCAGACTATGTCTACAGACTAAAAAGGCTTTGTATGGTCTGAAGCAGGCACCATGAGCTTGGTATGAAAGGTACAAAAAATGGCTTTGAGAAAGAAAAAAGTTTATACTACTGTGTTTATAAAAAAAGAAGGAAAATATTTTTTACTTGTACAGATTTATGTAGATGATATAATCTTTGGTTCTCCTAATGAAAATCTCTACAATAAATTTTCAAGATCTATACAAAATGAATTTGAAATGAGCCTAATGGGTGAATTGACCTTCTTTTTGGATTGCAAGTCAGACAATCAAAGAAAGGTATATTCATTCACTAGGAGAAATATGCCAAAGATCTTATCAAGAAATTTGGATTGGAGAATTGCAAGAGAACAAAAACTCCTATGTCAAGCTCATAAAAAATGGACAAGGATGAAGGAGCATGATCGGTTTTCTTCTTTACCTCACTACCTCTAGACCTGACATTTTACTCAGTGTGTGCATTTGTGCTAGATTTCAATATGATCCAAAAGAATCTCATCTAAGTGCTGTTAAACATATCATCAAATATGTTGCGACTTTTCCAAAGCTGGATCTATGGTATCCAAAAGAATGAGACTTTACTCTACTTGGTTATTCTGACGCTAATTTAGCCGGTTGTAGAATCGACAGAAAGAGCACATCTGGCACTTGTCAACTATTGGGACAAATGCTGGTATCCAAGAAACAAAGTATCGTGGCATTATCAACAGCAGAAGTAGAATATGTTGCTCTTGGGAGTTGTTGTTCTCAAATTCTATTACTAAGACAACAACTAAGAGACTTTGGAATTAAAGAATCCTACATAGAGATCAGATGCGACAACACAAGTGCTATCGACCTTACAAGAAACCCAATCCTTCATTCAAGAGCAAAGCACATAGAAATTCGTCATCATTTTATAAGAGATCATGTCCAAAATGACGATATTATGGTTCAATTTATTGATTCAAAGAATCAACTGGCAGATATCTTCACAAAACCTTTGGAGAAGAGCTTATTTGAGTTGAATCGCAACAAGCTGAATATCATCTCTTCTCTCGATTAAAGTCTGAAGTCAATTAGACTCAGGACTTCAAGAAGCTACTTCAGTATGAAAATTTCTCAAATCCAGGTATTTTATTTTTAGTATGTAAAATCTAAACAGGTATGAATATATTTGAATCGTCGCTTGCCTATTTTATTTTTAGAAATTATTATTTTATTGTTGATTTTCGGATTTCAAATTTTTAGCGGTTACATTTTTTAAATTTGTTCTGAAAAGACATTTTTCTTTGTGATGTTTCATTTACCTCTTTTCGATTTCTTTAAATACGTCAAAATATTTCCTTCAAGCATAGCTTTTTCAAACCCTAATACTGAATCTCTCTCACCCTCGACTTTTACTCTCAAAATCTCTATGCAAGTTTCTGTCTTTCTTTCAATTGAATATGTCGACAAAATCCTCCAAGTCTGCATCAATGTCATATCCTCTCACATTGCAAGTCAGGGTCCTCGAAATATGCCTGAAGGACCAATTCACTTCGATCTTACTAGTGAAGATTCTCCGTAGGATTCTCCTCAGGATTCCCCTCGTCAATCTGTAGATGAGGAAATTGGACAAGAAGTGATTCCTGTCAAAGTAATGAGGCCTAAGGTACTCTTCAAGCATTACACTTTTTTGAAACAGGGTGGAAGTCCAATGACATTTGTCACTGACTTTTTGAAAGATAATGGGTATGGAAACGAAACCTTGCTTTTAAGGACTATGGAAAGACTAGGAATAGCACCAAAAGGAACGGATGAAAAGGCATTTGTGAACTTTCCTTCTGATCCTTGTTTCGGGTCAAAGAGTCAGCCTGAGAACAAAGATGATGATGAGAGAATTTTTATGAATTTCTAACCCCGGATGGGTTTGGTTGCTAAGATTCCTGGAGAAAGAACGAAAGTTTTTCATTCAAAAGAGCATAAAAGGGTTTATGCTCAAATGCTTAACAGAGGAGTGATAAATCCTTGCACAGTCGACTTTGACTTCCTTGACTTCATAAAGGTTAACTTGAGGGAAAGGTTAGCCAATCTTCAACTTGAAAAATTTTGTGCAGAGATAGTAGAAGCTTATCTTGAGTTAACAGCGTATTTTTATTCCAATCTATCTTTGCTGGATCAAACTCACATTCAGTTCACTGTTTATGATAAAGTATTTGTTGTGGATGTGGATATTTTGGCTGATATTTTGGAAGTAGAACGTAGTGGTTTTCTATCTATATATGTATCAATCAGTCAAGCCACTCAATTTCTGGTGAAGGACGAATTGCCGAGTGGGAGTATCACTTACTCTCGCATGCCAGCATCAAACATTCTACTGCACAAGATTATCATCAATTGCATCAAACCTAAGGTTGCCTCCAAGACTAATATCTCGAGATTTGAGGCAAAGATTATGTGGGCAATTTGCAATGGAATTCATTTTTCTCTACCACATACTATCTTCTTGCATATGTACATGACTGTGATGAAAGAAAAAGGACAACTGCCCTACTCTGCCTTAATCACAAGATTGTTCAGACACAAGATCCAGTTACCCTCTTAACTTTGTTCAAAAACTCTCACTCCTATGAAGATAGGAGTGAAGATGATTTCCAAAATGAGGCTAAAAGATATGTCTAAGGCCTTGGATCTTTTGAAAAATGAATCATCTAGCAGAATGAAGGAAGGATCTACTTCTACGCTCGCCTTGCAAAATCTTCAAGGTTAACCTGATTCTGAAGAGGAGGAGGAGAAGAAGAAGAAGAAGAGGGTGATGCTGAAAAATCAGCAGAGAAGGAGACTGAAGATGAAGATTCTGAAGGAGAAACTGGTATTAAATCAGTAGAGAAGGAGATTGAAGATGAAGATTTTGAAGGAGAAACTGGTGCAATACAAGTATCGGATGACAATGAAGAAAACAGGGAAAATGTTGCATCTGAAAAAGAGGACACTGAACAAGAAAAGAGATCTAGTGCTGGAACAGAAAATGTACAAGAACATTTAGTCTCATCTCAACATGAAGGCATGAAAACAGGGGGAGATCTTGAGAAAACTCCTTTGATTGCACCTACTTCTAGTGATGGCATTAGTCGATCTCCTATAGATGCTGAAGATGTCTTTGCATCTCATTTCCCTAAAATTAATGTTGAAGAAGAAATTCCGAGTCAGGACAAGCAACAAACTGCAAGTGTTCAAGTTGATGTTCCTCCATTTTTGGATACTCCACAGATTCACTTCGCCGAAGCCAGTGCTCAAACTGAACCTGATGCAAACTATCCAAGGATAGTAAACTCCTTTTAGAGATAAAAGCACAGCAATATGCAATGGAGGTTAAAATCCAGAATCTACATATTGCCTTAAGGTCAACCTCAAATTTCCTAACTGGCAAGGTATAGTCTCTTGATACTCAAGTTCAGACGTTGAATCAATAGGCTTCGTAGACTGTAGCCAAAGTAGAGAATGTTTATCTTCAGTGCCAAGAGAAGCTTGAGGAGGCAGTGCAGTTGCTGGAGGATTTCAAACTTGTTCACTCTCCCAAACAACCCTGAATGACTCCATCTTTTTATATCATTTTTATTCACATTTTTTTTCTGACTTTCTCTTTCTTTTTGCTATTGACAAAAAGGGGAAGAAATGAGAGCAGATTTAAAAGTTCTTGTTTGTTTGAATGTTTGTTTGAACTTGGCAGTGTTAACTTTTGTGGTTGTGAATTTGGATTGAACTTTTGTGATTCTTGAACTCTAAATTGTCAAGACTAATGTGTTTTGTTTTGTTTTGTTTTGTTTTGTATTTTTTTTGTGAATGCATAATCAATGTCATTTAGCTCTATAATAATCTGTTATAAGTTATCATGTGCTGCTAAAGTGTTGTTTTGCAGGATATAAGTTTTAAATCTGCATGGAAGTTTTATCACCATAAAAAAAGGGGAGATTGTTGGAGAAAACTTCTATTAAATTTTGAAGCTGACAAAACTTTTATAGTTCTATTCTTATTTTTATTCTAAGGAAGATGAGGCTTCCGTGTAATTATTTCAAAGTCTATCTTACATTAGAAGTCTGCCCCACTCCGATGAAAACCCAGATTGAACGCAAGTGAAGAACGAAGATATAATCAAACTCAGGATTATTTTTCTTCCTTCAAGGCTTTAGTACGAACAGGATATATATGGCTTTCTGGTTGGATATATCACTTACCTTTTTTGGTTATCTTTATTGGAATCAATCACGGAACGGAAAAATCATTTTTGGAAGGCAAGTTTATTTGGAAGGAATCTACTAATGGAAATCAAGATTCTGATTGTATGGGCAACCATGATCATTGGACTTTCATCTCAATCTTCAAACAGCTCAAGATCTCCTTGATTGTTTTTGTCCAACGGGTTGATTGGAATAATTCCTCTGGAAAGTGCCAACGGTCGAAAAGGCATAGAGAAGTATTTAAGGAGGTTTTTCAAGTCATTCGATAGAGAGTGTGAAAGAAGAATTCCAAAGTCTGTAGCTTCCGAATCACTTGTTTCTTCATCATACCGTGCTCAATCTTGTATTCGAAAAAGAGAGAAACACTAAAGAGTGACTTTGTGAGAGCAGTAGAAACTCTTCATTGAGAAGTTGATGCTATAAGGCTGTAACACCTTTTCAATTCATAGTAAAAACCAGCTAGAAGGCTGTTAGCATGGGAGAATGCACGTAGGCTTAATCTAAGCCAAACCACTATAAATCTTGTGTTCATTTTCTCTTCCCTAAACTCCTTTACTTTATTTGCTGTGATATCTTTCTGTGTTTCGAAATAGTTGTTAAAGTCTGAATTCCTTCAAAGTCCGTGGTTTATTAGACTCGGTTCAAAAAGTAAAGTATTTTTACTGAATTCGCAAAATTTATTTTCACACCTATTCACCCCCCCTCTAGGTGTTTATACTAGCACTTTCAACTCTGACATTAATATTGCAGGCTGTAAGATTGACAAAAAAGTCTTGAAGCTAACAATACAACTTAGAGGGGGTGAATAGGTTATTTTTTAAACTTTGATGATCTTTTTGCGGAAATTAGCAAATTGTTAAGTAAAGATCACCTCAACCTAACGTTTAAGCAAACACTTACCAATTGTATGCCAATATATATATATATAAGAAGATGAAAAATAGTGGGACACAGAAAGTTATAGTGGTTCGGCTTTATCTTCAAGCCTACGTCCACTCTTCAAACTAACAGCTTCAAGACGGGCTGGATTCCACTATCAATCTACTTTGAAAATTACAGCTAGCTAGCGTTAATCCTTCATGTGATAGATCACACTATCTAGACTCAATTGATGCTCTTAGCTCTTACACTTGTATACTTAATCGGTAACACAATTGCTAAACAACACGACAAATAAAATGGTAAGACAAAAAGCTTTCAATAGAGAACAACAATATGTAAGTTACTTGATCTTTTATGTGGTGCACTCTCTCTTTGGTTCTTCAAAGCCTTCTTTTTTATACTCTTCCTCAATCTATCCGTTGAGATTGGTTTAGGGAGGTAGATGATCGTTGGAGAGTTTCCGTTGAGCTGTTGTCCAAGAAGGTACTGCACGTACAACTTCTTTCATGAGACTTTTGCAGACTAACCAAAAATAGCAACCGTTAGTGGCTTCTCATTGCAATCTCTGATTGACATGTCAAACACTCTAACTACTCCACTACATGCTTTATTCCGATTCTGCTGCTGTACGAATCTAGATCTTTCAACGACTATTTAATTGACCCAACGAATATCAACTGATGTACTTAGTTGTTACATCATCATCAAACTAATTTTTACCGTTTCAATGTAAATATCATTAATACTTGGTCTTTTTAGTTGACCAACATTATTTGCTATATTAGGACATCTGCAAGCTTCTTTTCAATGGATCACACCATGGATGCGTAGTCCTTGGATCCAAACATCTACACATAAAATAGTACATAATATATTAGGGATAGTTTGGGCATAATCAAAATCTCTTGAGGATGTTTTCTCCAATAGAAAGTACTTCCGGAACATATTAAATGCTAGGCTATATGCTAGTTTCTTGGAATTCCAAAAACCAACATACAATATCCCTATCAACTGTCAAAGCAGAATACGTAGCACTTGGAAGCTATTATGCTCAATTCTCTTGGATGAAATAACAACTGAAGGACTTTGGTCTTGAAGAATCAAATCTTGAAATCAAGTGTGACAACACCAATGCCATCAATTTGACAAAGAATCCTGTACTACACTCTAGAGCTAAGCACATCGAGATCAACAATCATTTTATCCATGGTCATGTGCATAAAGGTGATGTTACTATTCAATTTATTAATTATAAAAATCAATTAGTTGATATTTTCACAAATTTCTAGAATATAAAGCTTTTGATTTTATTCGAAATGAATTAGGTATCATTAATTAATTTGTTCCAAGTACTTCTTAAGATAGGAATTCTCAGATGATATCCATCAAATGCCATTACTAATTCTAAAAGATTTACCATATCCAAAGTTGCCTTTTCAAATTTTGGCAGGTAATGTCTATCTTTGTAAACAAATTAGGTGCGCTTTATATATAGAATTTAAATATGACGATTGATGGTTTATAATATTATTTTGGGATAAGTGTACTAGAAGTCCTAAAACTTGTAAGGAAAATATAATTGAGTCTTAAAACTTGTAAAAAGTGCAATCAAGTCCTAAAACTCGTCAAATTAGTTCAATTAAGTCCTAAAGTTAACACCATCAAATTTTTTAACAAAAATTGTTGATGTGGCATTTTAAATGAATTTTTATTTTCCATTTTTTTAAATCATTGTTTATTCAAATTAGATTTAAAAACTAGAAAAAAAATATATAATTTATTTAAAAAACAAAACGGTTCAAAAAATAAAAATAAAAATGGCAGGCGCTTCCGCCACTGTCGCCTAATGATGGAGGGATTGGCGATGGTTGCCAACCCTGGGCAGGGGTGGTTGGCCCTCGACCTCAGGTGAAGGCCGGTGACCCTAGCCAAGCTTGGGCGAGGTGCCTAGATCTGGGCACGCCGGCCCTCATGGGGGCCGGTGAGGCTTGCCCAAGGTGAGCGACGGTCGCCGGCCCCCCGTGAGGGCTGGTGAGGCCTCGCTTAGGGCAGGCTAGGGGCCGACGTGCCCAAATCTAGGCGCCCTCACCCACGCCAAGCGAGGGTCGCCAGCCCTCGCCCAGGGCTGGCGAGGCCTCACCTTTGTCGGCCAACGACTAGCCACCTTTGCCCAAGGCTGGCGACCGTCGCTGGCCCCTCCAGCGATGGGTGGCAGCAGCGGAGGAGCGGCCATTTTCTCTATTTTTTTAATAGTTTTTAAAAATAAATTTTAGTTTTTTTTTTAGTTTTTAAATCTAATTTTGAATAAAAAAATAATTAAATAGGCCATGTGGAAAATGAATAATTTATTTAAAATGCCACGCCAGCGCCATGTCAATATTTTCCATTAGTAAGTTTGACGGTGTCAACTTTAGGACTCAATTGAATTAATTTGACAAGTTTTAGGACTTAATTGTACTTTTTGCAAGTTTTAAGACTCAATTGCATTTTCCTTACAAGTTTTAGGACTTCTATTGCACTTATCCCTATTATTTGAAAACCGTTTGACAATTATTCCATATATTTTGGATCAATTTCAAAAATTTTGAAAAATTGCCTTCTCCTTCAAAAAAGTCGTGTCTTTTCATTTTCTACATTTTTGAAGGGGTAGTTCTCATCTTATCTCTTCAAACCCAAAAACTCTCCTCTTCCTTCATGATTATTCTCCTTGAAGCGAAAAAACTTTCTTTACATAAACAAAACTTTTTTTCTTCAAAATCCTCCTTGGCACCCAAATCTACTACAACATCGAAGTTTAAGTAGTCGGGTTCTTAAAGATCGAGCCCATCGCAGGTATAAGTTCTAGGGCAAAAGGAAGTGTTAAGCATTTTGAAATCTCACTCTTCCGATGGCATCAAGGGTATGGTTAGCAAAAACACATTCTGATTCAGTGCATTTTCAGTTGCCTCAATTGAACGCAAAAATTATCAATGCTAGTAATTTGAAGTCTACCATTGAATATCTTAGAACTTTGGGTAACAATGAGGAACTTCTTTCGAATCTTCTGGCTAAAATTGGGTTTGAGAATGAGGAAGCCCTTGAGAATATGATGGCAACTCCAATTAGATCTTTGCTGCCTATGCATGTGGGTGATTAGGACTAGTGTTGCTTCCAACAAAAGGAAGGAGAAAGTTGGAGAAACCTTGATCATTACGGACATTGAAACTCCTCTGTTTGGAAAAGGGAAGAAATCAGCGAGCACAAAAAAGTTTGAGTTTGTTAATGATGGGAGAAAAAGAGATAATGATGAGAAGTTGTTGACAAATTTCAAAAGAAAGCTTGGTGAAGTCGTGGCTGTGGGTGGTAGAGTAGGGAAGTTAATGAGATAAAAGAAACACCGTGATCATTTTAATTCACTGTCATCCAAAGGAGTCATAAGCCATCAAACTATGGATTTCAGTATATTTGAAAAGTCTAGAATTCACATCAAGCACTATTTTGGAAATATTCCAATGAAGGATTTTCACACTATGAATTATCCAAATTACCCTACTTTGACAGCGTACTTTTATTCAAATCTTTCTTTCTTACACTTCAAGTGCTATTGATTTCACAATATATGATGATGTATATATTGTCTAAGCATCTAATTTGGCCAAAATCCTTGGATGTAATCATTTTGAGTTTATGTCCATATAAATTGACCCAGTGGCTTACAGATTAATCTCTAGCATTTCTGATTTCACCAAGGATACAAAATCTCATGTTTCACATCATCATTTTCCTTTGAAACATATTGTTCTGCACAAAATCATCATCAACTGTCTTAGACCAAAAGAATCCTCAAAGACTTATGTCTCCAAGTACTAGGCAAAACTCATTCGGGCAATAACGAATGATCAACCCTTTGCTCTACCACATATGATTATTCTCTACATGTACATGATAGTCTTGAAAAGCAAAGGAAAATTGTTTTATGATTCCTTGATTGTTAAGATATTTGAACACCTCAAGACTGATCTTCCTAGAAAACTTTGTTCAAAGTCTCTCCCTCCAATGACTGTTGGTGAAAAGATGATGAGAAAGACAAGTTTCACGCCCACAAATAATGGATGGAAAGATAGAAAGGGAAATTTTATTCCAATAGATGTTGACACTACTATTCTTGAACAAGTGTCTTTAGCAGCAAAAAGAAGGAAAACTCAGTTAGAATCTTCTTCTCATAAGCAAGGAAATCCTCAAACTTTCGTGCGAAGAATAAATGAAGAATCTTCTAAAGATGCATACTTTGATCCCTCTAAAGAAGTAGAGGATCTTGACGAAGAAGACTTTGATGATTTGACCAATGAAAACCTGTTAGAAGAAGTTCCTAAGGATGATGGAGGAGACAAATTTGATTATATACTTTGGTTATAGTTCACGAGATTCAACAAAAGGAAGAATATGACCAGCAAATGGTTGATGCACCAAATGTTGAAAATTTGGACTAGGTTGATCGATCAGGAGTAGTTCTTGTTATCTCTTTCCGAAGTGCTTGTCCAGTTTCTTGAGGAAATTATTGCTGATAAAGAATTGTTAGAAGATATACTAGATGACCAAGGACAAGCACTTCGGAAAGAGATAACTTATAATGATACTGCAGCAATTCAAGTAACTAAAGTCCCCATCCTACCTAAGAATATTTTTGGGATTACTCCACTTATTGAACCCCTAAAACATGAAAATGAAACTACCCCTGTTATGGAACCAATTTTGGGTGATTCAAAGGGTGCTCAAATTGATAAGGAGAATGAGAATGACTTGGATATTGATACTACAATGGATAATATCACTGTTGTTGATGTTGGTTTAAAGTCTATTCCACAAACAAACACACCATCTGATCAAAGCAATTCCATTATGCAAACCTTAATGGAAATAAAGGGCGAATCTGGAAGAAAGTATGAAAGAGATTAAGCTCCTAGTTGAAGTCACATACAATAGCTTGCTCAGGAAATGCAATGGAAACCACAGAAGGTCGAGAATGTAGTGGCCAATATTAACTTTTATCATCTTATTCATGTTCATCCTGAACCTGCTTCTATCTTCTATAAGAAACTCATGCTAACCATTTAATTTTTTTTTTCAGTAAAGATTCTTATAGATTATATCTTGTGCTTTATTAAAAAGCATGCTATCTATAGAGCATTTCAATCACAAAAATCTTTTTAAAACAAACTCTATGCTTTCTACACGAAAAGTTTTGTTGTCATCCAAAAGGGTGAGATTGTCGAGAAAACTTCCTAATAAGTTTTGAAAATTGACAACTTTCCATATTTGTTTAATGACTCTGGTAATAAGATTTCCAGGTACTATTCTTATAACAACTCTCATCTAATTTTATTCATCACAATCAAAGATTTAGTAATCTATTCAAGAAGTTCTAATTCTCTACGTCAAAGATATCATTATGTCATGATAATCAAGGACAACAGTATAGTTTGCGTGAGTATTCACGAAAAGATTTCAAATCTTCACAATTAGTTTGGATTATGTGAAGTGCAATGGCTAGTAATTTGGCCTGGATTTCTTTCTAAGTGATTGCCTATCCAGGAAGGATGAATATCAACATAATCCTTCCATAATAAGGATTTGTGATTCTTGAGATAATCTTCTAAGAAGAGACGCTCTTTCCTTATGAAGGACTTTGCTGGCCAACATCTATTATATAGGCAGTAGAACTAAGGGAGACTCTAATCTTGCAATCCGTGAAGCAATCAAATCTTCAAGTCCAATAGGTTGATCGGATAAATGATTCTTAAAGTTTATGTACAACGGTTAGCTTGGATATCGAGGAGTATAAAAGGAGATCATGGTGCTGAAGGAGGTACAAGATTTGAAGTCTACAATTCCAAAGTTAAAAAAGAGCCTCAAGTTTCATTCACTTGTCTCTATGAGCCATAATTGTGAATCTTTGAGAGGTTGTTGTTTAAGAGTAACTGTATGAGATGTAAAGATAAGATCACACATACTTATATAGAGAAGTAATGAGACCCTACAACCTCTAACTGTTTCTCTAGTGAAATCCAACCAATAGGCTTTCAACACGGGAGAGTGGACATAGGCTTATTATAAGCCAAACCACTATAATTGTTGTGTGTAATTTTCTCTATCCCTTGATTTTCATTTTTTTTTAATTTATTGTACATGGTAAAGTCTAATTAGATGTAGTTCATGTTCAGACATTGTTCATTTGCAATATTGAACTCAACTGTTTTAAATTCCACTAAATTATAGTGCAAATGAAAAATTGATCTCTCGATGGGGCTGTCTCTTATAATGAAAGCGAGGCATCAATACTTTACCCCTAAATCCCGACTTACAAAGGTTAAGTGTTTTGCCCCCATTTCACTTGTAAAAGAAAATATCATTGAAGGATTGTAAAAGAAAATATCATTGAAAAATCCTTCCACGGTCTATCAATTGAATGTGCATTGGATTTTATAAACCAAGTAAGTTCCACTTGTCAAAGTTTGAGGAATTTTCTTTCAAAGTAGTGACTTTAGTTTTGAAAATTTTACTCATTAAAACTAGAATCTACTTTAAAAAAACTCTTTAATTTTGAAAGATTCGAGCACACGATGTGATTTCAAATTGACGTTTCAAAATGGAACATCAACTTTGAAAAATTAATCGACAAAAAAATGATTTCAGACCCATAATTGAAAATTCCAACCATTTGTTCTACAGGTCAGATAGTAATATTTCCCAATGATTACTTGTTTTGTCTAACTTAGATATATGGAGCAATGGTCATCCTTGGTGGAATGAATAGAGCAAAGCTTGTTGGTAAAGGAAGTATCGAAATCAGCAATTTGATCAAAGATGGTTTTTTTTTACCATCTTGGTAAAGGGATTGAATCACGATGTCATAAATATGAGAGAACTTCGATAATACAAACATTACCTAGGGAAAATGCTCAAGGTCAGACAGACTCAATACAAAAGTTTATTTGTAGACATCGTGGCAAATTCTATTTGCTGAATGTAGAGGAAGTTAATCAATTTAGAGCATTGTGTGTAAAGGAAGAAAACTGAACATGGCATAGAAAGTTGGGGCAACAAGCCTCAAGCAAATTTCAAAGGGAAAAATATCAATTTAATACTAAATCTATTATACGTATACTAATTTAGTTTTAAACTTTTCAATGTTGCGAATTTGGTCCTAAAGTTTTGCATGCAATTCCAATGTACTTCTTCCTATCGATTATCGTTGGAAATCACTAACATGACAAACAAGCTTTCGCATTGACATGACACGTAAGACGGTCAGTAATGATTGGACATCGATTCAGTAATTACTAACGGCAAGCATGAAAGAGTACATTAGAATTTCACACAAAAGTGTTATGACATTGGTAAAATTGAAAAGTTTAAAATTAAATTGACATCCGTACAATTAGTTTAAGACTGATTGGGTAATTATTTCAATTTCAAAGCTTTCAAAGAAGAATTTGATGCAGGGCAGTATTTTTATGAAGCAAGTACATTGGAAAGATAAATCAAACATCCATCAAAGCAAATAATGCTGTGTTTACAAACATGTACTCTATCTACTACATCTTGACCTATTCAAATCAACTCGTAGTGTAAGCCTCAATGGTAAACAGTATTGTTTGGCATGGCGGCTACAAGTTATACATGGGTAGTAGTCTCACTTATAAACATGAGGACCTTGTGTTTATTTAATAAGTTTGAAAACAAGTGCAAGATGAGAAAATATATATTATTTCATCTATTAGGTCGCATCACAATGATAAATTTGATATTTATGAATTTGTTGCCTTTTGTGATAAACATGGGTTTACGCATAACTTCTTTGCACGGTGTACACCTCAACAAAATGGAGTAGTCGAAAGAAAAACTCCTACATTGCAAAATAAGGCATGGACATTGCTTGTAAAGGGATATATACCTGCATGTTTCTTGAATTGTGTAAAAATAGACTCTAAGTTTGAGCGTGAGTTTCGCTTATCCTTTAACTCTAGGATAGTGTTTGTATTTATAGAGTTTACGTACTAGCTATTACAATAATTACATGGACTAATTCAAAATATTTTGAATTTTGAATTAGTCTATTATAGTAATAACTACGGTAATAATTACATGATATATGAATGGACTAATTCTTACAATAATAACTGCAGTAATAACTATATAATAAAAACATTAATTAATTTAAAATATTTTGAATTTGAACGAGTCATGTGTTGCTATCCTTACTTAACAGTCCCTCGCAAGTTGAAGGTGATCTTTTGGATGATCTTCAACTTAGATTTGAGCATATCATAGCGACACTATGTAAGAGACTTGGTGAAGATATTCGCGATTTGGTCACGTGTGGATATGCAGTGAACCTCGAGTTTGCGTTGTGACACTAAATGGCAGATGGAGTGAAAGTCTACCTTGATATGCTTTGTTCTAGCATGAAAAAATGGATTCATCGTAAGATACGTTGCCCCTAGGTTGTCGCACCAAAGAATAGGGGGTTTTAATTGAGAGATGTCCAATTCTTGTAACAATATTTGTAGCCATACCACTTCTGCCGTGGCATTTGCTAATGCTTGATACTTAGATTTGGTTGAGGAATGGACAATAGTATGTTGTTTTTTGGTTGACCAAGAAATCATATTTTGACCCATATAAATTGCATAACCTCCCGTTAAGCATCTATCAATGGGACAATCGGCCCAATCCACATCATTGTATGCATGGAGTTCTATGGTGGATTGAGAACTAATGAGTAATCCATGCGAAACAATTTCCTTTAAGTAGCATAGAATCCATTTCACCGCACTCCAATGGTCTTATGTTGGTTCTTTCAAGAACTAACGGACTTTGTTTATTGCATAAGAGATATTTGGCCAAGTTAGGGTGGCATACTAAAGAGCTCCTACGGTGCTCTTGTACAAATTGGTATATTCAAGTGGCTTACCTGGATTGATTAAACTAGTATTTGTAGCCATGAGCATGTGAACCCGTTTAGCACCGTTCATTATGGTTTGACAAAGGAGATCTGTAACATACTTCGGCTGTGACAAGAGAAGCCCTGATGGATGTTTAAGCACCTTGATTCCTAGGAAGTAATTAAGTTCGCCCATGCCCCATATAGAAAACTCCTTATTTAAGTAGTTGATGGTGTCTCAAATAAATGTCGGATTGAATACTGTAGTAACAATGTCGTCAACATAGATGATCATGTAAACGGAGAAATTGGGCCAATGTAGTATAAAGAGGGAAGTATCAGTTTTTGATCCAATAAATCTTAGGGATTCTAAAAAGATACTCATCCGGTGGAACCAAGCTTGCAATGCTTGTTTCAATCCATTTAAGGATTTTTGTAGCTTGCATATATGGTTGGCCTTTCTTTATCATGAAGCCTTAAGGCTACGCCATGTAGACTTCTTCATTCAAGTTACCATTTAAAAATACATTGCTAACATCCAATTGCTAGAGTTTCCAATTCTTTGTCACAACCAATGAAATAACTATATGAATGATGGTTGCTTTAATAGTGGGATTAAACATTTTTGTATAGTCAACACCCTCCCGTTGATTGCAGCCCTTGTCCATTAGGCGGGCTTTGTATCAATCTATAGAATCATCTGGATGTGTCTTGACTTGATAAACCCATTTGGAGCCCATGACATTTGCTTTGGGATTTGGTGGAACCAAAACCCATGTTCCATTACGCAATAAAGCATTAAATTCTTCAAGCATCACGTCGCTTCATTTTTCGCATTTATTAGCTTCGGTGAAGCACTAAGGCTCTTCTGTAGAACTTATTTCAGTCAAGTTCAACACTAGCAATGGATATTTAGTGTTAAGCTTTGGGTTTTGACGCAGTTGCATTGAATGTGTTATTGGTTTTTGATAAACCAATTGCGGAGGTATTAGAATAGCCTACCATGGGGAGGCGTCTGAAAGAGTCTCATTCGAACTTGTACCAGCATTAGATGTACTAGAAACCAACGTGTTAGATATTGAAACAATATTAATATTTGATAATGTCAGCAATGGTTTTTCAAAGGTGGGTGGAGAGGTGTTAGAGGATGAAGTTGTAGGCAAGACATTACCATTAACACTATGGTCTTGAATTTTTTGAAAATAGAAGGGACCATAGGCCGCCTTTGAATAGGATAGTACTAAGTATATTTGGAAAAATCATCAACATATATAACAAAATACTTATAACCGAAAATAGAATCAATTGGAGTAGGTTCCTATACATCAATAAAATTAAATTGAGAGGTGCTCTACTAGTGCTATGAGTAAATGGTAGGGGTGTTTTATGAGATTTGCCTAACAAAAAAGAAGCACATTTATTAAAATCAAATGTAGAACATGGCAAATTATTTGAATGAATCAAAGAGTGAACTTTGCTTTGTTGGGGATGACCCATTTGGGTGTGCTAGGTGGTGGCAGTGGTAGAAGTGTCAAGTGAGATGGTGTTGGCGGATGGAGATGTGGTATAGAGACCCGATAGTCAATATAATTCATCCTTAAGCAAACCTTGGAGTAGTAGTGTTTTAGTCTACAAATCCTTCGCAGCATAGTGAAATGGATAAACAACAAAATGAAATGGATAAAACTTAAAAAAGCAGTTGTTATCATGTGTAAAATTGTGTACAGAAAGCAAATTATGTGTAATAGTAGGGACATGAAGGATATTTGAGAAATTAAAAGATTTGTTAACGGGGTTTTTAAGAGTGGAAGAACCGACATTAATAATGTCTAAACTTGCTTCCATTACCTACACGAAGAGATTCATTACCATTATGTGGTGAAGAAATATGTAGATTGGCAATATCAAGCATCACATGATGAGTAGCTGCAATATCTGGAAACCAGTCTTGTTGCGATTGGGTAGGAAGAATCCCAGCCATATTGGCAGTAGGTTAAATTTTTGAAAATTTTGCTTCGGTCTTTCCTAGTTTTGGATTGACTGCCTAGGTTTCCATGATTGCAATGGTTACCTTGCCAACAATATTGAGGGTTTTGGGTGGTAAATAATTGGAAATTGTAAATCTGTTGTGACTGAGTGGTAGGAATGGATGATGGAGGAGTGTAAGTGGTAACATTTGCCTTTATGGGCACCATGGCAGACTTTATTCAAAGTTCATGATTGAGGAGCAATCGGTGGAGTTCAGGAAAAGTTATTGGATCAGATTTTACAGCCAAAGTAGCAATAATGTTAGAAAATTCAAAATCAAGATTATGGAAGATGATGCCATTTAATTCTTCATTCCCTAGAGGACGACTTGTGGCAGCTAATAATGTACTTTGCCTCACAGAGATAAGCTGAGACAAATTTAACACCTTTGGATATATTCTGGAGTTGCATATGAAGCTGAAGAATACTTGTATTCGATAGAGTTCCAAAGATAGTTTGTAGTGCCTTCTAGACATCAGTAGCAATAATTAATCCAACCAATAGAGTGCACCTTAGATGAATAGTTGAGAAAACTCTTTATGAGTTTTATGGTAAATTTTCGTACTTTTGGATGCAAATGCTTTGTGTTTAAGAACATTAATGGAATTATTGGTAAATTTGATCCTAGATCAAAAGAGGCAATATTTTTGGGTTATTCACGATCTAACAAAAGCCTATTGTGTCTTTAACAAAACACAATTTTTTGAAGAGTCAATCCATGTCAAGTTTGACAATACTTTGAAAAGAGAGCCTATGGAGGGTGAAGAGAGAATTCTATATACTAACGCATTAGCCTTTACTAAGTCAACTCCCACTACAAATAAAATTCCTCTCACAAATACGAAGGAAAAACCATGTAGGCATTTAATATTTGACCTCAGACTTGACTAAGATTGATTGAAAATATTAGAAATCCAGACCCCTAGAGCACTAAAACTTGGCAATGAGACACTTAAGTGCAAAAAGTTAAGAAAGTGATACTTAAGTGCCAAAATTAGAGCAAAATGAATTAGTTAAGTGTCAATGGGGATAAAATCTAGCCAAAATGCTTATAAGGTGATTTTCTAACGAGACAAGTATAAAACGACATCGTTTTGCACGCTAATGTGGTTATATGAGTGAAAAAACAACGTTGTTTTGCTGTTGATGTAGCTCCTCGCTGCCTGCAATCTCTATTTTTTTTTAATTTAAATTTTAGTTTTAAATTTAGGTAAATTGATATTTATATTAAAATTCAAATATTTATATTTATTATTAAAAAAAGAGGAGGACGAGGTAGAAGGCGAGGGCTTAGCCCTCGCCACCGCCTCCCAACCGTCGCTAAGAAGGGCCAACAACAGTGGGAGAAGGGTCGGCTGGGGTTACGATGCCCTATCGGGCGACGACCCTTGGCCTAGCCAAATAAGGGCTGGGCGACTCTCGCCAAATCTAAGGGAGGGCTGCAATCCTCGCCCCAAATCTAGGCAAGGGCTCGCAAGCCTCGCTGTCGATCGGTCGGGGTCATCGGCCCTTGGATGAGGCCCAACAACCTCAACCGCCCTTCTCCCACCATCACCAGCCCTTCCAAGTGATGACGCCGAGGCGGCGGCAAGGGCGACAACTATTTTTTTAATTTGATTTAAAATTTATATTAAAATTCAAATCTACACCAAAATGATGTCATTTTGGTGTCTCTTTGTTGAGTCAGCTCTCCGGCAAACCACATATGCAAGCAATATTAATAAAAAAAAATTATCACATAGGATTTTCCGCAAGATTCACTGGACTTGGCACTCAAATATCTCATTTTTCAAAAAAAATATCATTTAAGTGTCATTTTCCTAAATTTTGATACTTAAGTGCCCTCTCATGCCAAGTCTTGACATTTGGATTGGTCTTTTGCCGAAAATATTACTTTAAGAGATTTCCAACAATATTCGATTTTTTGAAATTGAGTAATGAGATCTTAAGATGTCACATCTTTAAACAACGACCGTCCCATCACGAGGTGTCAAGAATTTTATGATTTGTCTTCATCTATTAATTTCACCTTAGAAATCAAGTCATAAGCCTTTTGACACTTTAAAAATCACGGCAATCAAATTTTTAATGGAGAAAATATCGTTACTTTTCACCGTGATCGTATGTTTAGCCCAATTCCCTGAAAATCATTATCCCAACATTTTTTTCAGAGATTGAATAGCAATTGTGGAAATTTCCAGTCGCGGGCATTTTGGACAGCCACTTTTCTAAAACGCGGCCGCAATGATTTGCTGCGTCGGGACGGACATGATCAAAATGTGATTCGTAAAATGATAGTGGGGAGATTCTTCGGCCAAAGGCAACTACTCCAGAACCATATAATTTATGAAAAAGAAATAGATGTGAAAGAAGTTATTTATTGCTTGAAATGAACTTCTTTAAAATGATGCAAAAGACTTAGTCCATCATATTTTCCGCCATTGAATAAGGGTTTGCGACCTCAAATAAGGGGTCACAACCTCCACGTCGACATTGCGACCTCCATTGGTGGTCAACACACACGTTGTGCAAAAAGAGAGAGAGAGAGAGAGAGTCATGGAAATCAAGGAGAGGGTTGGAGGTCGCAACCCCCATCGATGTCGGTGGCGGTGGTTTAGGGCGCACATGATAAAATTTTTGTTTCTCGATTTCTCTGTTTCTCCGTTTCCCAAAACAGGTTTGGAATAAATCCGTTTGGTAACACAATTTAATTTCTCTATTTCTGTAATAGAAATCTGTTTCAGAAATAAAGAAATCGAATAAATCAGAAGCTGAAATTTTTAACTTCTCAGTTTTTGAAATAGAAATAGAAATTTTTTTTTCTCAACTTTTCAATTTAGCTAATTTAGTCCAAAATATTTTAATGATTTTTTAATATAATCATTTCAATCAATATTGATTGAAAATCTTAACCATCAAGCCAAATGGTGGGAATTGAATGAAAATGCTTCATTTGTTGCACGCAAGAGATTTCACGCATGGTAATGGTTAACTTGCCATATTTATATCTAATGAGTCTTTCTTCACCTACTCTTTCGTAGTACGCCAGACAACGGCTCTATCTAGGTAACTATTTTTTTAATCATAAACTTCATATTGAGGCGGTAAAAATGGGTCAAATCATTAGGGTTTCATCTGATTTTTCTTTTATATAGTGTCCTCACTTATCAAGACGCGGGTAAAAAGAGATCTAATAAAAAAACATGTTGTTCTTGTAAGAGTGTTGATGAAAATACAAATTTTGATAATAAATTTTTAAATAATCCTAATGTTGATAATTTTGAAAAAAACTGGTGACGATTTTTGAACATGGTGATGATTTTTTAAACAAAATTTGGAAAGAAATTGGAATTAGACTTGAAGTTAGGATTTTTTTTAAGAAGATTAGACTATTATAATCATGGCTATCATTAGACTTATTTGATTAATGTGAAATCAATTTCGGCAACAACATAACGACATATTCACTACAATTGAATTTCAATTGATTTTTTTTTTGCCACGTCTTTATTTTTTGAAAGAAAATATTATGTAATAGGAAACGTAAGCACATGTAATCGGAAATTCCATGAAATTGTATTTTCAACTTTTGTAATGTATTAGTATTATTTCGACTATTATTTTGTATTTGATGATTTTATATGTTGTTATCTAATCAATTTCTATTCCTAGAAATATAAATTTTATTCTGTTATCAAATGGAATTCTGTTCCAAAATTAGAAATTTTGAGTCGTTATCAGACGGGTTTCTTTACTTGAAAAGTTGTCCGGGGAATAGAAATTGAGAAATCAATTTTTGGCCAAAAATCAATTTCTGAAATAGAAATTTTGTCATGCGCGCCCTTAGAGGTGCAAATGGTGGTTGGTAAGGAAGCGTGGTCAGACTCAAGTTAGGTGTGTAGCAATGGACACTGAGGCGATACAAGAAGGAAAGGAAAAGAAGAAACCATACTATTTATGTGAACCTGTTTTTGAAATATGATTTTCGATGAGATGGCAGGTCAAAGAACTGCATTAAACCTACTTTGAAACAAACGGACAAATTTGTACAAAAGAGTTCAAATCAGATTTTGAATAATAGAATAGTTCATTAGCCCTTGATTTTTCATTACGACTAGTCGTCATAACGATTGACAAAGTAATCCAGGGAAATGAAACTTTAATGGCAATGCTTTTTTTTTTTGTCAGTCCAACTCTATTCCTATTCTACACTCACTCTCAAACTTTTGCCCTACCTCTTGTACGGCGTAGGAGTCGAAACCCACTCTTGAAACTTACGTGTCCCCACCCCATCCCCCTGAGAAGGTGGGGATTTGAACCCCAATAGAATATCAATCGATTCTCTTGCAATTGCAATGATGGTGCCCTAGCTTCGAACTCATAGTTAATTAAAAAAATCCTAAACTTATTGTATACCAATTCAATCTTAAGCCTTTTAATTATGTCAATTTAGTCATAAACTTTTTGATAATTTACCAATTTAATTATAAATCTTTCAATTATTCTAATTTAGTTCTAAATTTTTTGACGATTTGCCAATTTAGTTCGATTTATCAATATGGTCCTTCCAGCTAATTATCTAAATAACAAGTTTATGACTAGATTAACATAATTGAAATATTTATGACTAAATTGGCATAATCGAAAGGTTTATGACAGAATTGGTAGTCGTATTATAAATTTAAGACTTTTTGGACAATAGTCCCGAAAGTTAACATACCACGAGATATGGTTCTAAGATAGCGTGTGGAGTTACAATATTTTCAATTAGCTTTCGTGCACTAAACCGAGTCATAAGCTCTGTGATCTAATTAAAGGTAGGCCATTCTCAGCACTGGGAAATTTAACTTTTCACAAACTGCACCAAAAGTTCTCTATGCTTAATTGAATAAACATAAATAACTCTGATATTTTCAGAGTATCTATGAATAAGCATTCTTCTAAATATAAATCTCCTATCAAATCCATAGACTTTAATTGAACAATTTATATAACCTTCTTTTGTAGATCAATGCAGCTTCTACCAACATTCATCTGTGTGTCTGCTCCGCAACAGTACCACTACGAGGCATTAGGATCGTGATTTCTCGTGACGTAATCTGTCTCATCATAAATCTCCTCCTGCAGAAATAAAGTCAGCGGATCGCATCAAAACATTCTAATACCGTTGGAAAAGCAGTATCCCGGAAAGTAGAGAAATGAGGGTGGGCGGCTCACCTGTAATATCTCCTCGATTACATCTTCCAATGTTATAATGCCGATAGCTTCTCCTTCTTCGGCGAGCTTCGGGAGTGAATCCTCGCTGAAATGGAGGACTTCAGAGTGGAAGTCCTTGGCCCATTTTCTGCTCTTGCTGGCAGCTTTGTGTAGTTCTTTAGCATCTCCTCCATTCAAAACCTTCAGCTTCTTGATCGGTCTCTTTTCCTTTAGGCACTTCCCTTGGTGATCTTGCTCTCCGAAAATGTCCACCTTCACCTCTCTCGCTGTACAGGTGATTCATTTAAACGTAGTCAAGCTGAAGTCCAGAAAGGAAGCCTTCCTACCTGTTGTCATTAACTTGAATAGTGAGGTTGTCAAATTAAGTTAGCTCTTACCCTCATTTCGTTGATCTGCTGCCGAATGTTCCTTATCATTGCACTCTCTCACAACAACTGCCATATGACTATGTCCTTTCTGAAACTCATTCAGTATATCATAGAGAGGCATTGACTCGGGAACCCTGAGAAGAGAGGCCATTCATGCACGTAAGCTAGCTAAAAGCTTCTTGTAGTGCACCAAAATCTAGCACGCTTATCAGATGAATCCATTGGTGATCTTAATTTCAAAGTACACTACCTACTCTGTCCATACTGTCCTCACAGAACCATGCAAATACATATCCATGAAAAACACAACTGAGATCTATAGCCACAGAACTGGACCAATACCTTGGGATCTTTCGGATGGTGACATTTTTCACTAACACATCGTCTCCTGGATGAATAGCTAGTATATTCTTCACCTGCAAGTTGAATAGGGAATTTATAGACGGAAATGGAAAGCAAGTAAAAGAGGGAATAGTTTACAGAAGCCTTAGTAACATTTGACTGATCTATACTCTTTTCTTTTATGAGTTCCTCCTAATAAAGTGCAAGTAAACTGAAGCAGAACTCATACAAAATGCCAGCAAGTTAGCAGCAGAAAAATTGGGCTATTCTTTAAGATAGACAATGCAACGAGAGGAAGGAAAACATCAAGAAAAAAAAAACGCTCTCTCAGTCCAACAGGCAAGTTCATCAACTGTGCTATCGAAGCAGTGGCTTGGATAGGTAGCTGACCAACTAATGGGCCAATTAATTAGCTTGATGTGTGAAACATGAAGGGATTTAAACACAAAGAAATCCAGAGTTCAATTACGCATCAATTTAAAAGGGACATGTCTGAGTGGTGGTGAACACATTATATTAATCATAAGATTAACAGGAAAATTACCAATATAAGACCAATTATATTTCTTGGTTGCTCATAATATACTGGAATTCTGCTGTGTCCTTTCTCCAAAATCAACTTGCGCAGATCTCTGCACCATTGAAACAAACACCAAGTAATGCCTCTCCTAAATAGGTGAGACAAATGCCCTGTTATATTGTATAATTAAAACAGGTTCATGCTACCTATCAAGTTTGCCATTAATATCTATGGCAAAAGTTTCAGATATAGGAGTCATCGCATCTCTTGCAGTTTTCTCAGTGAGTTCAAGTGCTCCTGTGATTATAGTTGTCTCGTCCCGTGTAAGTTCGCCACCTTTTCCTGCCTGATGGTTCAAAGACCACTCAGTTGCCAACATGAATTTTGAAGTATGGTTGTATATCACAGAATCATAACTAGCCATTATTGGATTCATCGGGCAGGATAAAATTTGATCATTTATCAAGGGCGGGGGCATGGATTTGCATGTCTGTTCTTACCTCATTACCATGTAAATCAACTAGTGCTTTCAACTCAGCACGGCGAAACAGAGCTTCATGTCCTTCTCCCAGAAGGAAATCTAAAAGCTGCCAATATACATTTTGCAGGCTATCGTCAGAATCTTATGATGATATTAGCTTGTGGTAGTGGATTAAGCTAATTCCCAAGGTACAAAATCTCACCTTGCTTATGGGATATGCAACAGGAAAACATATAAAGACAAGAACTCGGACTACTGGAGCCACTGCTGCACCAATTTCCAGACCATACCTAGAACACACTGCTTGGGGTAAAATCTGCAAAGGAGTGATGGGTACGTTCAAATGTGAACATACGCAGACCAAGATTAAATGAAGCCCGATCCCTGTTGCCCAATGCAACAGCAAGCAATTGAAGCTGAACCGAGAATATCTGCTCCACTATCCTTCACTACTGAAGTTGAACATTTGGAATGATGTTAATTTACTATACTGGCATCCCTAGCTAAAGGAAACCCAACATCATTGGTACAGATTAGGAATTTTCTGTATGTGACAAAAGATAAGTACATGATATGTATTTTTGATAAATAAACTCCAGTAATTCCCCATCGAGTTGCACCGCACCAAAAGTTTCACTAGAACACATAGTAAATATCGTATTCCTAGATGAAGTTCATGCTGACGAAAGCAACATAAAATAAGCTACTAGGAATGAAAACGTACCTCACCAAACAGAAGTATCAATGTTACTGAAATAAGAACAGCTCCCCAAGCTGTTATCAAATTATCAAGAAAGATAGGCAGTGCCTGCAAGCGCAACAAACAAAACCGAGACATGAATCACTTGTTCATCAAAACGCAAAGGAGAAAATTCACCTCGTTTACCTCCATAGCAGCAGCATTGCAAATTAGTAGGGTGCACAGCAGCAAATGTTGTCTTCTAACAACCGGCAATATCTTTTCTATAACGAAAAAGAACTGATCTTTGGTCAATAGGGTAACAGCTAGATGATGGATATCTCAAAAGCTGCAAGTCTGGCTATAGATAATCCGTCTTTCTGGATATTAATAGTCAGACTACCGGTCCTTTGCACAACTCGCCACTTTCCGGGGTATAATTATCTAAGGGAAAGTGAATTGTGTCCATACAAACGAAATGCAGAGGCAACAGGTTGTATCTTCGCATAGCATCTCCACAAAGGTTTAGCAACGCTAAGAATAGTTGTGAAACATTATTTTATCAGACAGAGATCAGACAGAGCCGATCACAGTACCTTCATTTTTCCTATGTTACGTAGACTCGGTTTTAGGGATTGGATATGGACACAGATCCGTATGTTGGACTTGCCAAAACAAAAATCTAGGACTCAGCTCGAAAGGGTCCAGAATTTGGACACTTTACTGGGACGCTTTGTTTTTCATGTCGATGTTGCCACCAGTGAGAGGCTTTATAACACTTCAATTTCTGACTTTTTTTCTATATTAACTAACTATAGTCACCAGGTCGAAGTCATAATAGAAAGGAGGTCCAGCCCTCAAAGAAGTGATACCAATAAATTTTTCTTCACATGATGGTGAAAATTGATAGCTATGTTTCGCTTAGAATTAGCTAAAAACATGCCTAACATGAACCAGCGCATTTGATGTTGGAGCCATTCAACTTCATATTGGGCTCACATAAACCGGTGCATTCTACAACTTTGGGGGTGAGATACCAGTAAAACAGAGCTAAATCAATTTGGAGAATTGAGTACCGGCATATTTACGATCGGTTGGTGTGCCAGACTTGGCAAGGACTTCGAGATCGACGAGGCTCATTGACATGAGACCCAGAGTCAGCCCGGACATGAGACCCGCGAAGACCACTAGGAAAGTGATGATCCCTATGTGGATGAAGAACCCTGTTTCGCAGCATCTGTACTCTATGGCCATTCACTTTTCACTCTTCTTCTTCTTCTCCTTCGCCGTTTCCTTCCCTCTGTCAGGGCCTGACCGAGATGTTCCAAGAGCTACGACAACACCAACGAATTGAGAAATGTAAACGCTAAAGACGGTCGTCATGTGTAACTTTATTCAGTGGACAGAGGCAGAAACTTTATTCAGTGGACAAAGGCACATCGAAATCTGATTCTGCGCCAACTTTACGAAAGACTCTTGGAACTGACATTACTCGAAGTGACCCTTCTGGCGTTTCGCAGAGTTGGCGTGTGCTTGAAGTGCGGGCACAGCCCATACCATGCGGTGACGTTCGGGACGCTGTCGGTCGCGTTCGGGGAAAAAGAAGAATAAAAGCTGACGAGGAGTCGAATTACAAATGGCAAAAGATGGATTCCGTTTTCCGTTTTCCCACACTGAAAGAAGTACAAGATTAGAATTTTAAAAAATAAATAAATAAAGGCATGGTATGCTCGGTGAATGATTTACAATGCGGCAAGATCAGGTCTATCAAGATTATCTCTAAAGTTGACAAACATTCTTCCTCATGCATAGACTGAAAAGTGTAATTCTTGAACACAAGACCTTCTCCTCTAGTAAGATTTGTGGGATCATTTCCAACTATTATAAAAGCTTATGTTAAGAATATTCAAATAAGAAAAGTGTCAATCGGGTGTTGTTGAATAAGACTTTATTTGTCTACTTATAAAAATGGGTTAATATTATGAAAAACCCCAAATTGATATATCTGTGACAAATTTACCTCAAACTAGTTTTATGATCACCAAAAGCCTCAAGCTAATACATTTGTGATAAATTACCTTTCATTAGTTTCCATTAAATTGGATTAGTTCCATGAAAAAGAACAAACCAATACACTTGTGTGTATAAACTATCATGTGTTATCTAATTCAAAAATTTAACAATTAAAATTAATGGAAACTAATAAATAATAAATTTATTATAGGTGTATCGATTTGAAGTAAAGTGAGCATGGTTCAAGTAGACGATTCTCACCTTAAAATCGGGAATTACCCACTAAGGACTGGTTTTGAAAAATTGGAATCAAAACCTGTCTGCTGATTCCATGGATCCACCTGAAATTGAACCGCTGGTCCAATCTAGTTCTTGAGTGGGTATCCCCAATCCCTACAAGATTGCATTCATCAATTAATATAATTATGAATGTAGTTTCTATTTAGAACACCAAAACTTGTGTGGCCTTATATTCGGATTGAATTGCAAGTCATTGATTTTGATTAAGGATTGAAAATTATAAGACGAAACAAATAGACAATATTCCTAAGCTAAAATCTTAATTTCTTTGAAGGTCATGGTGTGGTTCTCTTAGGGTTTCTCAACACCTGAAACTTGTTGAGAATTAGACTCCACTTTAAAAGTCCTAACCTCCACATAAGTTAAAACATTAATCGTTTGATCCATCTTTTTTTAATGTCAACCTAATTTAATCAGGGAATAGCTAAGGAAAGACCTAACTATACTCTTAAAATGAGCCTTTGGCTCTTAATTGCGTATCATGACAATAAAGCGCTGCGATATTAAGGGACATCTTCAATCGATTCTTTCCTTCCTCTTTGTTTGTTTATTTTGCTTTGGTTAAGAAAGCAAGTAAATGGATTGTTAGAATAAAAAATAAAAGAGGAAAGTTAATTTTATTATATACCTAAGAGACAAAATTAGTCACTACTATCCAATAACTATGTATGGGGTCAAAAACTACAAAGTAATTAAGTAATTAAGATGGAATTTGTTTTTTTAAATATATTGATCCAATCTGGATAGATAGATGGGGTAGTTTCGTGTTTAGAAACAAAAATCGAATTGGTACTCACCGATCCAACTAAATTGAAATTAGGAACCAGACCGACCCTCATGGAAACCACTAGTTTCTAGTCCAATTCGATTCTGGATAATTTTCAGTTTTTTTGCACACCCCTAATTTTAGATTTTTTATGATAAAAAATTATTTAGAATAAATTTATCATAGATTTAGTAATTTAAAGTTTTTGAAGATATTAAATTTTGTAGGCCGGTTCTTGTAAACCTAACGTTGTCCTTATTTAGAATAAATTTCTATAGATTTATTAATTTAAAGTTTTTGAAGATATTAAATTTTGTAGGCCGGTTCTAGTAAACCTAACGTTGTCCTTACGTCGCAAATGCATCTGACCCTAGAACATATCGTGGACACCACCACTTGTCGGGTCCTTTTAAGCTTCGAGGCACGTGAATTTGCACTACCGAAATCCGGGAAAAGGCTGGAGCTGGAAGAGTGGCCAGAGATTGTCGAAATACGGATGAGATGCATTAATTAACCGAGCTCTTTGCGAATAGATCAAGAGCATCAACACATAGCAAATCTAAAAATGCATACGAGGAGTTGGTAACCCAATTAGTAGGAAGACACTTCATACGTTGGGCTTTCGCAAGCCAATCCGCTGCTTTATTCATCTCGCGGCTGCAATGGGCTAGTGTAAGGCCCGGTATTCCTTGCAGCTTTGTCTTGGCTCGGTCCACCAATGGTTGTGCATCCCGGTTGAACTCCTCTGAACTGAAAATGCTTTGCACAAGCCTTCTACAGTCAGATTGTACTTGCAGCTTTAGTTTAGTTATGTTCAGGGGAAACTTGATGGAGATAAAATCTAGGGTTTTGACGAGCGTCACAGCCTCTGCTTGTTCCGCCGAGCTAATTGCAACCAATTTGGTAAACCCATCAACTAACATACTGAAGGAGTCGCGAAAGATACAAGCGACAGCTCCTCTAAGTGGGTCGGAGGTTGGATGTGCTGCGTTAGTGCTGGAGGCGAGCCCGTTGGTGGGATGATTGTCGCACCAATGTGGTTATTGGGTTTTCTCGATGAGTCGATATGACCACTTCGTTACTTGCTGAAGTAGAATAAATTGTCGCGAACTTGCCGAGGACCTCTTGGGATCCGTAATATGCGTGTGGAAGAAGACGTGAGGCTCTAGTCAAGGTAGTTCACTCTAATGATTTTTCGGTTAATACTATCACAAATTCTAAATTAATGTAATTATGATAAATTTATCTAACATTAATATATTTATAACAAATTTATCTTTCGTTAATTTCCGTTTAATTTTACCGTCAAATTATTGAGTTAGACAATACAGGACAGTTCATTAGTATACAAGTTTAGGATTTCATCATCCGTTTGTCACAGATGCATTATGATTTTTCGTAACGTTAATCTAATTTAATGGAATAACAAAGGGTAAATTGGGTTTTTAATGGTCAAAAAATTAGTTTATGGAATGTACCAATATATTATTTTTTACAGCCAAAAAATTATTTTGAAATAAATTTATTATGAATATACTAATTTAAAGATTTTCATGATATTAGCTCATAATTTTTCCAATGCTTGCACACACGTAATATTCTTTTGGATTCACGACAACAATTTTGGGCTTTTGTGGAAATGGACCCAAGTTGATGGGGGCGGTTTAACATTTTAAAGTGGAAGTGCTTTGTCGCCCCTTACGAAGATGCCCTGACAAGGTTTCGTCGCTCCTAAATATATGCATAAGGGTGATGTAAACTGCCCCGAAATGTAGCGTTGGATGCCTTCATTAGTACTAAGGTAATTCAATCCCATTCTATAAATTTTAATTAGAGGGGCGGTTCTTGCTTCATAAGAAATATAATTGAGAGCAACTACAAGTTGTCCAAAAAAGGTAGGGGTATTAAAAAGGCTCGGATCAACCCGAACCGAGAAAGATAATAGGTATAAAACAAAAATAAAAACAAAAGGATATCATGGCAGTTTTGTTTGACTCAACCTAACCTGACCACATAAAACATTAAACGCTCTCACAAAAAAAAAAAAAAAAAAGCTTTGGATTTATTTTTTACCCCTTATCAATCTTGCTAGGAAGTTTCTCTTCTCCCCTTATTTTCTAAGCTAACTGTCTTCTCTTTTAGGCATTTGTGAGCATGCTTAACGAGTTCCAAAAGGAACGATGAGTATCGCAAGGCTAAGTGAGCCACGCAAAGCTACTTGCTTCATCCTCACCCTCTACCCTCGAGAAGCGCCAACCTGAACTCATTAGTAGAGAGAGAGAGAGAGATAGGCGATTGAAGTCGGATGAAGGTAACTCTTCTCTCCACCCTCTATGGAGAACTTGTGGTGGTTTAACACGGGTGGCCAATGGCCACCACTAATGCTTTGCTCCGCACGCTACTCTCACATTGTCAAAGGAGGCTATGAATCTTCTTTTGCTTCCTCTTTTAGTCTAGGCTCTGTTGACACCCGAATTTTTCCGACAGTCTAAGTTTGAAAATTTGAAATTCAAGATTACCGATCAAGAGGAGTCTCGTCCCTTGACCAAAAGTCTCGTTTCTCGACTAAGAAATTAGATTAATGTCATTAATATCTCAATTGCATAATAAATGTCAATGTAGCATATGCATGCAAAATTAGGCCTTTAGATTTCAAATTTTCAAAAAAAAAAAAAAGCAAGGAAAAAGAAAGGAAAAATATTATTATTATTTTGTTAGTCTCTAATCTTTTCTTAAGACATTTAGGGCACGTTTGGTAACGCTTCTATTCCCGAGAATAATTTCTTATCAGAAATGATTATTTTTTATTCTATTCCTATGAATAATTTCTAAACATTTTAAACCGTTTGGTAACTATCCAAAATTTCAATTTCCTGAATAGAATTGTGTTTGGTACTGTCCTAAAAATTTCTACTTCAAATCATTTTTTTAAAATATTTTTTTTCCTTTTTTTTTTTTCTTCTTTTTTTTTTTTCCTTTCTTTCTCCCTCTCTTCTTCTTCAAGGTGGTCAGTCGCCGGCCTTAGGATGATCGATGATCGGCCATAAGAGGGCCGGCGAGATCGCCGGCCCTCGGCAAGGCAGTGCCTCATCGGTCGAGCCTTGCTGGTAGCTAGGTGAGCGACTTTGCTGGTGGTTGGGCGAGCCTCCGGCAAGCTCGCCGAACCTCACCCTAGCCTAGCGAGCCTTTGATGAGCTCGCCAAATTCACTTCCAAGAGCAAAAGAATATAAATTTTCACTATTGAGCAAGTTAACAAACATACCCTTAATTGAGGGATCGTAAAATTTAAGGACCTCAGGTCTGATTAAATAGAATTCAACTTGAAGAGCCAATTGATCGTTTAAAGTGTCATACTTAGCACTATAAAATTTGAGCTCGCACTCCTCGAGACCGGGTCGCTTGGCGCGGTCTCACAAGTCCTACAGGAAATAACCTGTTCTCCTCCTTCCCATCTTGAAGGTGAAAGCCTAAAAGAACGAAGGAAATGGTCTCTTTTCCATTGTTAAAGAGCGAGAGTGGTAAAGAGGATAAAAAGAAAAAAAAAATGAAAAGGAAAATATTTACAGGATCCCTCTCTTATTGAGGAGGTGAGAGCAAAGATAAGGGAAAAAACAGAAGGCTCGTCCTGGACGCTCGCCTCACGCACTCCTCCTTCCCCTTTCGCACGCGACCAGCCACCTCCACCGTCGCCGTCTGACGACCTCCGACCGCGACCTAGCTTTCCCAGTTCCCGTGCCATCTCGGTGAGTCCTTCCGGTTGTTGCGCTCTCCCTTACCCGAGGATCTCAGCTCGGAGATGCTGCGAGTCGAACTCGCCGCGGTCTGCCGCCTCCAAGCCGGGTAGGAACCCCTGCAAGTGAACGCCCGGTCCCTGCCATCAAAATCCTTGCCGTGCCCTGTCTTGAGTGAAGCGCGAGCCGAGAGTAGGTGCCTTCAGTTTTTGTTCATTTCGAGGGTCCCTGAGTGATTCTCTCGAGTCTGGGTACGATGTTGCGGGTCTCGAAATGGTCCCCTGCCTCTTTCTCAGTTCACATTCCCAACCTGTTTGACGAGATGCCTGTAAGAATCGGCGTGGGTGAGCTTCGTTTTGTTGTCGAACTCGGGCGCATTATGGCCTAGATTAGGTGACGTTTAATTGATTTTCGAGGCTTTTGCCGGGATCAGACGTACTTCTTTTTTTTTTTCCTGCATCATCCGTTTCCCCGGGTGTGCTCGGCTGATTGATGCTTTGGTGAATGGCGGTGGCCGTCGATGATGGCCACGGTTCAAAGAGGATCAGGAAATGGCCGGAGATGGCAGGGGTTAGCCGATGTCGCTCGTTTTTTCACGGCTGATGGCCGGCGAAGATGAAGGGTGGCGGTGGCTGTGGTATGGCCGCGGATGGTAGCCGTGTTATGGCCGGACACGGCTTGTAAATATGGGCCGAGCATTTTCTTAATTGGAGGTGGGCTGGGCCGAGACTTATTTGAACATGAGTTTGGGGTGGGCTGTATCTTATAAATCGCGCTTCGTGTGGGCCTATTGTGTTGCGGTGTACGACGGTCCTTGTTGGGTTAGGGCTGGATAGAGAGAAGGGCGACAAGTGAGCTAGTTTAGGCTTTAGCGAGTTTGGGTTAGCTCTTCAGCCTTGTAGAATTTGGGCTTAGTTGGGTCTAAACAGTTTGAGAGGGCCCGATGCAAGACCACCGATTGCGTCCACGAGCCCAGTTTCGTGAGACCAGTGGCAGCCCTGTCCGAAGACCCAGCCCGAGTCCCTTTTCCAGAATAT
The DNA here is from genome assembly GCA_007663325.1 of Eucalyptus pauciflora. Taxonomy (NCBI): domain Eukaryota; kingdom Viridiplantae; phylum Streptophyta; class Magnoliopsida; order Myrtales; family Myrtaceae; genus Eucalyptus; species Eucalyptus pauciflora. The sequence continues at coordinate 1,453,545 of VMYD01000352.1, read as the reverse complement.
TAAATTATATATATATATAAATTGGTTAAAAAAATCGAAAATTTTAAAAAAAAAATCAGAAAATGCTTAGAAATAGATCTTTCTTAGATTTCTTAAGCTTTAGCATTAGATGTACCCTAGTTTTATTTAGTTAACGTGACCTTCAGATTAGGGATTTCAGAGCTTAACTTCAATACGAGTTTAGTTTTGGTAGATTACTCTTTTAGTTAGAAAATTATACTTGGTTTGAATTTAGCTCATGGGGGTTGCAATCCTGGGTTTAGAATAAAGCAATCGGTTTTTTTTTTTCCCACATTTATCTTTTATGTCATTTTAATTACTTGGGTGTTTACTTATTGCATTGTCTTTCAATAAACTGAGTGTTATTTTCCTTTTCTAGAATGGGTTAGTTTAGAATTCTAATGAAAATCACAAAAAAAAAAAAAAAAACATTTGCAAGTTTATTGAAGTGACTTTGATACCTTTAGGATTATAATTGATAATCAAGATTGCATGACTACTTCGTAAGACACATTCAAGTTATGTATCAAAAGGGCGCTAATGTAAACATTGGCTTAATCAAGTCCCTATGCTAAAATTTGCGTTAGGAATCAAGATGATATTCTCGTGTCTTGATTGGTTTCTAGCCAACCTTAATAGGTTACGGACAACTTCTAGAAATGCATAGGATGTAAAGAATATAAAAAAGTCCAATGTCATGTAAAATATGGGCTTATGAGAGTTCGCACCTGAAATCGGTGGATCATTTGTAGTGTTTTTATTTGATGGATAGTTTGAGACTATGACTTATATGTACCATTCGAATCATCGTTTTGAGTAAATACCTCTAAACCTATTTATTGAGTGCGGCACCTCAAAAAAGTAGGTCAAGACATTTTCCCATCCTTTTTCACGTCTCCCTTAATCTAGTAAACTATTGCTGTTTGGTTTCGTTTTCTCCCTTCTATGCTTTCATTGTGCTTTCTCCCCTACTTCTTTTTAAGCCTATTGGATTGAGGATCACCCAAATAGAAACACAAGGACCTAAAGAAACAATCACTACCCGTTTTTTTTTTTTGGGTCATTGTTGTGATTATTATGCTAATGTCCGCCTAATTTTTTAGAATAACTCAAATTTTAGGTCATATCCCAATTCAATCTCAACCTATTTTTATCTAAAAAAATTCACTAACTTTCACTCTAATCCAATCCCTACCATGCGTCCAAAATTCAACATTGTTTGTTTCAAAATTATCAACATTAAAAAGCAGTTGTTCTCCATAAAAAGGTGAATGTTTTGGTAAAGAAACTGATTTTGATAATGAATCTTTAACTGGTAATAGTGTTGATTATTTTGAAGAAACTAGTGGTGATATTTTCTACGTGAGATAGGTTTGGATTATATGAAAGTTTGCGATTGTTTTTGACACAAAAGGAATTTGGAACAAAATTGAGATTAGATCTAAAATTGGGGAGCTTTTTTTAAGGGAATTACGTGTGTCAATGTTGTTTGCTCAACGTAGAAGTTGTAGATTATGTTGGTGATTCTGGGTAGTCGTTTGCATTTGCCAAAAAAGAAAAAAGAAAAGAACTAATATGTTTTTCTAGGTTGGATTCTACATGGGTCGGGCAAAAGGAATATGTAATTTTTGTGGTCGGGTCGGATCGGGTGGGATATCTACAAAGATTTGATTTGATCGTAGATAGACACTCATGTCTAAAAGTTTTAGGGGGGCCGAACCCATACTCTCAAAAAGAAAATTTTCAAAGGGAAAGCATTTAGGACCCACGCCCCCATATGTCAAGCTACTACATGACAAAGGATGTCATCCTAATTTGTGTAATTTGGCAAAAACCTACTCCGTTACTTGAGATGGGCTTGTCATTAAAACTTTCGAACCAAATATCCTGTCTAATATAAATACCCCACAATTCATATTCCAACCCTCAAATAAAATCATGAATCAAGATTCTATTTTTTTTTTTTTGCTAAAAAAGATCATTTATATTACTTGAAATAATTAATGAATGACAGAAATTTTCATTATCAATTGAAATATATATTTAAATATTTTTTTAGACAATGAATATACTTTTTCATCCATTCTTTTTTATAAGCGACACGAACTATAATTTTAAATGATTCATTTTTCATGAAACAAACGCATCCTAATAATCCATCAACATCAGCACTCCAGAAAGCTCCATGTTTCACATATGCTACAGTATATTAAACAAATGTACTGATAATCAGCGAATTAGAAGCTTTCATAAAGGGAATAAGCTACCAAAAGTCTCAAACTATAGCCACTATAACGCATTTACTTTAAATTTTTTCTTGTGACATAAAAAATTCAAAACTTGTACCTATGTGATACATTTACCATCCATTCAAGTTCTACCCCATATTTAAATAGCACCATTTTTATTTCACTTATAATGTCAATACCGTTTGCTTTTAGGCATCCATATAAGTAGATTTTTAACAATGTCTATTTATGGAAACTTGATGGAAGGTAAGTATATACATATACAAGTTTATAGTTTGTTAACATAAAATTTGGGGTAAATAAGTTATAGCGGATAAAATTTGAGAATTTTTTTTTTTTTTGTGTGGCTTTTGCTTTTTATAAAAGGAGAGCGAGTCTGATCTTGCCGGGTATCCAAAAGATATCTTACGGTTACCGAGAATCTCGGTTTTTCAAATCTCTCTCCACTGTCCGCGTAACGTCCCACGATACTCTGGTTTCCAAACGACCGAGATGGTCGGAGATTGCGGTTGTGCTTTTGACCAGGTGAGATTTTTCTGCAAAGGAGTCATCCGTTTCCGGGAATTTTTTTTTTTGAATAGAAGAATCACGATCCACGGAGAGAGCCCGCCAATCGAATTGAAGTTGTTTTGTGAATCGTGTAATGCTATTAGTTTACTCGCAACTCCATTAGTCTCTGCGGTTCCTTTTATGCTGTAGTTGTTCTTTCCAGGAAGTCCTGCTATTCTTGGTGACCAAGAAGAAGATGCCGATTGATGTTTTTGGGAGAGATTTCGGATTACTTAGAAAATCAAAATCCAAACCGGAAGACCGAAGAACACATCTCGGGTCGGCACACGTGGTATGGAGAGGAGGAGGATGCAAGTGCCCCAAATTTGATATGGAGGTTTCTCACAACCGTATTCCTCGACTTACGAGTGGCCGAAAGGTACATTATTTGAGCTTAGGGGGTGCTGGTTTTCCCGTTGCCGTTGTTTTAGAATTAAACATGTCTTTGCATCGTTTACAACGCTTCAGGTTTCTGGGGAGTTATCTGCTGCTTCACCTGACGCCTCTTTGTGGCATCTCCTGATGTTGGTGCTGGGAAGCGCATCCATTCTCTACCTTCTGTAGCCGATGCTAATCAATCGCGTACTTCGCTCTTGTTATTCACAAACATCCTTGTCTCTACATGCTTGTAAACGCTAGGGATGGCGCATATTGGTTATGTGGCACTGGCAATGCAGCTAACAATAGGGTGACCCATTGAGGGAATTTGATTCATCAGGACTGAACAATGTTGCCTGGAAGGAAAGGATTGATGGCTGGAAAATGAAGCAATAGAAGAATGTAGCTCCAATGAGCACTGCCCAGGCTACTTCTGAAAGAGGAGGTGGTGATGTCAATGCCAAGCACCGATGCGCTTGTGGATGACTCTTTACTGTGAGTCTCTACCATATTAAGCTTAGTCTTTTTTTTTTGCTTAGTATTTCCTACCGTCGAATTTGGCACGTGCCGGGATAAAAGCGACGCTGACCATTTTCATGAACTTTTCCTTTGTTGATGTTTCTTAATTATGTGGTTGTCTCTGTTTTCAACCAAAAAAGCTGTCAACATATATCGAATTGCTAGAAATTCTCAAAGATTTTCCTGACGCATGCTCTCCATTAGTATCTTTAAGTACCGGTGTAATAATGTAACTGTCACTAATTTTTAATAAATCGTTCTATCTGCTAGTCGTGTTCAGTCCTTGGCTGCATTTCGCATAAATATTTTTCTTATTATGTGGGAATGACAAAGCCAGGGTACCGAATAACAAATCCTGTGACCAATGCCTATGCTCTGTGGTTAATATATGTGATATGCGAGGTTTAGTTTGCAATTTCTTCGATATTGGATCAGTTCCCAAAGTGGTTTCCGGTAAACCATGAAACATATCTCGACAGACTAGCAATTAGTAGTATCACTACTTCATGAATCTGTTAACTTAGGTTTTTCTTATCACCATCTTGTTTTGTCTGATCAGAATTTTTTGTGAAACTTTACATGGATATAGGCACGACAGAGAAGGAGAACCATCACAGCATTCTTCGTTCTTGCAGTTGACTACCCAGTTGACAAGGTCTCATGCTATGTTAACTTTCAAGGTCCCTTCTGGAACATCAGAGTTCGCAAGGAAATGGGTTCCTTTTGTAAGAAGCATAGCATAAAGCCTTGAGCCTTGAGCCCCTGAATGGTGCTTCGCTCCGAAAATCGACTACTTGAAGGACAAAGGTCATCCATCATTTGTCAAGGATCACAAAGCTATGAAGGCATGAGTTTAGATCAGAATCTTGATAGTGTTTTGCAATCCCTTTGTACATTGCATCGCTGTGGTATGTTTGCATTTTCATGTATAGCAGAGAGAGTATGAGAATTTGAAGTCCTCATTAGTGGACTTGTTGCCAAGGCACAGAAGGTTCCCGAGGAAGGACGGATAATGGAAGATGGGACTCCATGGCCTGGAAAAAAGACGAGGGACTGCCCCAGAATGATTCAGGTCAATTTATAATTTTTGGAATGTAACTGATATTGCGATTGAGCTCATAAAATCGTACCCACCCCGGATTGATTCAGGTTAATTTGTAGTTAAACTATGAGGTAGCAACACAGCAATCTCTCTCTCTCTCAGAGTTCAATGGTGCTGCCACTGAGCCTCATATGCCACCAAGCATAACATAAATCTTCGTCGGAAGTCTTCTCCTCCACCCGAATTACTTCAGCAACAAAAAGTGAAAGCTTTAAAACTTTTATTGTATGGGAAGTTATTTCTTGATAGGCCCTGATTCTTTTTTTCTTTTCTGTTTCAAGTTGTTGCATTCTCTTCACAATCAATCTGAAATATAGTTTTTGATTTACTGATAGTTATCAGAAAGTTACAATAATGATGATTACGATCGACTGACTTAAAGTTTGTGATTATATCCACTCCATGAATTTGCCTTCCTAATGTAACACAATGAATTAGTTTCTTAACTTTTTTCTCTTTGATAATGCAAGTATACATCAGGAAATCACAAGAGACGAAATGCTACTTGGAATACTTTATGTTTTTTGGATAATGCTTCTTTTGTTTTTGGGTACAATGTGACATTGGTGATGCTGTCAATTGGATAATAGTATCATTTAACTTCTATTACTAAATTTGATGGAGTGGAGCTCTCATGATAAATAAGTATGAAACTTATAAAAAATTCCAGGTTATTATATAAAGTTTTCATATCTTAAGATCTTATGGTTCGATTTTATAAAGTTCTCTTCTCATGAATATCATTGTCTGTGGCAGATTTCTCTTGTTTCCTGTTGTGCTGCGTTTTAAATGCCATGACTCCACATCCAAGTTCTCTTGACTCAGTTATGATAAGGGTAAAACTGTGGTTCCTGGATCCTGGAAGCAGCAATTTTTTTTCTTACTAAAACATTTGCATTACTCGCCTGCTGTCAGGTTTTCTTAGGCAAAGTGAAGGTCTTGATGCTAAGGGTAATGAGTTGCCACGTTTGATCTATGTTTCTTGTGAAAAACGTCTCGGCTTCCAACATTACAAGAAAGCTGGTGCCATGAATGCTCTTGTGAGTAGTTATGTCTGTTAATTATGGATGTCGATGCTTTCATGCTTTCCTTACCTTTGTCTTATTTTATATTCAGGTGAGAGTCTCAAAACGAATAATTGAAATTTTTTCTTTGATAGCAGCTGTCCTCACTAATGGACCTTTCTTGTTGAATCTTGAATGTGATCACTACATAAACAACAGTAAGGCATTGAGAGAAGCCATGTATTTCTTGATGGATCATAACCTTAGGAAACATGTGTGTCACATTCAATTTCCAAAGAGATGTGACGGTGTTGACAGAAATGACAGATGCACCAATCGCGATATTGTGTTCTTTGGTTTAAGCTTTTTGTCTCTTCATTAAAATACATTTTCTTATGTTATGTCCAAGATTGCTACTTGCACTGACATCAGAATCACGTCCTCTGTCGAAGCAAGTTCTTTTGTTGTGGACTAAGATTAAAACACTCTTCAGCTTCCTTGTATATTCATTAGACTGACATTCTGTCTTATGATCTGGACAAGCTTAAGAGGTTTGGATGGCATACAAGGTCCTGTTTATGTTGGAACTGGGCGTATGTTCTATGGAACAGCCTTATATGGTTATGAAGCTCCTCACAAGCCAAAGCATAGAAAGTGAGGATTCCTATCTTCTCTCTGTGGTGGATCACGAAAGAAAGATGAAGTAAACTCTGACAATAAGTAGCAAACATGTAGTTCCAATTGTGCCTATCTTCAGCCTGCAAGATATAGAAGAGGGAGTGGAAGGTACAGATCTAGCTATTTCTTGGATCATTTAAATTTGGCTGGAAACTTCCTTGCAACCTCCATAACAATTGACTGGTCAACAACAGAGATTGGTATACAAGTTAGTGAGGCCTTGAGATCTGGAATGTAGCCCCATTTTATAGTGGCCCTTGAGGTTTTGACACTCTTGCCTGAGGACGACTTTTGTCCCTGATGACTCAGGATTCTTATGACGACGCAATTTCTATATTCTTTCAGTAATGTAGTTTCTTAGGTTTTTCTTCATGTTTTATTTTCTTGGATTTTACCTAGCTTCATCAATCACTTATTTCATTGAGAACCTTGCTAGTGTGCTTTAATAGTTCATGTTGGCAATCCTGCTCACCATCCATTTTAATGCTGCTCCTGTGTGTAAGAGCTATTGAATATCGAACAGTTCATTTCACGTGATAGTGTTGATCTTTTGCTTGAAACTTATAATGCTGTAAGGAGCTTTAACATTTATAGCAGAACCTCTCTGGCTTACTTTCTATTTTCATATTCATAGGAGCTGGATTTGATGATGAAAAGTCATTGCTTGTGTCGCAAATGAGCCTGGAGAAGAGGTTTGGTCAGTCTACTGTCTTTGTGGCCTGTAAATTTATGGAGAATGGTGGCATTCCTCAATTTACAACTCCAGAAACCCTACTTAAAGAGGCTATTCAAGTCATCAGTTGGGGTGATGAGGATAAAACGGACTGGGAAGTGAGGTATGTGAGCTTATTCTAATATTTATTCCATTAGAGCGTTTGTTGTTTAAAAGAAAAAGATACATGAGTCATGGGCTAGCAGATACATGAGTCATGGGCTAGCAGATCCTTGACCACATAATAAGCCATGCGGTGTCTATCAAGTAAAGAAGACATCGAGCTTGCCTTCATTCTACGATTGTTCCTAAGAATAGTATGATGAATAGCATCCTTGTATTATGCCATACTACGACCAGCTTAGCTCGAGCTTTCAAACCCTTGAGCAAGACGCGTGAAATATTTTAGGCACGGCAACTGGTTTTGGCCTACCATGGCCTCATAAGAAGAGTAGCATAAGCTTTTGACCAATTTGTGCATAAGAGGCCAACCCCGCCTTCGGAGTTTCTAGAGTTATAATTATTCAATCTTAGAACTCTTAGCACAAACGTCCTAACGACACTCCCATGAACCAATTGTATCATCCCTTGTACATCACTTGCTCTTCACCTTGACGCCACAAAGCTCCACTCTCAAGGATATATGAGTATGGGAGAATTTGGTCCGTGACATTCTCCCCTATCAGTTCCATAACACCCTTGTTGCAAGCTGTTTAGTCGCTTCCTTGCGTCGCTCCAGTACCATAAACGCTGCTCGATCAGGTCTTACATGAATGGTGGACACTCACCCAACAAACAAGCCACTACACTCCATTACTGTCTTCAGCTGATCAAAGTTGCTTGGGTATCTTTGGTCACTCATGCTCTCCCTGATAAGTGTGGCATTTTGAGCCAATTGCACTTTTTTTAGCACCCTCTTTCTTCTGCTAAGCATCTCTTGATCTTAGCAGACCAATGAAGGTTTCTCCCCTTGTTCAAAATATGGTAGCAAACCCATCTTAAGATTCGCCAATTGATCTGAGAACCTTTTTTTCTATTCAATGAGCAATTCAGTTTCATCTTGTACTCCCATTGTCTTTCAAGAAGCAAGTCAAGACTTGTACTTTGTTCGAGCCCCTTTTGCTTTGGCAATTCACCGTCTGCCCTTATAGGATCAGGTAGACCACATGAATTCCTCGAATTACCATATCTATTGGAGGGATTATGCCCTAATACCATTTGTCATGGGCTGATAGATCCTTGATTGTGGAATAGCCCACTTGGCACTTGGCGAGTCAAGAAGACATCATTCTATAGTTGTTCATAAGAACAGTATGACGAATTGTATCCTCATTTTTGGTCAAAACAAGCAATTTTCCAACTTGATAGGTCACTTTGTAAGATGAAATTTGACTTGTATTTTAGTATTTCTATTGATGCCTTTTTTTTTTGCCTCCAGTATTTTGTTCGATTGCTTGAACACACGATCTATCTTTTGCTTGTAGTGTAATCATAAACCTCATGGAAGATGTCATTCCCTAAGAAAGTGCCAAGGCCTAGTCCTAGTTCCCATTATGCAAAACCACATAAAATAAAATAAAATGGTACTTTCACATGCTCGTGAACATTATCCAAGCAAGGGATTCACGACTCCAAAATACTCACAAAAACTAGAAATTAACATTCTATTTTTAGTTGATAAATTGATTCCAAATAGTATGGTGTCTAACTTAGTGCATCTCCAAAGTTCTCCATAACAAATATTAAGCAGGATGGTCAATCGAGGTTGAAATTTAAAATGAAAGGATTCTTTGGGAAAATTTTTAAAAAGCGGGCAATCATACCTTAAAATATTAGCTATAGTTCAAAAACTCATATTTAGAGTGACTCATATTCCAATAAAACGTAACTCTTAGAAAGAAAAAATAATGAAGCAATGCTAATAATTGAGGCCAAAACCTGGATACAGAAACTTATTAGCGAAGAGTTAACATATTTAGAAGTCACGAGAACTGGATAAAAGTAGGTCTTGGTAGTAAAGATTTATGGGTTTGCCATGCATGGAAAATGCCAAATAGGCAAAAATCTGATGCTCCAATATTAAGGCCGTCAAAGACAAGCCAAGGAACTGACGGGTTATGTAGTTGCAACAAACTGTGATGCACATAAAGAGCATCTCCTATGTGAATTGTCCCATTGTTCTCGACAAATTGTTTGTTCGGAAACTATTTGTCGGAAAGAATGGGGCAATTCAGAGAGGAAATGCTCTTTATGTGCATGATAGTTTGCCGCAACTACACAACCCATCAATTTTTTGGCTTGTCTTTGACGGCCTCAATATTGGTAAATCAGATTTTGCCTATTTTGCAAGCCCATAAATCTCTGCTATCAAGACCTCTGTTTATCCAATTCTCGTGACTTCCAAATATACCGACTCTTCTCTAATAGGTTTATGTATCCAGGTTTTGGTCTCCATTATTAGCATTGCTTCGTTATTCATTTTCTCTAAGAGTGACGGTTTTATTGGAATATGGGTCACTCTAACTATATATATAAGTCTTCGAATTATAGTTGATATTTCAAAGTATGATTGCTTGCTTTTTGAAATTTTCCGAACCCTTCCATTTTTATCTTATATTTGTTATGGAAACTTTGATGAAGCATTAAGTCAAGCACTTTATACTATTTGAAATCAAATTATCAATTCAAAATAGAATGTTAATTTCCAGTATTCATGAATATTTTGGAGTCGTGAATTCCCCTGATTGGATAATGTTCATGTGCACGTGAAAGTACCATTTTGCTTTATTTGATGTGGTTTTACATAATGAGAAGTAGGATTAGACCTTAGCACTTTCTCAGGGAATGACATTTTCCATGGGGTTTACGATTACACTATGAGCAAAATGGTAGCTGCAACTAGCAAGTGGTAGTTTTGGAATTAGAATGCTTAGCTAGCAACTAGCAAGTGGTAGCTGTGGCACTACATGGGTGAAAAGCACCTCCTAGTGATATGGACATTTGTGTCCACTCTCTACAGTCCACTGTGCCTGAAGAGAAGCAAATTTTCAAGAGAAAAATTGGATGAGATATTTGACGTTGCTTATATTTGAAACCATATTAAGAGGGGAGACATTCACACTACAATTCACACGTGTACTTTTTTAGATCCAAGTGTGTATATGCGTGTATGGCCAAATGCAAAAGAAGGCGTGCACCATATGTGAGTATACTTGCATGTGAGTCTGAATGGGGAAACATTTTTCCCCCAAATTATAATGCTAGTTTTATCTCAAAAAAATCTTGGAGAATTGCACCGCTGTGTCTCATGTCTCATGTGGGGTATTTGGAGACGATACGACAAAAGAAGATTAAATGGGTATGATGCTTCTTTCCACTACATTGAATATTTATTATTTTCTTTTTTGTATCCATGCTCGAATACTACCTATCATTTAGTTTAAGTAATTTTAGATGTTTCCTTTTTTCTCTTTGCTCTCAGAAATCGCCAATCTTGCTAGGAAGTTTCTCTTCTCCCCTTATTTTCTAAGCTAATTGTCTTCTCTTTTAGGCATTTGTGAGTGTGCTTAACGAGTTCCAGGAGGGACGATGAGTATCGCGAGGCTAAGTGAGCCATGCAAAGCTACTTGCTTCATCCTCACCCTCTACCCTCGAGAAGCGCCAACCTGAACTCATCAGTCTTGGCTCGGGAGTTAAGTAGAGAGAAAGAGACAGGCAATTGAATTCGGATGAAGGTAACTCTTCTCACCACCCTCTATGGAGAACTTGTGGTGGTTGAACACGGGTGGCCAATGGCCACCACTATTGCTTTGCTCCGTGTGCTACTCTCACATTGTCAAAGGAGGCTATGAATCTTCTTTTGCTTCCTCTTTTAGTCTAGGCTCTATTGACACCCAAATTTTTCCGACGGTTTAAGTTTGAAAATTTGAAATTCAAGATTCCCAATCAAGAGGAGTCTCGTCCCTTGACCAAAAGTCTTGTTTCTCGGCTAAGAAATTAGATTAATGTCATTAATATCTCAATTGCATAATAAATGTCAATGCAGCATCATGCATATACAAAATTAGGCCTTTAGATTTCAATTTTTTTTCAAAATGAAATAAAAAAAAGCAAGGAAAAAGAAAGGAAAAATATTATTATTATTTTGTTAGTCTTTAATCTTTTCTTAAGACATTTGGAGCACGTTTGGTAACGCTTTTGTTTCCGAAAACAATTTTTAATCAGGAATGATTCTTTTTTACTTTGTTACCATGAAGAATTTTTAAGCATTTTAAGCCGTTTGGTAACTGTTCAAAATTTCAATTCTCGGAATAGAATTAAATTTGATACTGTCCTCAAAATTTCTACTTCAAATCATTTTTTTTTTCATTTTTCTTCTTTTCTTTTTTTCCTTTCTTTCTCCCCCTCTTCTTCTTCAAGGTGGCCAGTCGTCAGCCTTAGGATGATCGGCGACTGGTGCCGACGACTAGCCAGAAGAGGGTCATTGACCTCACCGAAGCATCACCGGCCCTCGGTGAGGCCATTCCTCATCGGCCGAGCCTCGCCGGCAAGTGTGGGAGCGGCCTTGCCAGTGGTTGGGCGAGCCTCCAACGAGCTCGCCAGACCTTGCCTTGGCCTGACGAGCTTCTAACGAGTTCGCCGGACCGATCGTCAGCAATCGGTGACACTGGGCAGTAGATGGCAATGGACAGCAACGGCGGCGGCGGCGGCGGCAGTTGAAGAAGAAGAAAGAGGGAAGATGAATGAGAAAAAAGAAAAGAAAAGAGAGAAAATAGGTGCTTGATTCTAGAATTGTCCCCGAGAACAAAAAATCAACTTTTTTTTACTTCTCGATTATGTTTTAAATGTACTTTTGGGAACAAAAAAGTAGAAATTTATTTTTGGGAACAAAATTTTTATCAAACATATTTAGGTTCCAAATCCACTTCCAAAAACAAAAAAAATAGAGTTTCACTATTAGGCAAGTTAAGGACCTCAGTGATTAAATAGAATTCAACTTGAAGAGCCAATCGATTGTTTAGAGCATCGCACTATAAAATTTGAGCTCGCACATCTCGAGACCGCGTCGCTTGGCGCGGTCTCACAAGTCCTAGAGGAAATAAACTGTTCTCCTCCTTCCCATCTTGAAGGTGGCAGCGCTGAAGGACAAAGAAAATGGTCTCTTTTCCATTGTTAAAGAGCGAGAGTGGTAAAGAGGATAAAAAGAAAAAAAAATGAAAAGGAAAATATTTACAGGATCCCTCTTTTATTGAGGAGGTGAGAGCAAAGATAAGGGAAAAAACAGAAGGCTCGTCCTCGACGCCCGCCTCACGCACTCCTCCTTCTCCTTCCCCTTTCGCACGCGACCAGCCACCTCCACCGTCGCCGTTTGACGACCTTCGACCTCCGACCGGCATTTTCGCGACCTAGCTTTCCCAGTTCCCGTGCCATCTCGGTGAGTCCTTCCGGTTGTTGCGCTCTCTCTTACCCGAGAATCTCAGCTCGGAGACGCTGCGAGTCGAACTCGCCGCGGGCCGCCGCCTCCAAGCCGGGTAGGAATCCCTGCAAGTGAACGCCCGTTCCCTGCCATCAAAATCCTTGCCGTGCCCTGTCTTGAGTGAAGCGCGAGCCGAGAGTAGGCGCCTTCAGTTTTTTTTCATTTCGAGGGTCCTGAGTGATTCTCTCGAGTCTGGGTACCATGTTGCGGATCTCGAAATGGTCCCCTACCTCTTTCTCAGTTCACATTCACAACCTGTTTGACGAGATGCCTGTGAGAATTGGCGTGGGTGATCTTCGTTTTGTTGTCGAACTCGAGCGCATTATGGCCTAGATTAGGTGACGTTTAATTGATTTTCGAAGCCTTTGCCGGGATCAGACGTACTTTTTTTTTCCGCATCATCCGTTTCCCCGGGTGTAATCGGCCGATTGATGCTTTGGTGAACGGTGGTGGCCGTCGATGATGGCCACGGTTTGGAGAGGATCAGGAAATGGCCGGAGATGGCAGGGGTTAGCTGGTGTCGCTCGTTTTTTCACGGCTGATAGCCGGCGAAGATGAAGGGTGGCGGTGGCTGTGGTATGGCCACGGATGGTAGCCGTGTTATGGCTGGACACGGCTTGTAAATATGGGCCGAGCGTTCTTTGAACATGAGTTTGGGGTGTGGGCTGTATTTTATAAATCGTGCTTAGTGTGGGCCTATTGTGTAGCGGCGTACGATGGGCCTTGTTGGGTTAGGGCTGGATAGAGAGAAGGGCGACAAGTGAGCTAGTTTAGGCTTTATCGAGTTTGGGTTAGCTCTTCAGCCTTGTAGAATTTGGGCTTAGTTGGGTCTAAACAGTTTGAGAGGGCCTGATGCAAGACCACCGATTGCGTCCACGAGCCCAGTTTCGTGAGACCAGTGGCATCCCATTGTTTGGACCGGGCCCAAGACCCAGCCCGAGTCCCTATTTCCAGAATATTATAATTATGTATATATTTTAAAAATTAATTACTTAACAAAATCGAATTTTTTTAAAAAAAAAATCAGAAAATGCTTAGAAATAGATCTTTGTTAGATTTCTTAAGCCTTAGCATTAGATGTAGCCTAATTTTATTTAGTTAATGTGACCTTCAGTTTAGGGATTTTGGAGTTTACCTTTAATACAAGTTTAGTTTTGGTAGATTACTCTTTTAGTTAGAAAATTATACTTGGTTTGAATTTAGCTCATGGGGGTTGCCATTCCTGGTTTAGAATAAAGCCATCATTTTTTCCTGCATTTATATTTTATGCCATTTCAATTACTTAGGTGTTTACTTATCGCATTGTTTTTCAATAAACTGAGCGTTATTTTCCTTTTCTAGAATTGGTTAGGGTTAGTTTAGAATTCTAATGAAAATCACAAAAAAAAAAAAGCATTTGCAAGCTTATTGAAGCGACTTTGATACTTTTATGATTATAATTGGTAATCAAGATTACATGACTTCTTAGTAACACACTTTCAAGTTAAGTATTCAAAGGGCCCTAATGGAAACTTTAGCTTAATCAAGTCCCTGTGCTTAAAATTTGCGTAGGAATTGAGACGATACTCCCGTGTCTTGATTAGTTTCTAGTCGACCTCAATAGGTTAGGGACAACTTCTAGAAATGCATACGGTGTAAAGAATATAAAAAACGTCCAATGTCACGTAAAATATCGACTTAGGAGAGTCCACACTTGAAATTAGTGGACCATTTGTAGTGTTTTTATTTGATGGATAGTTTGAGACTGTGACTTGTATGTGCAATTGGAATCATCGTTTTGAGTACATACCTCTAAACCTATTTGTTGAGGGCGGCATCTCAAAAAAGTAGGTCAAGACATGCTCCCATCCTTCTTCACATCTCCCTAAATCTAGTCAACTATTGATGCTTGATTTCGTTTTCTCCTTCTATGCTTTCATCATGCTTTCTCCCCTACTTTTTTTTTTCCATTGTTGTGATTATTATGCTAAGACCGTCTAATTTTTTAAAACAACTCAAATTTGAGGTCATATCCCAATTCAATCTCAACTTTTTTTTTTGTCTAAAAAGTTCACTAAGTTTCACTCTAATCCAATCCCTACCATGCATCCAAAAATCATCATTGGTTTTTCAAAATTATCAACATAAGGCTATTGTTCTCCATAAGAAGGTGAATGTTTTGGTAAAGAAATGGATTTTGATAATGAATCTTTAATTGGTCCTAGTGTTGAAAATTTTGAAGAAACTAGTGGTGATATTTTCTACATGAGATAGGTTTGGATTATAGTGAAAGTTTGTGATTTGTTTTGGTACAAAAGGAATTTGGAACAAAATTGAAATTACGTTTAAAATTGGGGAGCTTTTTTTAAGGGAATTAAGTGTGTTAATGTTGTTTGCTCAATGTAGAAGCTATAGATTATGTTGGTGGTTCTGGGTAGTCGTTTGGGTTTGCAAAAGAAGAAGAACTAATTTGTTTTTCTAGGTTGGGTTCTACATGGGTTGGGCAAAAGGAATATGTAATTTTTGTGGTCAAGTCGGATCGGGTGGGATATCTACAGAGATTTGATTTGATTGTAGATAGACACTCATATCTAAAAGTTTCAGGGGGGCCGAACCCATACTCTCAAAAAGAAAATTTTCAAAGGGAAAGCATTTACGTCAGGACCCACGCCCCCATATGTCAAGCTACTACATGACAAAGGATGTCATCCTAATTTGTGTAATTTGGCAAAAACCTTCTCCGTTACTTGAGGAGATGGGCCTTCCATTAAAACTTTCGAACCAAATATCCTCTCTAATATAAATACACCACAATTCATATTCCAACCCTCAAAAGTGTGGCACCCGAGAAATTCGACAACCCTCAGACATGTGATGACCGTGACCGATCGATGGAGTATCATCGGATGGTGTCATTGGTATTTTGTATGAGCATTGTTTTATTACCACCATCGGACCAAGGGGTCACAATTAGAAACGGATCGATCATCGAATGAGTTATGGCATTTTCCCTATCTACTACCACTAGTGAGACCGACCTTATCTGCACCTTGCTGACTTTGGAAATTATTGATGATACATCACGGATTGACAAAAAGTTGTGATCGAAGTTCTTCGCCGTCGGCACAACATGTGATCACTGTTTCATTGCCACCCAACGTCCCGAAACATCTAACATATTTTATATGAGACCAACTGGATCTCCCATGCACATCGTTGCAATTCCATGCAATTACGTGAGTAACGATGCTTCAACCCATGCACGTGCTAAAGTTAAGGATAAAATCTTAGAGAATTGAACCGTGCATAAGAACCATGCACGTCTTTTTCATTTCGCAATACGGCAAGTAAGGAAATGAAATCCTTATCACCATGTAACTCCTTCGAGATCCTTCTCCATCCAAGAATTTCAGTCACATACTGGTACGAGAGATGGACTGAATAAGAGGAGATTAGTTGATTTCCATGTAGACCATGAAAACCGAAATGCCCCTTACTTGTGCGGAAATTTAAGGATTAAGCTTGCAAGAAAATTTGGGCCGTGTACTATGGACCGTGCGGCCACAAAAGCTTGACCCAAATTAACCCTAAAACCCCTTAATTGTCGACAAGCCAGTCAACAAATTCACAAGGTTTCTTCTCGTTGTTGACCAAGGGGAGGCTAGCAACGGCCACGTTGCTCTCTTGTGGACGTCCAGCGAAGCTCAAGGGTGAGCAAGATGATAACACGTCCTCAGTAGTTGTCCTCCATGCATGCAGCCACCGAAAATTCTACATGCAAATACATCATTAGCTTAACTAACATTAGAGGAAACAAGGGGCTCGGTTTTAAGAAAAAAAGTGAGAGGACGAGGCGGTTTTCGTAACACACAAACAGAGAGAGAGGAAGAGAGGACAGTGAGCTAGAGAGAGAGTACGGCGAGGAAAGGGAAAGAGGTCACCCCTCTACCATACATGTGAGTTGTCGCCATCAACGCCGTCTAGCTTTGCTGTCGATTGTGCCGCGCCCGAAGTCCTCAAGTTACCGTTAGGGGTGAGCAGCGGTCTAGGGTCGACCATGGACTGACCCTGGACCGGCCTAACCCTGCCAGTCCTAGTCCAGTTCCCAAGGGGACTGGGTCGGTCCTCAGTCCTGAAATTCCAGGACCGACACTGTGCGGGTTGGTCCTCGGTCCTAAGAGTTTTGGGTCGGTCCAACCTTGGACCAACCCTGTATATATATTATATTACATTATATTATTTATAATTCTTTTATATATTCAAACCTAAGTAAAATATCAGTTATAAAACCTAAGAGTTATGGTGAGATGTTCTATCAATAGCACTAATAGTAATTTCAATTTAAAACTTTTGTTGAGTATTAATTATGTGTCGTTTGTTTTGTTTTCAGGTGTTTAGAAGTTCAAGTGAATTAACAAGATGTGAAGTTATATATTCATGGTTTTTATTAAGTATTTTGAACTTTTTATGGTTTAATTGTATTTTACTAATGAATTTCAGTTGCACTTTACTTTTCAATTTGTGTCAAATGGTAGAAGTTTTTGAAGAGTAGAGTAGTACTGCAGTTGCTACAGTGATTTTCTAGTCAAGTGGTGTGAAGCTCATTTTTTGGTTGAGTGGACTTTACATTATCAAATGCAGGAAAACGCTTTTGCATATGGTGTTATGAATATTAAAGATAGATGATTACAAGAACTTTCCATCTTGTCCCATATCTCAATGAATGGTTAGCAGATACGAAATTTCTATTATTGTGTCATTTTAAATTTGCTGAATATGTATTGGTATTTATAGTTTAATTGCACAATGTCGCATTGTTGATGGATGTGTAATTTGAATTTGTAGGTTTGCTTTTTTAGGGAGTATAAAAAACAAGACAAAAACAAATTATCGATCGGTCCCGGGTTGACCCTGGAACCGGACCGACCCAGACCGAACCCATTGGGTCGGTCCAGTCCTTGGTCCCATGCTCAATAGAGTCGGTCCTTGGTCCTAAAAATTGAGGACCGACACTGTACGGGTTGGTCCTAGGGTTAGGGGGTAGCTCGGACCAACCCGGACCATGCTCACCCCTAGTTACCATGTTGCTTGCTGTGGTTGCTCGGACTTAAGGTAAGTGAAGTCCATTGATCTACATTATGCTTGCTGTGGTTGCGTGTGAAGTGTGATAGATCTTGGAGATGCTTGAATCTTGATGCTGGATGTTGGAATTTCGAAAGGATAGAAGTAGTTCTTTAGGCTAGCAAACTGTTTGATGGAAAAACAGCTTGATCTTTCGTGACTCCGTGAATTTTATGCAATTATCTAGTTGAAATTTTACTTCGTGTCCTTGATGAAAGTTGTAGATGACATCTTGAGGAGTAACATACTAAGATTTAAGAAGAAACGGACAAGTATTGGTCGGTGAAATGATTTTTCTTTGAAGATATTAAATCTGGAAAACTGTTATGTTGACCTTTCGCGACTCCGTGAATTGTATGCAATTATCTAGTTGAAATTTTACTTCGTGTCCTTGATGAAAGTTGTAGATGACATCTTGAGGAGTAACATACTAAATTTTGAGAAGAAACGGACAAGTATTTGTCGGTGAAATGATTTTTCATTGAAGATATTAAATCTGGAAACTGTTACAAAGGGCTAGGGAGAATTATAGCAATTTTCGCTCGTGATCTATAATGAATCCGACTTCAAGTTCTTCACGAAAATTTTAGCTCTAGGTTTTATCTATAACATATCAAAATTTCAGAATTTTATGAGTTTATTTAGGAATTATATCAAATTTATTATTAAAAAAACTGTGCAATAGTGATATTTGAAGTCTTCTGGCTGTGATGCACGGACCATTGCTATTTATATGAAAATTTTCTTATCTTGGTGTTTTATTTTGTAAAAATCCTTCCCCTAGATCTTTTTTATAACACGTTAAATTCTTAAAATTTATTAAGATTGTTTGCTAATTTTTTCAGAATTTTAATTAGTGAAGTGTATTCTGGTTTGTTCGAAAACTGTTTTATCTCAAGAACAATTGAATTGCTCTATGAGTCGTGATGTCTTGGGTCGTTGTATATACAACGGATGCAGTGACATTTAGCATATCATATGACATCCAAAAATGAAATTGATGAGGTTTTGTAAACTCATTGAAACTTATGATCGTATTGCATCAAATATTATTTTCAAAGTGAGATATATATGTATACATATCATGATGTGGATGATACCGTCGGACGGCTGAGTCGACGATGCCTCGGGAGTGTCGAGATGCGCAAAGGTGTGTGTCGGAGGCCTCGTGATGCCAGGTTGGGTACGAGAGCCCGGAGGGATGCAAATACTGATCCCCGGGGAAAATGAGATCCTTTTGAATATCAAAGTGGAAAAAAAAAATGAAACATGCGCATGTGTGTGCATATGGTAGGGTACTATTTGGCATTGAAAATGTGGTCACTAAGGCATTGAATGGATCTTGTGGAAATATGTCATGATTTCATGGATGATGTGTGCATCTCGCATGGAATCTTGGTTGTCTTGTTTGTTGCATTGTGTAGTTTGATGGATCTTTTACTTCTGAGTGGTTGTACTCACTCCTTTTGGGGACTAACATTTCAAACTAGGAGATATGTCTCTGTCGCCAGTCACCCCCGGTACTTTCTATGGTATACCGACCAATGTTGAATGCGAGTGTATGGATCATCATCACCTCAAGATACAGTGGTTAGTTTTTGTTCGTGTGCGGGTTCTGGTTTTGTACGACGTTGGATCACCCGCTGGTCCTGTCATTCAAGAGTTTTTGTCCGTGCATGGTTGACCCGATGGGATTATGCTAGGGATGCTGCCGCCACCACCAGCTGGAGGACCAGGCTGGGTGTGATTGAGTGCGATGGATGGAAGATGAAGTTTTTTTTGGATAGCTGACATTGAATGATGGGTCGAAGTACATGACTGCTGTGGAGTTGGGTACTTTTGGTTATAGCCGAGCTTAGGAAAGCCTTGGCCTTTTGATGTACCAACTCACGATGTCCATCAAGTTATGTAAATAAAAGTGTTTTGGCTCTAACTTATAAATAAAATGTGTAGTTGGTGTGCATTGCATTATTTTGTTGAGTATGGGATAGGAAGATTTGCATATGCTTCCGCTATATGAACTGTGCCGGGACCAATCTAAATGATGTAAACCCCTAGGACTTATGGACCATTATAATCCTATGGTTTTTTGCTTGTGGCACCTCCCCAAAACGGCCCCCGATCCGTTAGGGTCGCCACAGTTCGCTTACCTTTCACTTGACCTAATAATATTTCACTCTGAAACCATAGGATTATAATGGTCCATAAGTCTTGGGGGTTCACATCATTTAGATCGGTCCCAGCGCAGTTCATATAGCGGAAGCATATGCAAATCTCCCCATCCCATACTCAACAAAATAATGCAATACACACCAACTACACATTTTATATATAAGTTAGAGCCGAAACACTTTTATTTACATAACTTGATGGACATCATGAGTTGGTACATCAAAAGGCCAAGGCTTTCCTAAGCTCAGCTATAACCAAAAGTACCCAACTTCACAGCAATCATGTACTTCGGCCCATCATTCAGTGTCGGCTATCCAAAAAAAAACTTCATCTTTCATCCATCGCACTCAGTCACACCCAGCTCGGTCGTCCAGCTGGTGGCGGTGGCAGCAGCATCCCTAGCATAATCCCATCGCGTCGGACATGCACGGACAAAAACTCCTGAATGACAGGACCGGCGGGTGATCCAACGTCGTATAAGACCAGAACCCGTGCACGAACAAAAAATAACCCTTGTATCCCGGGGTGATGATGCTCCGTACACTCGCATTCGACATCGGTCGGTATACCATAGAAAGTACCGGGGGTGACTGGCGACAGAGATATATCTCCTAGTCTGAAATGTTAGTCCCCAAAAGGGGTGAGTACAACCACTCAGCAGTAAAAGATCCATCAAACTACACAATGCAACAAGCAAGATTCCATGCGAGATGCACACATCATCTATGAAATCATGCATATATTTCCACAAGATCCATTCAATGCCTTAGTGACCACATTTTTAATGCCAAATAGTACCCTACCATATGCACACACATGCGCATGTTTCATTTTCTTTTTTTCCCACTTTGATATTCAAAAGGATCTCATTTTCCTTGGGGACTAGTATTTGCATCCCTCCGGGCTCTCGTACCCAACCTAGCATCACGAGGCCTTCGGCACACACCTTCGGGCATCTGGCACACACCTCCGGGCGTCTGGCTCAAAAGCTCGTGACGGGTTCTCATATCGATCATGCACACACTCAATCCCGACCAAGGACATCATGCTTTGCACTCAAATGTCTCAATTAAAATAATGCATTTGGCCTATTTTCTTCATATTAAAAACACTCGGTAAAATAATCATGTGTGGCTATACGGTTGACTTGGGTCATAAAATGCGGTATTCTTCATTTTTAAAAATCTCACTATTTAATATAGTACTTAAAAACATTTTTGGCGTCAAAACCCGACACCCGATATTTTCTAATTAAATACCAAAAATCCATAATTTTGAAAAAATAAATCAACAATCAACAATCATCATCCAATTGCACAATTTAACACTCATTTGCACAAACTAATTACACCATGACAATTAGCACGAAATTCTGATGACCGACTATCCCGGTATAATTTTCGGAAGTAAATATATAATCAAATAAATTATGAAAATAATTAAATAAATGCCTAATTAAGCCAAATACACTAATCTTACCACATAATTGGACCTAATTAAATAACATACAAAGTTAGATTAATCACACAATCTAATTAACCCTTAACTAAACTAATCTAACTACCTAATTAGCATAATTAACCAACTAAACCCATAATTACACTAATCTAACCACCTAAATCAATATTAGGCTAAGTTAATCATCCTCTAAGCATAATTAACTCCCTAAGTAGAGTTTAGGAAGTAAACTCCTTGGATTTGCGAGTCGATGAGTTCACAGTGACGGCGACGCAGAGGCGAGTGAGACTCGAGCTTAGAGCGACGCCAAGGGAGGCCGGGAAAGGGCCAAAAATAGGCCACGAAGCTCACAGCCCAACTGTGAGTTTCGGTTCTATTCAAGGGCTGGACCGAAGGCTATGACGGTTGAAACGGGCTGGGCTGGCACGGGAGTGAGAACGAAGGAACCAGGTTGTGTCAGGGACCAGCGACGGCAATCAGGGCACAAACAGCTGGCCTGATCGACGGACGGCAAGGATGGCGCATAGACTGGGCTCGAGCGGCTGGAGTCGCAAAGCAAGCGGGCGGACGCGTGATGCCGGACGCGCGACACTGGTGCTCAGGCATCTCGCGGGCGGCTTGGATGGCAACGAAGCGGCCTAGCGGTGGCTGGCTTGTCTTGGCCTGATCTCTGCTAGTTCTTGGGTTCCAAAATAGCAACAATAGATGAGAAAAAGCTGAGGAAGAAGATGAAGAAGGAGCTGCAGCTGGAAGAGGGGACAAGGCCTTTAATGCTTCCCCAAAATATCCGAAAAACACTTAAGTTCATGCCTCAAAAGTCCACAGCCCTATCCATAGCCAATTTCCCTTCACAAACTTCCCCAACAAGCCACAAATGGTGCCCAAATGTTGCACCCCACAAGGCATACGAATTTCACAATTTTCCCCTTCAATTTCAATTAAGTTCCTCTTCAATTGGCCTCAAATCAATGGCCAATTTGCCAAGGTAGAAGCCTACATCAATTCCTTGCGATTCCCTTGCCAATTGAACCAACTTGAATGCCAAAAATCCACACAAAAATGGCCCTCCGAATTTCCCGGTTCAAAATCGTCCAATTTTGATTTTCGCCAAAAATCTAGACTTGCCAAAAATTCTTCGAAGGATGAGTCGACGTTCCTAAAATAAATTGTGACATGATAGAACTTTTAATTTCTGAAATCGTGTTCAATTTCTTGGTTAATTTCAACCGAACGTGATTTTAGCGTGACCTAACCTACCGAGTAACTTTTAAGAATCTTTAGCGTAATTGACCCATGGTCGATTATATTCGATCCACATTGTGCATCTCCAACTTATAAGCGACTCTCGATTGTTGTAAAAATCTCGAGGTTTCAAATCCAGGCAGAGGGTACAGAAACGATAGAAAAATCGGTTTAGTGCCGTTCGACAGAAATTTTGCAATTAGGTGAAATCACCCACACTTTAATCACATGTCTCTGTCAAACCGACCTATCTCCGGTCTCTAGTTGATTTTAACAATGCCGTATTGACCCTTGTAGATAAGCACGGTCAAGTAGTCGATTTCCGATCGAATTCTCATGTCGGTCGCGTTTAGATTTCTTAACGGCTTCACCCGATAGACTAGTTATCTCGTGAGTGATCAGCTCAGAGAAAAAGGCTATAGGCACATCGATGAAAAGCCCAATTCATTCAATCGAAAACAGAATCGAAAATCAGGCTGTCACATTGGGTAGGAGCTAGTATATCTACACCACTATTAACCACACTCCACATTTTGAGATCTATAACTTCAATGTATGATTGCATTCTTTAATTTCACTATCCATAGTTGCTTCCATTAAAGTAAAGCAGCTTGTTAGGAGTTTGAGCATCATTGGTAAAGAAACTACCAAATTTAGCCATAAGAGAGAATCTTTAAACTTAGAAGAAATACACTTAAAATAAAGAGCAACAGGGTTCTGATACCAATTGTTGTGGGCTAACAATGCAACCTAGAGGGGATGAATAGACTATTTTAGAAAACTTGACAATCTTTCATGGAAAATAGTTGACGCTAAGTAAAGATCTAGTCAATGTGATGTTTCAAATCTCGTGAATGTAATCTATACGTGTAGAAGTAATAAAAGTAAACAGTAGCACACAGTGATTCAGCTTTATCCCCAAGCTAACGTTCACTCTTCAGACTAACAATCACAAGTTGACCTAGATTGCACTAGTAATCAACTTAAAAAGTTATAATCAGCAAGCACTGATCCTATTGCATATTAGATCACACTATCATAACTCAGTTACTACTTGTACTCTTGTACACTTAATCTTTAGCATAATTACTCAGACATCACGAATATAATACTTAGAGAAATAATCGAAGGAGTGCGTTTCACTTTGACCACATTGAGTAGCAATTTTCAGACTTTTGCACATGTGTCTCTCTAACATTTGGCTTTTGAGATCTTCTCTTTTATAACCATCTTCAATCTATCTGTTGAAGTGGATTAGTAAAGCTGACCACATTAGAGTGTTGTTGATGCTGCTGTCCAAAGAAAAAACTGCCAATACATTCCTTTTCCTCAACATTTGTAGTCTACCTAAAAATAGCATCGACTGTTGTCCTTGTGTTGCAATTTTTGATAAACTTATCAAATAACCTAGCTTCTCGATTACTGTATCATCCTGATTATGTTGCTATGTGAATCTACTGCCACAACAGCTAGTTTGTTGAACCAACAAACATCAACAAATGAACGTTGTTACCACAACACCAACGACCTGATATTCACAGTATCGACATAGACATCAACAATAGTGAATCCTTTAGATCCGTTGGTACTGTTTATAGAAAATTCATATCATGACGTATTGCATTCTTTTATCCACTAGATTACACCATGGATATTATGTAACCTTTTTTTTTTATGAACATCTACATATACCGTAGTAAATATTATGCTAAGAAATTTTTGAACATGTCAAAATCACTTGGAGATATTTCTCCAACATCATATAGCAGTTAGATATTTAGGGTCATTAAATTAAATTGGTAACATGTTGGGATAGTTACACATTAATTATTGTCTGTGTAACGAGCTGTCATGTCCTAGAGCGTCACGTACTAAGCGCAAGCAGAAATTACAATTATTATTATAATCTTGCCAAACTTGTGAATTCCATTTGTTTATATAGTGATCACTATTGAAGGTTAGCATGTATAACATTGATTATTTAAAATCTATAGTTTATACTATGAAGTTATCCTGCAAACACTCTACCAATTATTAATATTGGCCAATTCATTCATGCGCATAGACAAGACCACGAGAAGCTTCACTTCTTCTTACTATCATCAGGGCCTACAAAATTTATCAACCTGGACTCTTTCCATGTTCATCACCTATATATACAACATATACATAACAAAAGTAAGGCGTAACAAAGCCAGGGATAAAGGGTGAGGGTGTCTACTCCAAGAGTTGCCACACAAGCCCACATTCAAAAGAAAACAAAAGATAGTCAGCTTCTACATGATCAAAGACTTCTAGGCGCCCTCCGTCCCAGCTCCTGCTCCATCTTCGCTAAAAGGGATAGGGCCAAACATCTCTCCATCGTGCTTGATAAACCATGCAACAAACTTTATAGGGATCATCTCAGCTCTACCATTATCCATCCATAACGTGGCCTCATATTTGGACAAGATCAGCTCAACATCATAGTCATACACATCAGAAAAGTAACCTCAATGTTCGATACCACTCCATAACGAGCTAATGGCGGCACATCCATACTATCAATATGAAAAATGTAAGGTATGAGCAAAACTATGCCCAGTAAAGAATGATAAAACTCTAACTTAAACAATCCACAGCCATCAATATTACAAGGGAATCATGACCAAGCAATTCAAGATACCAAGGTAGGATTGTCACAAGCATAAACAATTGGATATTAACACATCATATATGTAATCACCTTATATGCATCCATTTCTATACTTACCTTTTTCAAAGTCAATTTCATATCAAGATGCAATGCAACAATAATGCATGAACACACTCGCCAAATAGAATTATATTTAGTGCACATATAATCCACCCTTGATCAGTCACTAACCGGAACTCTGCTAGCCTGATCGAGTCACTTCCGGAAGTTACCTTATCCGGACTTCCACAATATTTCTATTACGGGCATCTCACTCCGAGGCATTCCGACATCACTCAACCAAGGTCCTCCCAAGACCACTCAGCAAGGGGCATCTCACTCCGAGGCATCTCAGTATCACACAACTGAGGCATCCTTGATCACACACAAGGGCATCTCACTCCGAGACATCCCGGTATCTCTCTACCAAGGCATCCAAGACCACTCAGCATGGGTATCCCAAACTTCCGGGGGCATCACCAGTATCTCTGTACCGATGGGTTCATTCACTCATTTAAGCACACGTTTCACACCACCACACCTTTCATTAATGCACATCCATCAACTCCCTTCCCTATATTCAGAAAATGATGCACACCAACTAAACATTTATAGGTAAAAGCCGAACACTTTTATTTACTTAAACCAGATGGACATCATTCATCGGTACATCAAAATGCCGAAGTCTTCTATACTCGACTATACTTCAAAAGATGACCGACATCTTCTCCAACAGTCGTGTACTTAAAGTCCATCAATTAGTGTCGGTGTCCAAAAGTTCCTGCCTTTGCTATCCTCCTCCTCGTAGTCATATCCAACCACTCGATCCATCTACCGGTGGCAATGGCAACAGATGTATTTTATCTAGTCTGAAATGTTAGTCCCCAAAGGGGTGAGTATAACCACTCAACAGTAAAGATCCACCAAACTACACAATGCGTCAGACAGAGCAAACAAGGTATCATGAATTAAGTACATATCATTCATGCATTTGAACATATATCATCTTACAGCCATGCATATATCAGCACACAAACATGCATATGCCACTATGCAATGTGCATATACCACTATGCACTTGTACATATATCATCAAAACAGCCATGCATATATGCCCACATTCATGCGCTTGATTCAATTCCACATTTTATCTTTTAATTGGATCACAACATTTCTCTTTCCTGGGACCAGTAATTGTGCCCCACATTTTATCGCTCGCACCCAACCTGACATCGCGAGGAACCTCCGTCCCACACCTCCGGGCATCCGGCACACACCTCCGGGCATCCGGCACTTACCTCCGGGCATCCCGACACTCCCGGGGCATCATCGACTCACACCTCCGACAGTATCCTCATTCATCATATTTCTTTTTCACAACTACATCTCAATATCAATATGGCACATGATGTGATGGCAATAAAGTCAAATTCAGCTTTTGATATTATATGTAATGTCAAATGTCATAACATGTGCAACAAGATCGATCACTTAAAAACATTATAAATCATGGGGCAAAACTCAGGGATTATTACTATTACTATAAAAACGGAATGCATTTTATTAATTAACACTCCTCAAAATTTAGTGATTGGCCCTAATAAATTCTAAGATTTTAATACATTATAGACAAGATCTATAGGCAATTATCTCATGAAGAACACCGCACCAACAAAATCCCACACAAAATAGAATAGTCCATGCATTACAGCATTTGAAATTCGCACAATTCATTTTGCACAGTTTTGGAAAACATTTTGATTTAATACCCAAATGACCTTAAAAAATTATGAAATTAGAATATGTGATAGTCAAGACATAAATACAGATATTTCATGAAGAACACTACACCAAAAGAACCTCATATAATTCAGTATGGTCCATGCATAACAGCATTACTATTCTGACATTTCAACTTGCACAATTTGTGAAACATTTTCGGTTAAAGAGGCAAATGAACTTCAAAACTTACGAAATTTGAATATGTTGTAGGCAAGACATAAAGACAGATATTTCATGAAGAACACTATACCAAAAGAACCTCATATAGTTCAGTATGGTCCATGCATCACAGAATTACTATTCTGACATTTCAACTTGCACATTTTTTGAAACATTTTCAATTAAATATCCAAATGACCTTAAAAAATTATGAAATTCGAGTATGGGATAGCCAAGACCATAAGGTAGATATTTCATGAAGACATCGAAATCAAATTCATCCTAGATAAATAAATATGGACGGTTAATACTCCTGTTCTTAGTACCGTTATTCCAGATCTAACCATTTTGGAAGGATCACGATTTCACCTACCTATCCTTGTTTGTTTTCTCTAAATTTTTGATGTGTTATACCTCAGGATGTCCTTTACAACTTTCCTTAAGGAATCAAATTGAGATTTCCACAAGAAAACCATTTTACGGTCCACGAAATCACTGAAGATCAGCACAACAAATTCCAGATCTAATTTCTCCAAAGGAAAATCGTTTTACCAAGCAATATTTGTCCATTTTATCTCAAATGTTAGTATGTTATTCCTCAAGGTGTTCTCTACAACTTTCATGAAGAGATCAAAACGAGATTCCAACTATAAAGTCGCATGCAGCTCACAAACTCATGAAAGGTCAGACTGGTTTTTCCAGAAACAACATGCTAGACCAACAAATCTCTCCCCAAAGCTCCGAAATTTCATCACTTCCACCACAACTAAATTTCACCACTCCTACGCACACATCACACAGCAAGCAAAGGGTAGGTTTTAGGACTCTACTTGCCTCTAATTCCTTAGCTTGACAGCAAGCAAAACCGAAAGCTTGGGCTTGGCTCAACGGCGACGAAGACCGGTGGCGACGACGGCGGCAGCTCGAGCATGGGCACGGGCGGTCTCTTCTTCCTCACACCGTGCACTCACTCTCTGCTCGCGTCTCTCTCTCTCTACTCAAAATTCTATTCGGTTCACTCTCTTTCTTCACCATCAAAACAGAGCTAATAATTCCCTCAAAATTAATTAGACTAATGATGATATTTGCATGTAGGGGTTTCGGTGGATGCATGCATGGAGGACAGGTGGAGGAGGTGAGGACAAGTGGAGGAAACATATCCAGCAAATTGTTTCTTTTCTTAGCTGCTCGACACCTTGCTTCTCCATGCAAGGGATGTGTCCTCGGCAACCGTACTCTTTCTTGTTGCTGTCCACCGAAGGAAGAGCTACGTGGCTCTTGGTCAACAAATTTCTTCCATGTTTGACTCCTCACTCGACGGGCACATGTGCCGTATGGTGGCCAAATCTTTTCTATCATTACATGGTAGGAATTTGTGGCCGTTGGTGGGGCTGCCCGCATGGCCATTCAAGGAGAATTTTATTCTCTCCGAAAGTTAATACCTCGGGACGTTGAGTGGCAATGAAACGGGGTCCAAAGTGGTACCAACGATGACGAATGTCACGCGAGTGAAGAGACGTGCATGGTCCTTATGCACGGTTCAATTCCTCCAAAATTCGACTCTTAATTTCAGCATGTGCAAGTGCTGAAAAATAATTACTTACGTGGCTACAAGGGGTCGCAACAATGTACATGGGAGGTTCGGTTCGTAAGGTACAAAATTTGATAACCAAATTTAGTATAGAAAATATCTTGTCGACACATCTCATGGAATAAATCTCGGTCTCGCTTGAACGTAGGGACGAGGCTATAACTCATTTGACGATCAAACCATTTCTAATTGTGATCCATCGGTCCGATGGTAATAACAAAACAATGTCCATTGTGGTGTTGATAACACCGTTTGACAATGCTTCCATCACTTAGTCACAGACCGTCGCATATCCGAGGGTTGTCAAAATTTCCGGATGCCACAATTCTCCCCTCCTTAGAGAATTTCGTCCTCGAAATTGGACATCTCTTACGTCCCATTAAATAGATGAGGGTATCTTTGCCTCATTTCTTTTTCATTTTCCCACGTGGTCTCTTCCATATTGTGGCATCGCCTTAAGGTCTTAACTAGCAAAATTTTCTTCATTCGAAGAACTTGCTCCTTCCGATCCAGTAACTGGATAAGCTCTTCCATATACTTCACTTGCTCATCCACTTTGATGGCTTCATGATCGAGTATGTGACCAGGGTCTAGCTGATACTTGCTCAGCCATGCCTATACTTCTCTAAAAACTATGGTTATAAGCCAATTCCACTAGGTTTAACTTTTCATCCCAACTTCCTTTAAAATCAACGACGCAAGCTCTCAACATGTCCTCTAGTGTCTGGATTACTTTCTCTGTTTGTCCATCCATCTGTGGATGAAAAGCGGTACTAAACTAGAGCTTTAGTCCCTAAGGCGGTTTGAAGACTTCGCCAAAGGTTTTGAAGTAAATCTCGAATCTCGATCAGACGTGATTGTTACAGGAACACCATGTAAGCGTACCACTTGGCTTACATATATATCTCAGCAATTTTCCCTTCGAATATCCATGCGAACTACTAGGAAATGGGCAGACTTAGTCAAGCGATCTACTATCACCTGGATAGGGTCATGGCCACTTGATGTCCTTCGTAATCCTTGCACAAAATCCATCGTCACATGTTCCCATTTGCATTCTGGAATATCTAATGGTTTCAATCGAACACATCATTTAGCCAAATTATTCCTATACCTTTGTCACCATTAATTCAAGCCTAGAACCATCAAAATCGACACCACCAATAACTCATCTGGTATAGTCCAACAGAGACATTCACCACGCCTTCACTACAACATGAATTCAAGCCTAAAATATAGCATCATTCATTCGGTTCATATATCGATAGTCCACCAAGACTTATTCAATTCAAAGATCGACAATCCACCAAAATAAGAACTCGTCTAGTTTCCATCGAGTATATCTCATGTCTCACCCTAAAAGATTGTCACTTGGGCTAATCACTCATCAAATCCACAACTTGAACTTTCTCCATTTCACCTTGGAAAGGTATATAACCACAATTGATCATATCCACTAATTCCACTGAACCTTTTCAAATTGAGATCATCACCTAAAATTAAAAGTTGACCACCATCGATTAAACCTATTATTCCAACGTATAAACCACAAGTAATTTCATGTCTCATATGACCACTCAAACTCACGACTTCCAAGATCATTCTATACATACTAAATGCTTCCATGTAATGCATCGAGACTTCCAATGAGATCCTCTAATAGGAGGTCACTACTTAGCTCAAATGATTATAACTTAATCCTCAAATTCATAACTCGCTCTCCATAATTCACTTCTTAAGCTTTGTTTGCAACACTACGCTTAGATGCTGCGCATGTTCTTCGAGTCCTTTAGAATATATCAGGATATCATCAAATGAAGACAATCACAATTTGATCCAAATAAGGCTTAAATATCATATTCATTAAATCCATGAATGCAGCTAAGGCATTCGTCAATCCAAATAGCATAACTAGGAACTCATAGTGTCCATAGCGAGTCATAAATACGGTCTTAGGGATGTCTTCTTCCTTAATTCTTAACTGATATCCTGATCTCAAGTCAATTTTAGAAAAGACCGAACTTCCTTGCAGTTGGTCAAATAGGTCATCTAATTCAATCGCTTGTAGTCAATGCATAAACGCATCGACCCATCCTTCTTTTTCACAAACAAGATTGGTGCACCCCAAGGAGAAGCACTTGGCCTAATGAATCCTTTATCAAGCAACTCCTGCAGTTGCACTTTCAACTCCTTCAGTTCCATTAAGGCCATCCTATACGGGGCTTTCGATATTGGTCATGTTCCAGGCATTAGTTCAATTTCAAACTCAATTTCTCGTTCTGGTGGTAAACCAGGAAACTCCTCAAGATATACATCTGGAAATTTACTGACTACTCGAATTTCATCGAGCTTAGGTTCTTTCCTAGTAAAATCCTTAGCCACTGCCAGGTACCATTGACATTCTTCATCAAGTAATGCACGGGCCTCTATTGCTGAAATAAGTGCTATAGATATGTTGGTCTGACCTTCGAAAAATTCACAACTAGACTGGTCAGGTAAAACAGATTGGATCACTTTCCTATAACAATCCATTTTGGCCCGATACTTATGAAGCCAATCCATTTCTATGATAATATCAAAATCATACATAGCCATTACGACTAGGTCTATTTCCATATCCTTTCCTCCTATTGTTATCTTACATTTTGCACACATCATCGTAGATAATACCATATTCTTTAAAGGCGTGGAAACACAAAAAGGTGTAACTTCTATTTCACTCAATTACCTATATCTTTCAAATATAAATGAATGCGTAGCACCCGTGTCAAACAATGCATATGCTTTCTTGCCATTTATGAAAATCGTACCTGATATAACGTTTTTGGAAGCTTCCGCTTCCTCTTGGGTGACTGCATACACCCTTCCTTGTGTTGGTGGCCTCTGAGGATTCCTTGGTAGGTTTAGTCTAACAGCACTTTGCGGTGCCTGTAGAACCGAGCCAACACTCATTTGCGACCTCTCTTGTGGGCAGTCTTTCTTAAGGTGACCTACTCGTCCACAACCATAACATCTCAGCCGTCCATTGCAAGGTCCTGGGCCATGTTGCCCATCACACCTTCGACAAACATCAGGTTGATAGGGTGCTTTCCTTATATTCAGGCCATCCCTAACTCTTCCAAAATTTCCAAAATTGCTCTTTTTTTAGCATCCCAAGTCTGACCTTGACCAGAATAGGGTCTCTTACCCCTTCTGATATCACCAAAGCTCAACTGTCTCTTAGATTCTGATCGCTCTCCCACTAGCTCTTGCACCACTAACTATGCCCTTTCATAAATCTCATGGGGCAAACTCATGAAGAACACAGCACCACCAGAAATTCATATAAAATAGAATAGTCCATGCATTACAGCTTTTGAAATTCGCACAATCCAGCTTGCACAGTTTTAGAAATCATTTTAATTAAATACCCAAATAACCTTAACAAATTATGAAATTCTAATATGTGATAGTCAAGACATAAAGGCAGATATTTCATGAAGGACACTATACCAAAAGATCCTCATATAATTCAGTATGGTCCATGCATCACAGCATTACTATTCTGACATTTCAACTTGCACAGTTTTTGAAACATTTTCGGTTAAATAGGCAAATGAACTTAAAAAATTACGAAATTTGAATATGTTGTAGAAAAGACATAAAAAAAGATATTTCATGCATAATACTATTCCAAAATAATCTCATATAAAACGGTATAGTCCGCGCATCGCAACTTACAAAGTCTGAACACATCAGATTGCATAGTTTTAGAAATATTTCCGATTAAATACCCAAATGACCTTTAAAAATTATTAATTTTGACTATGTGATAGCCAAGACCATAAGGTAGATACTTTATGAAGACATCAAAGTCCAATTCGTCCTAGATAATTAAATATGGACGGTTAAAACCCCTGTTCCTAGTACCATAATTCCAGATCTAACCATCTTCAAAGGACCGCGATTTCACCTACCTATGCTTGTTTGTTTTCTTTAAATTTTTGATATGTTATACCTCAGGATGTCCTTTACAACTTTTGTGAAGAAATCGAAGTGAGATTTCAACAAAAAGGTTGCCTTACAGTCCATGCATTCATCAAGGGTCGATACCAAAATTTCCAGATCTAGTCTTTCCAAAGAATAATGATTTCACCTACTTACACTTGTTTGTTTTGTCCCAAATTTGAGTATGTTATACTCCAAGAAGCTCTTTACACTTTCATTGAGAAGTCGAAGCCAAATTTCAACTAGAACATTACATGCAAGTCACTAGAACATCCTAGGTCGAGCTATTTTTCTCAAGAACAGCACACTGGACTAGAGCACCACTCTTATAACTTCAATTTTTCACATCCTATACCTCCGAAATCATCATCAATCAATCACACACACTAAGCACAGCATGCAAGAGTAAATCAAGGGATCCCACTTGCCTCCAAACCGAGTAAATGGCGAGCACGACGGCGAGACATGACGGCGATGGACGGCGGTGAACGGCCCTTCTCCTTTCTCTCGCATGCACGGCCTCCTTCCTTCTTCCTTTCTTCCTTTCTCTCTTCCTCTCTTTCTCTCCTTCTCTCTACCGTGCGACACCCCTCTCTCTCTCTCTCTCTCTCGATTCCCTTAGCTTAATCCGGTCACTTTTCCCCCTAATTTTCCTTTCCTTCATCATTAGCCATCATTAGCTTTGCATGGCTTGACACATGGCCATCTTCATGGGACAAATGGGGAAGGCATTCAAACCGGTCTCCCCCCCTCTTCGTGTGATCGACGGTCCCTCATGGGCCTTATGGCCCGGCCATTTTGGCCCATCTTAGGCCCAACACTCTTGGGCCTAAGACCCAAGCTTAAATGACCCAAGATTGACCTTTGAGAAACCAACTTAATCCCTATTTAATCAAAGTACTAAATTACAAATTTAAATGGCTATAATACTTTGTAACATAGATTAATAAAGTCCAACTTATAAAATTCATGGCAAAAACATAATTTCCTCATAAAATAAATCTTGATCTCACATGGCCATGGAACATATTTCCAACAAAATATTCACCCATTAGGTGCTTGGCCAGTAATCTATTACACTTCTCTGGTCTAAAGACCACAACATAGGTCATTGATGCGTCCATCGCCCTTCCATAGGTTGTAAGGAATCTAGAGGTTGCCATGGAGTTTTAGGATACCACATAAATAATCACTAATCAAATCATCTTAACTACAATCTATGAATCTTAACCGAAATAAAATCACTCGGGCCTAAATCTTCATCTCTGGCCCAATGGGCTTAATCTATAATAATCTGGCTCACTAAACTAAATTTACGAATCTAATAATTCCGAACCTTGGCCCACTTTAAGCCAAGTCCAAGCTCATAATCTCTCATTCGGCTTTTCAAATCCAAATCGTGTGGCTTGCTTACTTCTCAAGCCCACACATTTCTCACGATCCATTGGGTTCAATTTCTAGCCCAATCTAATTAATCTAAGTTCCTAATGATCTAATTCCACTAATGAAGGTCGATGAAATTTGGGATGTCACAGTCCGTCATTAAAGTTAGGTCATCTAATTAAATTCACATGACATATAGTTTGCATATTATACTTCTTAAAAAATTGCATGTGTTTTAGTATAAACATATTTTGTACATCATTGCATCTAGAATAATGACATTGCACATAGTTTAGATTTCATTTAAATAAGTGAAAACCCTAAAAAAATGCTGAATGAATTGCGTGTTATTTAGAAATTATATCTAGATT
This sequence comes from Eucalyptus pauciflora, assembly GCA_007663325.1. NCBI lineage: Eukaryota > Viridiplantae > Streptophyta > Magnoliopsida > Myrtales > Myrtaceae > Eucalyptus > Eucalyptus pauciflora. The sequence goes on along the minus strand of VMYD01000352.1, from coordinate 1,418,959 downwards.
GTTGATGTGATTTTTAAACTATCATCGCATATGCTTTTGTTTCTTTAAGGTAAGTACTTTTTCTTTACAATTTATTCATTGCTTTATTGGGTGTTACCATGGTGATTTGCACACTCGCATAATCACTTCACATGTTAGGAAGTAATAAAATTAACCAAGTTGCATGCTAAATATTTTTTTTTCATAAAAAGAATGGTATGAAAATAGCATTAGAGAAATATAATATAATCAAGTCCCTGTAGCCAAAATTTGTTATTTGTAGGAATGCAATAAATCTCCTATTACTTTAATTGGGTTTCTAATCGATCCACCATAAACTAATTAGTGTTGGCTTCTTATTAAAATCTTTATTGAAAATCATTTGCATGATAAAACTTGAATAATAAGTTGCGAATTGGTATGAGCTAAAGAGAACCCGAGTTAAGTCTAAGCTTAGTAATATATTAGGCAAAACCTAGGTGGTGCACCGCAATGGAGGTTGCAACAACTTGTTATCATGTCTAGGATCCACATATGAGACTGACCATTAAGACTGGTCGTAGAGTGGATCGTCTATTTGAGCTTGTTCCCTTATATATTCATAATTTTTTTGTTGGTTATGATGCCACAGTAACATATTGAAACTTGGCATTTTTTGTTAGGTTATGATTCTTCCTAGATTAAAATCTTTGATATCAAGTGGTCGTTTAGGTTTTGTTAAAAATAATCATTTTGATTCCCTACCATGCTAGTTAGGAAACCATCATGCCTTACCATATAATCTTAGTGAATCTGTCTCTCTTGCTCATTTTGATATATTAACTTTAATATTTGGGGGCCATCTCTAACCCCCACCATGGGAGTCTCTTGCTATTTTGTAATATTTGCAGATGATCATTCTCGTTATACCTAGTTTTATCTTATGAAGAATCATTCTAAACTTACTTGTATCTACCATAAGTTTGTTGCTATGATAAAGACACCATTTTCTCAAGATATTAAGGTTTTTCATATTGATAATGCCATAGAATATAGAGATATCAAATTTCTTAAAATTCTCTCTCAAAATGGTACTATTGTTGACCGTTATTGCCAAGAAACTTCCCAACAAAATGGTCTAGCAGAATGTAAACATAGGCACATTTTAGATGTTAGTTGCACTCTTCTAGTCTCCCCCTCTTGTCTAGAACAATTTTAGGGAGAGGTTTGCTTTACTGCTACATACACTATCAACTGTACTCCGCCACCCATCATAGGTAATATTTCTTTTTAAAGCATTCGTATGGTAGTGTCCTCAATTACAGTCTTTTTTTTTAGTCGGTAGTGCATGTTTTGTACATCTTCCACATGAATACACAAAGTTAGAACCTTGTACCCATTTGTGTAGCTTTCCTGGGTATGGCATTAAGCACAAAAGGTATATATGCATGGATCATATTTCTAACTATCTTCATATGTCTCGTCATGTTGCTAAGAATACAAGATGTTCTCATATCTTCATCATTTCAATTCATCAACTCATGTTCCTGCTTCACCAACACTTCAGTAAATTTATTTCCAAAAGATCCCACAACTTTGCCCACTTGCGAATCTTCCTCTCCATCTTCTTCTCTCAATCTTGATGCAGGTCTCTCTAGCAATACCACCTTGGTAGCTTTTGTTGTGTTTGCTCCATCCTCCGATTCTCTAGTGGTAGATATTCCACCATACTCTATCCATCATTCCACAAAAGTATGTCAACCCTTTGTTCCACTTTATGATTACCGTTGTTTCTCTTTCTGAACCTCACACATAAAGAAGCTAGTACTAATCATCTATAATAGCAAGTAATGGCAGATGAGTTGCAAGCCTTAGACAAATCTCATACATGGGACTTGGTTGATTTACCTCCTAATAAGTCTGATGTCGACTATAGATGGGTATATAAGATTAAAACAAAGATAGATGGTACTATGGATTGTTACAAAACTTGGTTAATCATGAAAGGATTTACTTAGGAATATGGAATTCACTATGAAGAGGCTTTTGCCCATGTTGCGTGCCTTACTTCTGTGTAATATTATTGCTATTACCATGGTTAAGTGTTGCTTTTTGTTCCAGATAGATGTTAAAAATGCATTCTTGAATGGAGATTTAATTGAGGAAATTTAAATGGTGCCTTTGGAAATTCTCATCCTTCAAACAAAGTGTTTCAATTACATCGAGCATTATATAGCTTGAAATAGGCTTCTCATGCATGGTATTCTAAGTTTAGTTCAACCATTGAATTTCTCAACTTCAGATCCAATCCCTATGACCATGCTCTCTTTGTTTGACACACTTTTCATGGTTATATTATGCTGCTTCCGTATCCACAACATGGTTATTACTGGCGATGATCATATTGACATTTCATAACTCAAGCAATATGTCACGCCCTGAACCTCAAGCGTGAGCATATCCCTCGATGGTCGATTAAATTGTGACGTTCCCAGGACGCGTCGCCGACCCAAACGATTCATACACATGCAGAAGCGAAATAAATAATCTCCAAACAACAATCAACATGGGATAGAAAAACAGGGCAACCAAACTTCACAAACACACTTTTATAAACAAACATGTTTATATACAAAAGAGTCTAAACCAAAAGAGAGAGAGAGAGAGAGAGAGAGAGAGAGAGAGAGAGAGAGAGAGAGAGAGAGAGAGAGAGAGATACTGAGCCAACTAGGCACTAGACTCCTCATCCATGGGCTCTAGGGGCTCCAGGTCCACCACGACACCATCAAGGGTGTCGAGATCCATAGGATGCGCTGCCTCCCACTCCCTAATCCCAACGGGAGTCCTGTCGAAACCCAGCAAGGGACCCTCCCGACCCCCTTGTCAAAATCCAATGAACCATGCTATGAATCGGTGAGGTACCAACTGAGGTAGGCCCTCATCGACCCATACCACATACTCAACTAGCTCTCGAGTTAGGGTGGTCCTAGGAATAAGGAGGAAGGTATGCTCAAAATCCATCGTTTGTGAGACCTCGTATCGTACCTGACGCTCCTCTATCTAAGGATCCATAAATTGTAAACTATGACGAGGTGAGACAATGTCTCAGTGAGTCTACACTATAAACCCCAATTAGGAAGGAAATACACCTAGAGGTAGCCTAATCACACATTATAGAAGACTTACCTCACCTCAGCATCGTCCTACACATTAGTACAACTCATATAACATTCATATATGTAGTAAATGCAATCAATAACTGGAACGATTCACTTTCATAAATCAATAAATCACAGAGGTCTCAATTATAAGGCAAATTCGTTATGACCCGTCCCATTCCGTGCTACACAATTTTGCCCCATAATCTGATGCAATTATCTCACTCAATCAAGCGTTCCAATTAATTACAATTCCATGGGCACGACCAACTCAATAGTCGGCGATCATCCGGCATAGCTGGGCGTTGCCTCACCCTATCAAGCACGGCAACGTCTACCTCTAGAAAGTATTCTCGAATGAGCATCAGTTCCACCTCTACCACGATCCAGCATCCGTTAACAAGGGGCCATTCCATATAGGAGCATCGTCCACCCGACCTTCATCGGGTGACAGGTTCTCATTGAGACCACACGCACATCCAATCCTGGTCAGGACATCGTGCTTTACACTTATATGCCTCAATTTAAATAATGTGTTCGACCTATTTTCTTCATATTAAAAACACGTAAATAATTGTGCGTGGGTACATGATCAGACTGAACCATAAAATGTGATATCCCCTCTTTTAAAAAATCCCACAATTTTATATAGTACTTAAAAACAATTTTGGCATAAAAAACTGACACCTGGTATATTTTTTCTAATTAAATACTAAAAATCCATAATTTTGGAATAATAGCTCAAAAATCACCAATCAACATCCAATTGCACAATTTAACACTCAATTGCATAAACTAATTACACTACGACAATCAGCACGAAATTCTAGCAACCGACTATCTCAGTATAATTTCCACTAATTAATAATTAATTAAATAAATTACAAAATAATTAAATAAATGCAAAATAATCAAATAAATCACTAATTAAGCTACACTAATCTAACCACCTAATTGAACTAATCAAATTACTCTAACCAACCTAGCTACATAATAACCTACTAAACTAACTAATTACATACACTACCCACCTAATTGACCTATCTAACTAATCTAATTTAACTAAACAAGCTACTAATTACACTAATCTAACTTAACTTAATCTAACCCTTCCCTAAGCATCATTAACCTCCTAATTAAGGTTTAGAAAGTAAACTCACCAATTTAACAAGAAGATGAGTTCACGGCAACAGCGACGTGGAGGCGAGCAAGACTCGGGTCTAGGGTGATGCCAAGAGAGGCTGGGAAAGGGCCGGAAAAGGCCCATGAAGCTCTCAGCCCAAAGCTGAGAATTCGGTTCTGAGCTGGCTAGAGTAGTTGGTCGAGGGAGCTAGGACGACACGGGAACAGGCCAGGCGGCAACGGTGGGGCCAGGCGGAGGTGGGCTGACAGCTCAGGGACTAGCGATGGCAGCTTAAGGGCTTCGGGAGGCGGCGGATACGCGGGATGGTGCGTGAAGCTGACCAACTGGCCTGGCTTGTGGGCGGACTAGGCTTGCGGGGACGGCAAGTTCGGGCACGGGGGAGCTGGTCTGTGGCGATCAGCGGGCAGCGGCTTGGCTTCAATGAGGGCTGGTTGGTCTTGGCTGGTTTTCCGCTCTTGTTTTAGCAACAATGGAGAAGAATTGCTAAAGAAGAAGAGGAAGAAGCTACTGTAGGTTGAAGGGGGGACAAGAGGCCACCAAAATTCACCACAATTATCTATTCATCATTCCTTGGCCCCAAAGTCCAAGCTCTATCACCAACATCCATTTTTCCACTCAAGCTTCTCCAATAAGCCCCATGGCCTACGAATTTCATATGTCTCCCTTCCAAATTCAACTTAATTTCATACCAATTGACCTCAAATTGATGGCCAAATTACCAAGGAGGAAGCCCACATCGCTTTCCATAATTTTCCTCACCAATTGATCCAACTTGGAGGCCAAAAATTCATACAAAAACGGCCCTCCAAATTTCCCGGTTTTAAATAACCCAAATTTGATTTTTCACCGAAAATCCGGGCTTGCCAAAAATTCTTCGAAGGATGAGTCGATGTTCCTAAAATAAATTGTGACATGCCAGAACTTTCGATTCCTGAAATTGGGTTCAATTTCATGGTTAATTTCAACCGAACACGATTTTAGCGTGACCTAACCTACCGAGTAGCTTTTAGGAATTTTTAGCACAATTGACCCGTGGTCGATTATTTTCGATCCACATTGAGCATATCCAACTCATAGGCGACTCTCAATTGTCGTAAAAATCTCGAGATTTCAAATACAAACACAGGGTACAGAAATGATAAAAAAATCGGTTTAGTACCGTTCAACGCGAACTTTGCAATTAGGTGGAATCACCCACATTTTAATCACATGCTTCTGTCGAATCGACCTATCTCCGGTCTTTAATCAATTTTAATGATGCCGTATTGACCCTTGCATATTAACACAGTCGAGCAGTCAAATTCTCAAGTCTGTCGTGTTTATATTCCTTAACAGCTTCACCAGATAGATTAGTTATCTCGTGAGTGATCAGCTCAGAGAAAAAGATTATAGACGCGTCAATGAAAGGCCCAATTCATTTAGTCGAAAACGGGGTTGAAAATCAAGATATCACACAATATCTCAATCAATAGTTTGAAATTAAAGATCTAGGGCAACTCAACTACTTTTCTTGCTTGGACGTTACTTTAGACTCTTTTGGTTATTTTCTTTCTCAAGCCAAATATGCCACTAATCTTCTTTCTCGACTAGGACTTATTAACAACAAGGTCACTCTTGCATTATTGAGACTAATGCTAATGTCAATGTAGCCCCTAAAGGCCATTAATTCAGTAACTTTGGAAATGATCAAAACATGGAGACCTACAGCAACTAAATTTCTCATATTTTCAATGTCTCATATATATCATTATTGCATTTCTTGATCCCTAGGTCTTTATAGTTTTAATTGTGAGAAAGGTTCCAAGAGTCAAAGTTCTAGTTCCTAGAATTTTATTATATTATGTCTTTCTAATGAGTCCAAGAAATTACTTATGGTTGGAGAATTGTTCCATACTCAATTATGTAAGCACGCTATGATGAATGAGAGAAACCAAGATTTGGTTTATTCATAAATTATTTGAATGTTTGGCTTGAAACAAGAAATTGTCTTGTTTGCTCTTATCTTTTAGGTGGATTCCTACGGGTGGCGAGTATTGCTCTCTTCACAAAGGTTATTACCTATGGGTGATAAGTAACCTATCAATTTAAGTTTTCACTTGTGTTGACTCCTACTTCTCTACACTCTCTCTAGTGTCAAATGTCAAGTTTGATGCTAAAGATGGGACTTCTCTTTTGAATCCCATACTCCATCGACAATGGGTGGGCAATCTTATATATCTCACTATTACTTGTCCTGACATGGCTCATATTGTTCATGTTGTCAATTAGTTCATGACAAAGCCATGAATGACTCATTGTGCTTTTGTCCTTTGGATTCTTCACTACGTCAAGGGCATCCTAGTTCATGGTCTTCAATTTTATGCTCATTCTACCTTGAAGTTGACAACATATTCTAATGCTAACTGGGCTGGTGATCCTCACTATCGTCACTCTAGTATAGTATATGATTATTGGAAGACACGGGAGTTCATCATAATGGAGGAACATTTGTTTACTGCGACAACCGAAGTGCTATCCAAATAGCACATAATGATAATTTCCACGAGCACACTAATATGTTGAAAATTGACTTTCATTTCATTCAGAATCATGTGTGTAATGGCACTTTATGACTCATCTTAACTTCATATGCTGATCAGACTATTGATATTTTCACTATGGCACACCCACCAAAGCATTATTTGGATCTCTTCTCCAAACTCTAATTGAATTTTCTTAGGTCACCTTGATTTTGAGGGGAAGTTAGAGATCATTGACAGATATTAGGAGATTTCCTTAATTAATCCTAATTGACTATATCCAATATTGTAATATCTTAATGCCCTTCTTACTATTCTAAATAGTTGTTCTGTAAAGTTTACAAGTAGACTTTGTATTCCTTGTTTAGTAATGAGCATTATATTTTTTTTTTCTTCATTCACAAATCTCAACTTATGAATGGATTACTTGCTCGTGAATATCATTTAAAATTATTTTTTACCATCATTCGTTATCTGTTAGTAATTATTGATTTGCAGGTTATCCCTTGGCCAGGGACACTAAAAAGCTAAGCATGGCTGTCAGAGTCTCGCAGAAGTCCTTGGATTTGTATTTTTCAAAACGTCATTAGTCTAATTTGTTGAAATGTATTTGAATTGATTTTTTTCATTTTTTTTAAATATAGTGACTATTCAGACATTACCCTTTTTAGCCAAAATAGCCAAAATATGCAATTTTTATTCTATAAGTATTACCACGCATAGTCACACAAAATTTCTCGTAATTTTTTAAAATTAAAGTGATGTTTGATATTTCGATGAAAATTTAAAAAATAACATTTTACTTAAAAGCAGAAGGAAAATGCCTGCAGATTATTGTTAGAGGAGCCTTAAAATTTCTGACGCATTTGTCTTGAATTATTAAAGAGACGGATTGCGTGGAAAGTAAAGTTTTCCAAAGGATCTATCTTTTGAAAGACGCGTTTTATCCGGATGGGGATTCTTATTTTCCACAAAGGTACTTTGGAAACATGATGTGGCCGGCCTGTGACCTTTAGTGTTAAATCAGCAAGATATCACGGGTGTTATGGGTAAACATTAGACAAGATTGGGGGACTAAAGTTAAAGAGAGTAGGAAAGGTACATTCATATTTTGGAAATGGTGGTTGGGGGGTTCTTTTCTTTGTACAATATCTTTTCTGGTCCTTGCTTTGGAAATGATTGAAGACTGGAATAATAGTCGTGGGTTGACCATCTTTAGTATCCACAAGCTTCTTGGCTTGAATATCAGAAATGTTGATCAAATATTTCCTCTGCCTCAAGCAAATTATTCAATACCTATTTCGTACTTCCTATGGCTACTTTTTTTCTTTTGACATATGTTAGTATTCAAGTAACTTTATTTTCTGTTGAACAAAAACAAGAGATGTATACTTAGAATTGTCCATTTAGCATCGCCTAGCCTTCCAATAATGCTCTTCCCCTACCGAAATTAGATAGACTGATCTCTATCGTTTTTTTTCTTTGGAAATAAATGCACCCTCTCAAACCATCTTACTTTAGAAATTTGAAAGCAAAAGGAGGAAAAAAATATCGGTAATCTTGGGCCCACACTCAAACTATAGTAGAGCCTTGCTAGCATTCACTTATTTGAGACCCGTGAACAAAAGGATTTGGGTGCATTTATAGGGATTAGATACGAAGGAATACTAACAGTGACGTTGGACGCGCAACCTGTCTTGATTTAAGTTGCTAGAAATTGATAGAATCACATTTCATAATTTAATATTCTCCGCACATAAAAGTCGATTAGAGATAGACGCCCCAAGCGTGAGAAGCTTACTACATCTGTGTGAAAGAATATTTGAAGCACGTCTCAAAAATGAATAAGGGCAATCATTGACGGTTAACAGGAGAATAAGAAGGATGGAACTCGAAACCTTTGAATTTGAAATCATCTTGTACTTGTGCGAACAGTCTTTTTCTTCGCTATGTTTGGTAGGAGGAACTATAGTGGAAGACAAGAGATTTGAAAAAAAAGAAGAAGCTATAGTTTGATAGGAGGGATTGAGATCAGGAGATTTGAAAAAAAGGGAGTTAGAAGGACTACAGTCCTCAAATCCCCTCAAATCCCTTTCAAATCTGAAGTGATTTCGAGAGATTTGGGAGATGCACAAAAGTTTTTGTATTATTTTTTCTTATGCATTTCATTCCTTAAAATTCTTTTAGATTGTCCGAATAGCTAACAGTGACGTTGGACGCGCTTTTAACCTGTTCTTATATGAGATAGATTTAATTGTTCATCACTTGCTGTAAGAAATTTGCTTCTATTGTAGTTTAATACCAAAATATTGTTTAGTTTTAGGTTCATTTCATCATTTCAACGCACTTAAAAGAATGTTAGAGATAGAATTTAGACTTTTATCTGCGAAGCTTACTACATCTGTGTGAAAGAATATTTGAAGCACGTCTCAAAAATGAATAAGGGCAATCATTGACGGTTAACAGGAGAATAAGAAGGATGGAACTCGAAACCTTTGAATTTGAAATCATCTTGTACTTGTGCGAACAGTCTTTTTCTTCGCTATGTTTGGTAGGAGGAACTATAGTGGAAGACAAGAGATTTGAAAAAAAAGAAGAAGCTATAGTTTGATAGGAGGGATTGAGATCAGGAGATTTGAAAAAAAGGGAGTTAGAAGGACTACAGTCCTCAAATCCCCTCAAATCCCTTTCAAATCTGAAGTGATTTCGAGAGATTTGGGAGATGCACACAAGTTTTTGTATTATTTTTTCTTATGCATTTCATTCCTTAAAATTCTTTTAGATTGTCCGAAGCTCAGCTCCAAACCGAAAAATTTGAAGATTGATGTGGCGTCCTTCTATTTTTCGTTTTGGGAACTGAAGCTTCCTTTTTCTGGATTTCAAGTTATCCAAAACCTTTTAACTAGTTTACTTGTATTTGTTCTTATATGAGATAGATGCGTTTTTAATTGTTCATCACTAGCATGAGAAAAATATTAACATCTGTAAGAAATTTGAGCTTCTATTGTAGTTTAATACCAAAATATTGTTTAGTTTTAGGTTCATTATCATTAAAACAACGAAAACTTTAAATGAATGCAAAAAAGTACCGACTAAATTTAGACTTTTATCTGACCAAAAAAAAAAAATTAGACTTTTAGTTATACTCTCTTAATTCTTTGGGCCTCACTTAATAAAAAAATTTGATTTTGTTCTTTACTTATTACAAATAGAATGAGGCGCGTGTGTTAGGACATTTAATATTTTTACACTTCATTCCCACGCGGATGCTTAATGTATTATTTTCGCAATTCGATTGAATATTACCTTTTTAAAAATATTTTTAGATTTGGGATCGTTTATTTGATTATGTTAAGGTTGGTTGATTTAATTATTACTAAAAATAAACTGGGATTAAACGTTGAAGCCATTTCCTAGCCAAATTCAGACTCTACGACGTGCATGAAGGTACATATCTCACCACCTATACAACTAACTAAATTATTTAATATCCCTTTTATTCCTAGATACCTCTTTCCTTTCCTCAATTCTACTCCACACTCTTTACATCTATCTCCCCTTTATTGAGCCAAAACATAAGTTTGTCCCACTTTTAGGTCTTTCCACTTCTACTCTTAAATAAAATTTCCTCTACCAAAACAATACATGGCAAAAAAGTAAAAGTGCCATTTTGTAGAGCTCATTCCGTAAGAGTTTTCCTAATATGAGCTACATTAATTAATATTATAATTTACCGTTTTACAGATTGGTCTAAGGTGAGATTTATGATTTCTTAATTAGTCTAATATGGGGTTGGCTAGTGTGGGCCGAGTTGAGCCCAGCTCGTAATGAAAGAGCCTAACTAGAAACTCTATATATAGTACTTAAGTTTCTCTCTAACCCTAACACATGCAATTATCCTCACAAAGGAGCATTTATTGAGCTTTAAGGGTGAGGGGCTCTCTCATTGAGTCAGTAATACAAAGAGCAATAAAGTATAAGTTCTTGAATTTGGATCGTCGCTATTCCGCATCAAGAATGGTGATCAAAATCAGGTATGTAAATCTCTTTATTGTTTATATAAGTTCTTGATTCTAACTATGGAGATCATGGAGTTGACTTTCGCGTCTTACATGTAGTATCGGAGCCTCCATAGATTAGAATACGAATGTATAATTTTTGCACTTTTTCTTGATATTTGTATAGCAAAAATCAATTTTAATTATATAAATAGAAATAACTTGTCAAAATGAGCAAAACCAAGGGTGGCATGTCGCCAGTGAAGGCCACACGCACCCCCACATGTGGCCACGCACTTTCAAGTGCTCTCGCGCGTGGGGGCACTACTCGTACTTGCATCGTACGCACCAAGGATGATGTGAGCGAACCACGTAGGGGTGGTCCAACTCGACCTGTTGACCACGATTTGATTCGTTGACTTGACTCGACCCGATTGACCCGCCTGACCTAGTTTCCAATTGACCGAACCAATCAATTGGTAGGATTGGTCATTGACAGTTGACTGGTCGGGTTGGTTTGGCCGGTCGAACTTGAGGTCAGATCGGTCTAGGCATGCGGCGCATGCACCATGCGCACCATGCACTCTAGACGCATGTACGGGCATGTTTGGACTCCGATTGGGCATTCTTGGAGTCTATGTGCTTATACAAAGATATTTTATACTGTGGTATATTTGCTTTTACAGAACCCTATATACACGTATTTTTTTGGGTGGCTTTAGATGTTTTTGTGTTTTGTTTTTCATGATTTTGGAGATACGCATGTAAGCTCATATACACATAAAGAATGTGTAGAGCATTAATTCATTGGTAACACATATAAGGTTAAGCATGTATCAATGAATGGAGCAATATAATTGGTATGACATGTAATTTTAATGATAAATTGCAATTGTCATCGAGTCTAAAATCACATGTATAAGGTAAATATGAGATATAAAGTTTATATACCTAGTATGAGAGAGTTTTAAGGATTCAATCAAGTTGTGATTGCCAAAGTAACACACTTGATTGAGTTTGAGAAATATCTGTCTTGTATAATAGCGGGATGTCTCCCTTACTAATGAGTGGTCATATTCCCAAATGATGTGATCGTGTATTAGTTCATAGAGTGATACATGTACAACATATGATTAAAGAGTGACTTATCCTAGTGGTTTATATATCCAAAGGTGATAATGACTCACGAAGGCTGAAATATATTCTCATGACCACTACCATGTAGGGAGTATACAACTGCATGTCATATATTCTACATAAAGATGATTATGTAATGATGCATGTAACTCTTTGGATGTATACTTGTGCATCTTCAAGTTACATAGTACTCACACGATACCATTTACATGCATTACTTGTTATTTTAGTCATATTATCTGTAATTAATAACTCCATAACTATTGATATTCTTACTAGTTCAAACCTTAAGTAATGAACCACTAGGGTTTGCTCTAGTGGCCACCCTTCCAACTTGGAAGGGGGAGGTGGGGGGTTCGAATCTTCACCTTCTCAGGGGGGGTTGGGGTGGGGACGTTGTAGTTTCAGGAGTGGGTTTCGACTCCCACGCCCTATAAGGAGGCAGGACAAAAGTCTGAAAGTGAGTGTTAGAATAGGAATAGAGTAAAACTGACAAAAAAAAAAAAACCTTAAGTAATGAAAAGACGATTTTCTTTTTGGAAAAAGAGCAATCGAGTTTGTCTATTATCCATGAAGCGTTCCATTCAAGAATACTTGAAAAATGGTTTACTAATTAACTGCACTGTTAAAAGGATGATGGAAGTCTTGGTAGCTTGAAATTATGTTTTGTCTAATGCCGAGATTAGGACACATCTACAAGGATTCTTCAACATAAAGTATAATGGCTTTGATGAGGTTAGAGATTACATTATAAGGATGGTAGAATTGAAGTTTAAAAATTGTACTCATAAAGGAACTCCTGAAACCACTATTCATTCTGACAATCCGAGTCCTAAGATAGAATTTTTCAAGAAGGATTAATGATTGTTACTTCTTTTTAAAAAGAAATGTCACATAAAGATAGACTGCAATAAGTATAGAAAACTTGGTTGTTCGAGTGTGAGCATGTAATTAATTATCCTTTGGCATTGTTTATGAATTAAATACATATCATAAGCCCATTTAGTTCATGGTGGGTTGATAGTGGCGCAACAAATTTATTATATTACCATAGGGGATTCATAAATCTAAGAAAGCCAAATCATGATGAATCATAGCTCATCGTAGGAATCTAGATTATGTTTTTAGTTTGATATTAAGAAACACATTTAATGTACTTTTCTTGACACGGAACTTAGTTTTCATATCATGTTTGAATATATGTAGCTTTTTGTTTTAAATAAAGAAAATATTATTTTTATATTCATTCATTCAAATAAGGTTGAGTGCTACATTATGTTCAATGGATTGTGTAGATTGTGTTTAATTCCCAATGATATATACGTCATGTATACGGTTGAAAAAGTTGTTTCCAATAGACTTTTACTTAAGGGATAGTTTTATGCATTAACATCTTGATCATATGTCTAGAGAAAGAGTAAAGAATCTGATAAAGTTGACATTCTGTTTACTCTTAAAATTTACCTAAAGATTTGCATAGACTATTATAGAAGTAATATGACTGAGATAAAAAAAATATATAATCTAAAGTTTTGACCCATTATAGGTCATTAACATTTATCTTAGTGGACCCTATATGGTAACATTGTATAGAAAATTTTTATTTCAATATAGTCATTGATAGTTATTTGTTTTATACTTAATTAAGGAAAAGTCTGAATCCCTAGATAAATTTAAAAAAATTTCAAACTAAAATTGAAAAAAAACAGTTGGGATAAGTTTTAAGGGTAGTCAAACCTAGTGGTAGTAATGAGTATTTTAACAAGTATGGCAATATTGGATAGCTTAAAGGGCCATTTGTCAAATACTTGGAAGATTCTGAGATGGTAACATAATTTACTATACCCGAATATTCTAAATATAATGGCATGGCTGAAAGGCGCAATATCACCATTATAGAGATTATGAGGAGTATGATTAGTAAGACTAATTTATCCAGTTTTCTATGGGGAGACGCTTTGAAAGCGATCTTTTCACATACAAAATCATGTTTCTACCAAAGTTGTTCTATTGACTCCTTTTGAGTTATGGACTAGACAAAAATCTAACTTGAATCACCTTAAAATTTAGGGGTGTCCTGCAGAAGTGAGATTATATAATCCAATATTAAATATGTTGAAATTCAAAATCACTTGGTATTATTTCATATCTTACCTAGATTATTTGAAGATGTATCGATTTTATAACCCCAATGAAGGTAAAAGAATTGTGGAATCATAGATAGTAAAGATTTTCGAGTTCAATATAGCCATAGAGCATATATGTTCTTAGACTATTAAGGATAACAGTACAATAGAAACCGCTATAGTTTTGTCTTTGCTTATATAGACAATTATGGAGTCTCCCACATCATAGATTAAACTTGTTGAGGTTTAGGATACCATTATTGAGATAGCTCTTAATAAAGTTTCTCAAGCCTCTCAAGTGCAAATGAAGTGATTATTGTTCCACTCAAGAGATTTATTAAGGAGAGACAATAAGTTATACTACCAAACTATATTCTCTATTTGTAAAAACATGACTACGATATGTGCTATATAATTGATCTAGTGACTTATATAAAATGCTGTTTTTTATCCTCAATCATGTTATGGCTAGATGCGATGAAAGACGAGATGCAATCTATGAAACATAATAGTGTTTGGGAACTTGTTGAGTTGCTTGAAGGTCATGAGCTCATCAGCTGCAAATGAGTGTACAAAACTAAAAGGGATTCCAAAGAAGGGGTGGATAGTGAAGAAATATATATATTAGTCTATTCTAAGGATTTTTTCAAAGTGAACATGGCATTAATAGCTCATTTTGATATGAAGTTATGACAAATGAATGTCAAAACTATCTTTCCAAATGGACATCTTCATAACGAAATCTATATGGTACAACCCAAATGTTTTGCAGCGGATGATTAAGATAAACTTATGTGTAGACTAAAAATTCTTATTTACGGCCTCAAGCAAGTTTCCAGACAATGTTATTTAAGTTTCATAGTGTTGTCGCTTCATTCAATTGAGAACAAAGTAAATTAGTGTATATACAATAACGTTAGTGGGAGGAAATTTATTTTTCTCACAGTCTGTGTACATAATATCTTGCTTGCAAGCAATAGTCTTGAATTACTGGATAAGAAAAGTAGATATTATCCAAAAAAATTGACATAGGAGACCTTGATGAGGCATATTTTGTCCTTGGCACTAAGATCCATAGGAATCATTCTTGCCATATATTGGATTTATTTTAGAGAACATTCGTTGATCATATTTTGGAAAGATTTAGTATACATCATTGCAACCTAGGAATTGCTCATGTTATTAAATGTGATGAACTGAATCTGTCACATTGTCTTTATTCAGACATAAACAAAATCCAATCGAATGATGAATTTTGTGTTAGAGCACTTGAAAATATCATGTATGCTCAAATTTGCACTAAATCATACATCATTTTTGTGATAGGACTTCTAGGAGAATATTAGTTAAATCCAAGACATGATCACTGGATTACTAGCAAGAAGTTTTTTAAGGTACTTAAAAAGGATAAAACTATATGCTGATTTATTGACATGTTTAAGTCCTACAACTAGTAGAGTATTTGGATGCAAACTTTGTTGATTGTTAGGATGACATGAAATCAACAATGGAATATATCTTTATGTTAGTAGGAGGTGCAGTAAATAGAAATTTAATGTCATCCTCTACCAGGTAAGTGGAGTTTGTAGCATGTTTTTAAGCTATTACTCAGGTCATTAGGCTGCGGAACCTTATTAGGGAGTTAACCATATTTGACTTTATGGATAGACCTATATAATTGTATTGAGATAATAACTCTACAATGTTGTTTATTAACAACAACAGAGGTCTCAAGGAGTCTAAACATATGGTGGTCAAGTTTTTTTCTATAAAGAAATAGTACAGAATGGTAATGTTATAGTAGAGCATATTTTCACAGATGATATGGTTGCAGATCCACTAATTAAAGGCCTTCGCCCTTGTGTTCTTGAACGATATGTGCATCATGAGATGCCGTTATTTAGTGGGAACTGTTTTAGTTTTGCTCTAATAAAGTTTACATATGTGTTTATTATATTTAGTAACGTTTTGATATGTATCAACTTTTGCATTCAATTAATATTGAATACATATTGATAAAAATCTCAAGATATTATATAAATCTTGAGTGAAGGCTAGGAGCACTTGGTTATTAGCCTTGAGCATGTGTCTTGTTAGACATAAAGAAATGTTAACCATAATGACAAGATATATGTGAGTTTATTGGAATTATAAAAACATTCTTTAGTAGGATAGGTTTTTGTGATATTTAAGGTAAAAGAATAGTAACTGACAAAGGGGATGACTCATAAGACATTACTTTCTATGAAATGCGTTATTCATTTGTCACACTACCATATTAAATTCATATCAATAAAGTTAAAAGCACCCGTGATCATAGAAAGCTCTATGTATATACATGCAGTTACCGCCATAATTCGGTATTTAAGATTTTATGAGATAGAATTGATCATTAAGAATTATCTTTAGATCAAAGTACGCACATAAAATACAATTTCAATTGAGATAACTCAAGTAAGAGAATGTAAGAGTATTCCTAATGTGAGCTACATTAATTGATATTGTAATTTACCATTTTATGGGATTGGTCTAAGGTGAGATATAAGGATTTTTAATTAATCTAATATGAGGCTGATTAGTATCGGCCGAATTGAGCTCGGCCCGTAATGAAAGGGCTTAGCTGGAAACTTTATAATTAGTGCTCAAGTCTCTCTTCTAATCATAACACACATAATTATCCTTACAAAAGAGCAATGTGCTAAGGGTGAATGGCTATCTCCTTGAGCTAATGGTACAGAGAGCAATAGAGGAAAAGTTCTTGAGTTTGGATCATCGCTATTTCGCATCAAGAACGATGGTCCGAATCAGGAACGTAAATATTATATGTGTTCTTGATTCTAACTATGGAGATGTTGGGGTTGCGCTTTCGCGTCTTACACATTCTCCCTAACCAACTCACCACACACCTTTGGTAGTTGATTAAATAAATTCCTCCTCATCAACTTTTCATATCATCTTCACTTCCAGGGATGGATCTAGAATTTCTTCTAAGAGCGCACAAAAAATAATTGACAATTACAAACAAATCAAAGGTACTTATAGTAGATATTAAAGCAATATTCCATGCTTCGAAAAAGCTTGGTAAATTTCTATTGTCTAAATTTTGTTTACTAATGATTGTTGAAGATTATTTACTAAACTTTATCAATCGGTGGGGCAAATGCTAACAATCACGACTTATAATGTTATTTATTTTTATTTTTATTTTTGTGTGGAAAGTTTAATGGGGGAAACCTCAATTTTAAGGTAAAAAAATGAATTATTATTTAAAATTTTTCCAAAACCTTGAGTATTTTATTCAAAATTTAGAGACATGAGTAGGAGCAAGTAGGGGTGAGCACGGTTGCAAATTCTAGGGAGAGATGATTCGTTCCAGTTCCACTTTTTTAGGAATCATTGATTCCCAGTTCCTATGAGAACCAAACTAGGAACTAGAACTAGACTGAGAACCCTAAAAACCTCATTATCTTCCTCGACTCACTTTGTTTTATGTGTTGTATTTCCTTTTCACTTATTATCTCTGTCTTTCTATATTGTAATTCTTTTTTATATATCTATGAGTGAATATTCTATTTAATTTCTTCTTTTTTTAGATATGAATTGTCTTAATGAGGAGATTATATCATTCGTAAATAGTGTTTATCAGTTGAAGTGGAATAAATATATATGGTGAGGCTTTCTAATAATTATTTTAGTTTAGTTAATAATAATTTTAAATTTAAAACTATTATTAAGTGATTAACTATGACTATTGTTCCTTTTTAGTTTAAGCGGTTAGAATTTGGAACATTTTTTTATGGATGATTGATGATTGAAGTTCTGTAATTTAGGTTTTATGTTACGTTTGTTTTGAACTTTTTATTATTTATTATATTTTACTTGTTTATTTTTTATAAATTGTCACAACAAACTTTCATTTTTGTTGTTGCGTTCATTTTCGTTTTACTTAACTAAAAAAAAAATGAACATGTTAGACTGTAAAATTGATCGTAGAACTTGTGATAAGATAATTTTAGGTTAATGAGGAATTGTACAGGCAGGTAGATTTCATGCTCTACGTAGAACTGGTGAAAAACCTGGAATTGTTCTCCCCTAGGGCAAGAGCTCCCACAAAATCAATAGATAAGTCTGTTTATGTCCTCTACCAATCATTATTCTCGTATTATTGTTTTTGAATATTATAATTAAATAGATAATTACAACTAAAAAGTTATGTCAAGTTACAAAGTTTACATAGGAGTAAGTATTATAACAATAACAATAACAATTTTTATTCATATAGCACATGCATTTATTTATATCTATATATATATATTAATAAAAGCACTTTCATGTCATTTTTAGATTTCTTAAACCATCATCTACAATTTTCTCTCGCTCCTCACTTTTAGACTTCCTAAATATCCTCACCTTTTTCTTAACCTCACACTCATTTATTTTATACATAATTACTCATTTTCTTTCTATACATAATGGTCAACACACGCATTTAACACGTGTCTTTAACTTTTGTAATGAGATATCCAACACTATCCTAACAAGAATAGAAAAAAGTAGGGACAAAAAATTGTTCACGCGACCTTTGCATCCAGCACCATGAGATTAGGATGTATACGCCAACATGGGGCCATACTCCGAGCAGGTACTTTCATTTTACAAGTGACGGGTGCATTGGGATCGAGAGGATATAAAATTGAAGTTGTCTAAATACAATTGTCGATCCGGGACCGGCGTGGACACCAAACCGTCCACGAGGCGTGGAGGTGCGTACACATTGACACGCACGTTCCTACTTCTTCAAACATGCCATATGGAGACCCCGAAATCAGGGCCCAAATTGACTCTTCTCCTTCATTGGCTCAGCCGTTTGGGACCCAATTGCCCTAACTTTCTTCCACAGATTTAGCCGACAACCACTTCACTGTTTCCTTTCTCCCCTCCCTCCCAACCAAGGATAACTACCAACCACTCATCCCCCTTGCCCATCTCTCTCTCTCTCTCTCTCTCTCTCGTGGTGACATGTGGACACCTCTCGAAGTGATGACTCACCCGTCTAGGGAGTCTACGGAGTGTTTAGGCCAGTACGTCAATTTCGAGAGCTCGTTCGATGCTTGCCACTTGGAACTGAGAAAGTGGGGATGTCGACCGTTCCGACATGTCACGTGTTTCCGACGTGAGGCATATTTAATAAGTAAAATTCGGATAAAGGCTACTTTCCTTCTAATGAATAAATACGAAAGAGCATATATCCTGCATAACTGGGTGAAGAAAAATAGTTAAATAACTCTTTTATAAGGAAAAAAAAAATCTTTTGAAGATTTGGTTTATTTGGAAAAAGATAAATTCAAATTGGTTTTTGCTACCCAATAAATTTAGATTATTGTAAAATTGGAAATGACAAAATTAAAATTTGAAAAATTAGGGAGATTTGAGGAAATATCTTATTATTATGTCAACAAATACATGTTAGGATTTTATTCATTGCTTTCTAGTAAGTAATAAAAATCATTTTTACAACTGTAGAGCTTGGATAGGATTTTTCCATATAAGTAAATTTACGGATCAACTCCTATTTCATATTTACTTATATAGAGTATGGATTAACAAGAAATACTTGGGTTGCCTCAATATAAAATTACGACTGTTCTTTTCACCTTAAAAATATCACTATCCATGCCCTTCCTCTCTTCCCCGGATTTAGCCGTCACCAGTCCAATGTTCCCTCTCTCCCCCTCCATCCCAACTTAAGAGAACCACCCACTAGTCATCACATTTGCCTATCTCTCTCTCTCTCTCTCTCCCTCTCCCCCTCTCGGGGTAACATGTGGACACCTCTTGAAGTGATGACTCACTTGTTTAAATAGACATATTAGAGAAGTCAGGGAGCTTACCGAGCGTTTGAGTCAGAATGTAAGTTTAGAGAGTTTGTTCAATGCTTAGATTCTAAGCGGGCGGTAGGCCATTCCAACATTCCATGTGCTTCCGACGTGGGGCATTTTTAATAGGGAAAACTCCGAGAAATCCAACTTTGATTTTGATATATAAATCTAGAAAAGGACCCACACCTTATGTGAAGAAAATAGTGAAAGCAACTCTTACATAAGAAAGGAAGCAAGAAAGAAAGAAAAAAAGAAGTAACATTTTCTGAAGATTTGGTGTATACGGAACAGATAAATTCAAATTGGTTTTTGCTAGCCAATAAGTTTAAAGTATTGTAAATTTGAAAAGAATCTAATTAAGTCTAGAAATAGAGAGATTTGAGGAATAAGTAATAAAAAGCATTTTAACAACTTGTAAAAGCTTGAATCTCCGTATAATTAAGTTTACGGTTGAACTCCTATTCCAGATTTACTTTATACAAAGTATAGATCAAACATAAATACTTGGGTTGGCTCAATGTCCTGATGAATCGCCAATAGGAAAAGAAAGAAAATGCATGGATCATAGACGCAGATTGTCTTCCGGATGAGGAAAATGTTCCATTTGATGCAACTCGATACACAAGTTATCTTGTATAAGCACAGGATGCTCTATGAAGTATGTGGGGATGATTGGTTCCCCCTCTAGAATTGGATCAAGTAGAATTGGTTCCTAGTTTGTTGAATTGGGAATCAACCCACCTAGCCTTGAAACTAGCAATGATTTCTTTTTTTCTTTTTTGTTTTTTCTATTCCTCGCAAGTGAGAGTTTTCAAACATTAAAAGAAAGCATTATTTTCAGTTCATTCGTTAAATAATTGTTTACATCATCAAGGGGGCGATCGACGGTGACAAGAGGACGAGCTTGGTCGTGGCTGTGCAAGAGAGCGGAGATTGAGAGTGTAGGTGAATTGATGGTAAGAGTGAGAGAGAGAGACGAAAAGGCAAAAGTGACTGGAGAGAGAGAGAGAGTTGAAACATAGTTTATGGTTTGCATCATAATAAATAAATGAAAAAATTAAATAATTTGGGCCGGTTCATCAATCCAGTTCCTTATGTGGAATCAAGAATCGGCTTGGCTCCCATGAAAGCCGTCCAAAACTAGCCGATTTGATTTGTTAGACACCTAAATTTTGACAAGCTTTTTAGTCGTTCATTGCATTTAAAATTAGATATTGACCATGCCCCCTAAACAAAAATATTGTTAAATTACATCTACATATTAATATCAGTGTCATTTGATAGTAATAAACCTACATAAATTGCATTATAATTTGGACTGAGTTAAGCAAGGATGCTTTGACCTAGATTATTTAAATTAAGCCCAAGAGAATACAAAATTCGACCAAGCTCATAGTAGCCTAAATTTTACATATGGGATGCACATGAGAGAAGTAAAATTAGGAAATATTGCATTCTTTAATTGAAAAATAATATAACATTTGAGTCTTAATCTTTGTTTATATAAGCACAGTGTTCTATTGAAGGTAAGGGGGTTGTTCACAATAGATAATTTGGATACAATTAAAAAGGGAGGTAGAATAGAAAAAGACCCACGGAACTTTTTCTCTCTGCGGACTGTCCCTAATGCCGTGCCAACCCGGCCGCGCCTCCTGCCTCGCCGTGTCGCTGCTTATTGCCTCACACCCTACGCCTCATGATTACGTGCCCCCATGATCATTCATCGTCTGTCGGTGGCATAAGATAAAATCAACCGAAATTGTTTGTAAAAATTAGTTTTGAAAGAAAGAAAAAACGTATTAAAAGAACATTAGATTTATCTAATGTAATCAAAGCATTATAAATCTTTGCTTCATAGAAGTAAAATATTCCCCCACATTTTACTTGGGTTTCCACTTGACTTAAAGTAGATTGGTGGCAACTCTTGAATGAATTAAATTGCACGTTTAATTGATTAATTTGACACTTCAAAGTTGTGATTAATATGGGTTTGGGAGAGTTCGCGCTAAATCTCTAATTTAGTAATTCATTCACTTTCCCTTGGAGGTTCACCTTGTTGAAGGTCGCGACACAATTCGGTTCCCAAATCAACTTGGGACTAGTGCACACCCAAAGAAATATAATCAATATAGTTTTTTGTCAAGCAAAGAATACCTCAAGTGCCACAACTTGGCACGAGAAATATGGAATATATAAGTGCCAAAATTTTCAAAAGCTACATTTAAGTGGAAGAAGGAGGAGGAGGACATTTAAGTGCTAACTTTGGCGGGCTTGTTGGAAATCCAACGTAACATCATTTTATTAATAAACTGTCTATGTGGCTCACCAAAATGTCCACTCAGTAATCCTTGTCTAAAATGATGTCGTCCTCCATGTTCACTTAAGTGCCAGTCGTGGCTAAAAAATGATTACTTAAGTGTCAAGTTATAATGTAAGTGATCATTTAAGTGTCATTCGTGGTTAAAAGTGAACACTTACTCAAGTGCCAAAACAACATCATTTAGCGTCATCTCGCGTAGTCTACGCAGACAACGCAATGTCATTCGCCTTGTTTACATGAATAATTTTTTTTTTAAAAGAAATGCCACATCATTTAAATTTCTTACAGGAAAAAGTCACGTTAGTTATTTGGCTAGAAATTCTCACTGTCAGCACTTAAGTGCCCTTTCTTCTCGAATTTTGATATTTAAATATATTTTTTGGAAGTTTTGATACTTATGTGTCTCCTTTGCCAAGCTGTGGCACTTGGAATGTTCTTTCGTCGTTGTTTGTCCTAAAACAACCAAGATGTGATTAGCTGGAGGACAAAAGTATCCATAGCAATTGAGAAAGAAAGTGTGATTTGTTCGATTTTCTTTTTTCTTTCAGTAGATTTGTGCATTTTTCAAAAGTTGAGTCTAGAGTTTGCTTGAAATTGTTAGATTGGGACATAATATGTTCCCAAGAACTATATCTGTTTTTTTTTTTTTCAAAAAATAATCTAGACACACAAACGTAGAAACCCGGCCTTTTGAAGTTCCATGGAACACTCTACAAGTTCCATAAAGGGCTAAATTAAGGTCTTTGGTCTATGTAGATGGCCTCGACCTATATTTATTTGTACGCAGTTGGTGAGAACATGGCATCTCTTGTTTATGAGTTGGAAATGGGATAATTACCAAAAATGTCATAACCCCATTGTACATATGTCAATCAGTCATAAACTTTGTAATTTAGCTAATTAAATCTTAAATCTTTTGACAATTTTCTAAAGTAGTCTTTCTAATCAATTTTGTCTGGAAATCACCGACGTGGATGTCGGCTATCCTATGTGGCATAGTCGGTAGTGACATGGACAATTGTTGTATAATTATGATTCTTTTTTTCTTTTTTCCATTTTCTTAGAAAGAAAATTTAAAAGAATACAAAAATTGTCCATATTAGCGTTGAATGTATCACATATGATGGTTAACAATTATGCTAACAATTTTCAATTAAAATTAGTCAAAATAACTATATTGAAAGTTTGTTAAAAGATTTAAGATTAAATTTGGCCATCTTGAAAAGTTTAAACCGAATTGACATCCATACATAAGTTTGGAACTTTCTTGATAATTTTTCCTCTGAAAATTGCATTTTGGTTCAAACAACTGCGCTAGCCCTAAGGGGTGTATCTATCCACACAACCGACTGACTAAGAACAAGCAATCTCATATTTGGTTCCCGCCCGAATCTTAGTAAGCTCAAGTGCCCCATGTTCCTTGACATTGTTGAGGTGTTTCCCGGGGCGTGTATTTACAAACCTTAAATATATCCACTTTTAGGTAATTTACAATAAATACATTGTTTATGCTTTTTTAATAGTCTAAGCTTTGCGGATGAACGACTTGTGAAAGCATTTCCCGGGTACATACCTTGAACTTATGCATTGTTGGGTAATGTGCAATAAATATATTTTGACACTTTTTCTAATAGTTTGAACTTTGGAGCTAATTGTTTGTTTACCATGATATCAGAGCATACATCAAAGGTTCAATTCTTGGCAGTCCTCTCCATTTTCTCTTATTCGTGATTCATGTTATTCTGTCTGTTTTCCCATTCCTGTTTTGTCGATTATCTGGTTAATGTGGTTCCGTCTTCATCCTGTCTTGCACACGCAAAGAAAAATTTATTATTGACATATATTTTTGAAATAAATGTTGTGTATAGTAATCCACGAATAAATTATCAAAGCAGCGCTTGGAACGCAATATGTTTTTATAAGTCGCACTCGAATAAATTTGGAATGACTGCTCTAATCCACGTCGAAAGGCGTCTAATTGTCGGACTTATTGTAGCTGGAGATGGATAAAATTATGAAAGGCGTCGACTATTTGTACTACTTTCTGTTTTTTCCTTGAACTGCGGTGGAGGACGTGTCTTTCCAATCATAGTATGCAATTATTTAGTATACTCAATTATGGGGAGAAGTGCCAAAAAAGTCCTAAACCTTTTGTATTTGTGCCGATTTAGTCATAAACATTTTTTTAGTGCTAATTTAGTCCTAAATCTTTTTACGTTGTACTAATTCAGTTCTTTCCGGCCAATTTTGGCCGGATTTTGCTGAATGGACGCTGGCCGGCTGACGTGGCCTGATCGGTGCTGACGTGAACAACTTTTAATAATATTTTAATATTTTTGAATTTTGAATTTTTTATTTTTTATTTTTTTGTCTTTTTCCTCCGGCCGGTCACCGAGGTCCGGCAACCCGCCAGAGCCGGAGGCCGGCAAGGGCGAGGCTGACCTCGCCGGCCACCTCGCGGGCAAGGGTCGAGCCTTGCCAAATCCGGCCATGGGCGAGACTCCCCCTCGCCGGATCTGGCGAGGTCGAGCCTCGCTAGCCATGGGCGAGGCTTGCCTCGTCAGATCCGGCGAGGGGGAGCCTCGCCCATGGCCGGCGAGGCTCAACCTCGCCAGATCCGGCCATGGGTGAGGCTTTCGACCTCGCCAGATCCAGCCATGGCCGGCGAGGCTCGACCTCATCAGATCTGACGAGGCGAACCTCGCCCATGGCCAGCGATCCTCGACCCTCGCCCGCGAGGTGGCCGGCGAGGTCGGCCTCGCCCTCGCCGGCCTCCAGCTCTGGCCGGTTGCCGGACCTCGGTGACCGGCCGGAGGAAAAAGACAAAAAAAAAAAAAATCAAAAAAATTAAAATATTATTAAAAGTTGTCCACGTTAGCGTCGATCAGGCCACGTCAGCCGGCCGGTGTCCAGTCAGCAAAATCCGGCCAAAATTGGCCGGAAATGACTAAATTAGCACAACATGAAAATATTTAGGACTGAATTGGCACCAAAAAAAGGTTTAAGACTAAATCGACACAAAGGCAAAATGTTTAGAACTTTTTTGGCACTTCTCCCCTCAATTATGCAATTGCTTATTTGTGGAAGTTTAGAAGTACCTCTTCTCAAATGAAAGTTTAGCCTAAAATTATTGATGAACTGTGCCTATTCTCCCAAAATAGGCGCTTGATGATGCGATTGTTTAGGACTACGCCAATGACACAATAACCACCTATACATGAAATCGCATAATATTTTTTTCCTGATAATTTAGAACATGAACTCAAAGGTCTAATTATCTAGAGATCCATATAGTACTTTAAAAATTACATAAATCAGTTAAATCCAAACTTTTGTTTATATACATTGGCCCTCACCCAAAATAGTTTTCATGCAATTGGTGGAATTTGAACTCTGTGACCTCTAAATCCTAGTTGGCAGTCCTTGAACACCTCAATCAATTGTCCCTTTCTCTATAAGGACCAGGCTCGTTCTATGTGGGCTAAAAACGCCCTGAAGAAGTATTGTTAGTAACAATCAAGGTTAAGACCATTTGAAGGTATGTATTAACTTATGAATTACTCAATAGATATCCTCATTAGTATTAGTCTGAAACACCCAATGATATACCTCTATTTGATGTGTAGCCCTCTTCAATCCTATCACATCCACCATCCTTGAAGCCTTTTAGGAAAGTCGCACTTCAGTCAAGCCCTTTCGCCCCTATAATCTTTCTCTGTCTTTGTCTGATCAAGTATGGGTCTAGTCCATTCACGAGTCATACATCTATTAAAGCAAGCTCTACTTTAATATCATCTGTAAAAATTCGGCCTATATCTCGTGAGCCAAGCTCCAAAAGGATTACTTTAAGTATCTACATAGTAAGATAATTGACCAGTTAAGGGGTTGATGTTAAGTTATAAATCATTCAACAAAACCTCTGCAGACTCTCTTTCCGAATGGCATGGTGGGGGCCGAAACGGGTCAGCCAACACTATCACCACCTTTAAACGCAAGCATGATTCATCCATGTAAAAAGGTCTTCACACAGCAAGTCCCCATGAAAGAGAATTCAAGTGGGACAAGCTAAGTTTTCAAAAGTTATTATAGCCTTTTATTGAAAGTCGGTGCGTCTGTGATGATCCCTTTACTGAAATCAAACCCCCAAGAAAAAGAAAACAATTTCATCTGACTCGACTCCTGTTGTCCCTTTGTGCCTTGTGATTTAAACCTGTCTCTCTCAATTCTCTCTCTCTCTCTCTCTCCTCTCTCTCTCTCTCTCAGAGTTATTTATCAACTAGAGTGCAACTTGCTCCTGCACTTTCGTTTTTTGGGTATAATGATAGTAACTATTCCTTTAGACTTTTTGTTCGCTTTTATTTTCCTTTTGTTTTTCCAATTATATGATTGAGGGTTAGGCATGCCTCCCTGAGACAAAGACTGCGATATTGTCCCTTCCAGAAAGCTTTATCAAATTTTTTTTTTTTGGGAGCTTTTCCAGGTTCCTTACCAGACTCATGGACGGATAACAAAGAGAAGATGCCCTCACGTGCATGAGGTTAATTAAATCCTAATTTTCGTTACCAGATCTTAAAGATGCAAAGATGATTAACAAGCAATACTTGCGGTTTTAATATTGTAGCCATGCATTTGTATACGGATGAGAAGTTTGAGTTGAGTTTCTTTTTATATATTGCTGAACGGAGTTTTTTTTTTCAATCCAGAAATATGAGCGTAGAGATCTAGCTACTTAAAAATCCATATACTTTGTTTAAGTTTCATGAACCGATTAAATTCAATTTTTTTACTGTGACCTTAACGCAGAGCAAGTTACCTATGTTTAGTAAAAATTTGAATGGGTGATCTTATTGAGTTATAGAACCCCTGCAGGATCTTAATTCAATTTATTTATGAAAGAAAAGCAAACAACTATCCAGCAATTTTTTTCTCTTATAAACTTGAATAAGAGTATTCTTGATAGCTGGCGATAATAACTTGTTGAAAGAGATCAGAGTTGTTGGTAAAATTTAAAGTAAAATTATGCAAATTAAAGTTGAATTTTAAGTGTTCATAAATTAAGTGATGGAAATAGAATTAAAAAGCTATTTGACGATAATTAAAAATTAACAACTTAATATCTTTGATCTCTAACCAAAAAAAAAATCATGTTTGCCAAATCTTATCAGAATATTTAACAAGATTCTAATACTATCAATTATATTTTTTCTATTGCAAGAATTAAGTAAGCCCTCCTTACTTATAAGATTAAATAGATTATTGACTTAATTGAATAATTTAAACAAATTCTATTTTAAGTTTTAAAGAGACACTTGATCTTATTAAGTGCCGAATTTTTTATTTTCAGCACTTGATTGGATTATCAAAAAGGCCCAAAGTAATTAACAAAAAGTAGTGAAAACACGTATTATGCCTAGCCAAAGAAAAAACATATGGTATTATTCTTTCCTCTCGAAGGGGAGAAAATATCCGATTCCCTCTTATGCAATCAAGAACTGCTCCACTACTCAACAGTAGAAAATAATTGGAATCATCAAAGCCAGCAATTTTGATTATTCGGGGGAATAAAGAATTTCGGATTTTGCATATATTATCTCCCCTTTTACTTTTTTCCTTTTTCCTAAATCTTTCTTTTCCACTTTTTGTCTCAAAGGAACACTTTGATATCTTCAATGTACACTTTAAGGAATTTTTCTCTCCTTTTGCGTCTATGTGTATGTCGTAGGAAGGAATCAATAATTGAAAATGAGGATGGATGAGGAGCATAAGGAGGATGGAATTAATTCTTTAGGCAGTTGACTTAAGTTAGGGAAAATTGGTCTCAACTTTGGTTCTTCTAAAGGCCGTCACCAAATGAGAAGAGAATCAAATTGTACATGTTGCCAAAAGATGATTGAATGCACAAGTTTAAAGTCACTCCATTATTGGAGCTTGAGAGAGACCATGTACTCTTTAGACTTACTAGTCATCATGGGCAGTGTGGACAGAGCATTATTCTTTGCTTCCTTGATTGCGACGGTTGGTTCCAAGAGAGATTAACGCGATAAAAATTCTAAGCAATTAGTTTTAGTGTGATGTCATCATTTATTAATAAAACTTACACAGTACATTTTCAGTAAGATAAAAAAAAAACTTCTTAACTAAATAAATGAGGAATACGGTTGATTTTCAAGATACTAGTAATGTAGACTCATTTTTACGAGGCACCTGTTAGAAAATACTAAATGAGAAAAGATGTTGATTGTTTTCATTTATAAGGAAAATTCGTGAATAAATACTTTTAAAATCGGACTTTTCCTTAACCAATTATCTTTAGACACTTGTTAATTATGGAAAAAAAAGTTATTAAATCTATTCATATAAAGAGTCAGGACTCATAATTTTTTTGAGTTGAAGGGGGAAGAAAAAGAGCCTAAAAAGGAGAGAAAAGACGAGATAGTAATAATTGCGTGTGAAGAATGAGCAAGATGGTCGGCTGGCCATAAAGGCGAGGAGGCTGAGGAAGGTGAAGTGAATGCATTGAAGGAAACCTTATCTCATATTCTCTCCTCCCTCCATCATTGCCAACTTCTACGCTCCATAATCATCAAACCCCCACGGAATCAAATGCCCATCATACAAAATCATTGGTGGGCTCCATCTGTTCCTCTCTCTCTCTCTACCCTTGTCGACAAGCTCATAAGCTTGACATGCGCTCGTCCCTCCAATTCTTTTTCTTTTTGCCAATTTAAGATATTGTGCTCATGTATCGTATTTCTTCCTTTTCTTCTGAGAACAAGAATAATAAAGACACCATCGCCTTTCTCTTTTTCTCTTTCTTTGGGTCAACAGCATTTTTTTTCCTCCTTATTTCTTTTAGCAGAAGCCTATTTTTCTTGTTATTTTTCGAGAAAAATCATTTACTATTAAATTAAAATTACGATCTTAAGAAATTAATGGGAAATTTTGAAGAAATTACCTCTTCCCTCAGGGGACCTGAATAATAAATGATCTGAAGATCTCATGTCTTTTAGACATAGGGTTGTAGTATTTTACCATCTTAATTATTATGAAATATATGCATTATTTTTTTTTTTGAATTTAAAGTTTAAATGAGACATCTTATAATTTGGCCAAATTTGTGAGGTTATAGGAGGCTTATGATTGGTGGGTTGATTTGTTTATATTTATGGATGGAAGATTTGAGTTCATATATGAGAAAATTATGAATTAAAAGTCTAAACATCCTATGTCATTTGTATCAGAAAAGAAACCTTATATGTTGTTAGATGGTGAAAGGTTAATACACAAAATACTTCAAACGAATTTCGCACAAGATCACTGTCTAATAATATAAACATCTATCATCGCATGCAAAGCCTATGTCAACTATTATAGTAATATTGAGACCATTATTTATTATATTATTTATAAGATCAGCTACTACTGGAAAGAAATGGAGACAACTATTTATAATATTATTGAAAATTAGATAATCTTTAATTAACCTTAGATTGACTCAACCATGATAGACGTTTCGTGATTGGATAGTCGGACGACTTGTGGATTAGTCTCGTTGCTCCTACCACATACCCATGAACGTACTTAATTAATGCTTGAAAACCACTCGGTACCCACATTGGCTCTCAGAAAAATGTGTGAAATATAAGATAAGGTTAGTGTTAGCCTCATAATTAACCACTATAACACCTTAGCATTGATTGGGTTTTGTCTGCTTGTTCTGAGGACGAGATCAGAATTAAATATTGCTAATTAAATAGAAGATTATTGTAATGGCATTAGCAATTATACCAGATCATGTCATAAAGTGAAAGTTGGGGAAGATGCCACATGTATCATCATGTCCTTACAGATTATTATTTCCCCAACTGTGTCGAGGTCAATGCCTATCGACTTCTGTCCAGAAAAGGATAAATTATATTATATAATGTATCTTCTTGGCTGTGGTTATCCGTCGATTCGAGGCCAAAAATATTCGGATGATGCTGTTGTTAGATCCATTACATATACTTATAAAAAGTACAAAATGAGGTGTACGAAATTAATATGAAATGTTCGCTGAAAGCAAGTACAGAAGCACCAGTCGACACGTATCCTACATTTTCGTCTCACTCTGGCCTAAAAAAGATAAATCAGTTTCATAGATGACCTAGGAAATGAGCGAGCTCATTAATGAGCTTGCAGAGGAAGTTTACGACTCCAAATTGCCTTTTCCTTTTCTTTTGTCTGCTTAGGGAGGGAGTTGTGCCTGAGGATTGTCTTGATTAGGGGTGAGCATGGTCCGGGTTGGTCCAGGCCACCCCCTAACCCTAGGATCAATCCGTACAGTGTCGGTCCTCAATTTTTAGGACCAAGGACCGACCCTATTGAGCCTAGGACCAAGGACCGGACCGACCCATGGGTTCGGTCCGGATCCAGGGTCAATACGGGACTAATCGATAATTTTTTTTGTCTTGTTTTTTAATACTCTCTAAAAAAACAAACCTACAAATTCAAATTACACATCCATCGACAATGCGGCATTGTACAACTAAACTATAAATACCAATACATATTCAGCAAATTTAAAATGACACAATAATAGAAATTTCGTACCTGCTAACCGTTCATCGAGATATGGGACAAGATGGAAAGTTCTTATAATAATCTATCTTTAATATTCATAACACCATATGCAAAAGTGTTTTCCTGCATTTGATCATGTAGAGTCCACTCAACCAAAAAATGAGCTTTACACCACTTGACTAGCAAATCACCGTAGCAACTATAGTGCTACTCTACTCTTCAAAAACTTCTATCATTTGACACAAATTGAAAAGTAAAGTGCTGCTGAAATTCATTAGTAAAATAATTAAACAATAAAAAGTTCAAAATACTTAATATAAACCATGAATATATAACTTCACATCTTGTTAATTCACTTGATCTTCTAAACACTTGAAAACAAAACAAACGACAAATAATTAATACTTAACAAAAGTTTTAAATTGAAATTACTATTAGTGCTATTGATAGAACATCTCACCATAACTCTTAGGTTTTATAACAGACATTTTACTTAGGTTTGAATATATAAAAACAATTATAAATAATATAATGTAATATAATATATATACAGGGTTGGTTGAGGGTTGGACCGAGGACCAACCCGCACAGTGTCGGTCTTGGAATTTCAAGATTGAGGACCGGCCTAGTCCCTTTGAGAACCGATCCAAGACCGGCAGGGTTGGGCCAGTCCAGGGTCGACCCTAGACCGCTGCTCGCCCCTAGTGTTGATGTTCCTTGTCATTCCTCGTGTACAAATTATATGGGCCATTTTAATAGGAAAAACTGAAAGCCGGGCTAGTCGGAAACAAACTTCCAAACTCGACCATAACTCTGGGATGGTGAATAAACTTAAAACCACCTAGGACCAGGCTAGCCATGACGATTTATTGATGCTAAAAAATGACCAACTTTTGATTATAATCGATAAGTGACAGGCTTAATTAATAATAGTAGAGTTTGATGAACAACAAAAGTAATTGATAAAAAGAACAACCGATGACTTGAAGAGCATCTATAACTGGCTACAAAAGTTATCGATGGCAAACACTAGTTATCAATGAATACCTTCGTTGGATTAAAGTCATTGACATTGACATAATACTTCCGAATAGCAATTTACTTGGAAATAACCATTCATATCATTTGTTGATTTATATCGATCCATCCATATTCTTAAAGGTATTTAATTGACACTTTGATGAAACATCTTTTTGTCATGTCTAATGGGACGCATTTTGTTGATTCAAGGAGACTAAGATGGAAAAAACTAGAAATTAACAAGAGTCCGATATTGCCAACGATAATAATAGTGTCAAAAGTGGAGATGAAGTTGCTAAGCACTTGGAATCTTCAGTCATCAGCTGAGTGGTTGAAGGATACCAACACCAGGGGCAGAACTTCCACAACATCTCATTGAAGAATAGTGAGAGAAGTTACACCAAATCCTCATATGTTGGCTACCATGAAGAGGTTATTCGACTTGTAGTGAAACAATATGACCAATTATATTGTGAGTCACATGACTTGATCAAGTCAATCATTATTAATGTTGTGAATGATGCTCTTTCGGAGGCCAGGATCATCCAATCAATCACCACCACTCAATCCGGTGGTAACATGGCACATTCCTCATCCTTCTTCATTTATTGATGCTAGTAATGTTGGTCAAAACAACCAAATCTCTAACAATAATTTCACAAATCAAATTGGTCGACAGGCCGATCAATTGCCAAATGTTAAAAATGTAAGGCTAGTGGTTCCATTGATACCATTCAATGTGAATATTCCTATTAGGCCTAACATACTTACCATTGATATTCTAGCAAGATTAGCAGTACCACCTAGGGGCCAAAATGGTCAATTAAATTTGCAATTGAACCCAGCAAAGATTGTCAAAGATGTCCAACAACAATTGGGGTTAGACAAGGGTGTTATCATACCTATTTATAGGAAATTACATCCTGAATAGGTCAATAATCAGTATTTACCAAGAGGCTTCAAAACCCATGACTTTTGCATTTTTACTAGCGAAGATGAATAATTGACCATTGAACAAATTAGTCATCTTATAGCTCAATGTAGGGACAAACAAGTTTAAACACTTATGTTATTTCCTTTGACTTTGTTGGAAATTGCTTTCACTTGATATGCTAACTTACCATCTAATTTTGGTGAAAACCGGGCTGAAATGGAAAGATAATTCCACTCACAATTTTATAGAGTGATACTTGAGGTATCAATTACTAATTTGACCAGATATTGTCAATATACTAATGAGTCGGTCAATTAATTTGTTGTTCAATTTAAGAAGGCTACAAATGGATGCCTTACCTTTTTTTTTTTTGGTTGAAGGATGCCTTACTTTACTCTTAGAAAAAGATTTCATGAATTTGGCTTTCAAAGGGTTGAAATATAATCTTAGAAAAAAAATTTGAAAGCCAAGATTTTTCCAATTGTTTTTTCAATTGACAACTAGAGTGTCTAAGTGTGAACAACTACTTAAAGACAAAGATAGAGGGCCACATTAAAAACTTTCCACAAAACGTGGCTTTAATGGAAAAATATGAGTTAGATGAGTTTGATCGAGATAAAATTTAGCAAGGAAAAATCAGATTTGCCAATGACAAAGGGAGCATAACTCTTGATTATCTAATTTAAAACAATCGAATGATCAATGAGTTATTCAATTCTTCTAAAAGGGCATTATATTAACATAAAAAAAAATGAATAACTCTTGGTTATGCTTGAAAAGTGACAAACTTAATCAATACAAGTAGAGCTTGGTGAACAACATATGTCATTAACGAAAAGAATAATTGACAACTTGAAGAGTGTCGACAACTTGTCAAAGAAGTTATTGATAGCAAACATCAGTTATCGATGAGAAACTTCACTGAGGATGAAGTCATTTACATCAACATGTAATTGTTGCGTAGCGATATGTTTGCATATGTAGCTTCTTTTAGATAAGTGTTAACAGATAAAAGAAAATTTGTAACTAGTGGGTGATTATGTTTATTTTTGCTATTTTAGGATTTTATAACTTATTGTGGATTACTGCTGTTGTAACATCTTGTAATCGCATAGAATTAGGGGTTATTTTTCCTGAAGATAGGTTTAAGAATCTATCTTTTTAAATTTAATAACCATTTGCAATTGTTGATCGTGGGTTATAAATAGCCACATTGTACTATTTGTGAGACTTCTCCAATCAAACTTATATTACATCTTCAATTACATCCTTTCCTTTCTCATTTTATTATCTTGTATATCACATCTTATTTTGCCATTCAATCTTTTGCATTTCGTTTGACTTTACCTGGTTTCTATGTGTAGACTCCTAATCTTTTACCTAAGGAATGGCAAGATCAACCACAAATATTACTTCTATTAGAAGTATGCTCAAAGGGTAAAATTGGTTAGTACTCAGGAAGAGCTTTCCAATGATACACGATTTTTCTAAATCGGATGATCGAATCTTAAGATATTATATTTTTTGCTCACAACCGTCTGATCTTGAGTTATCGGGGATTTAATGATTTGGCCCGACCGATGGAGTCCACCTCAACTTCCACAGTGCTAGCCTAGAGATGTGCCAAGTTGGCATTTTCCATGTTAGGTCTGGCCAAGCGCCGTTATGGTTGGCCTAGCCTTTTGGAAGGGAATTTTTTGCCGTTTTAAGGGCCATTTCAGCCTTCGGAAAGGCTAAATCAGCTCTTAGCAGGGTTTTTTTTTTGGGGATGATTGCTATGTAGCATTAACACGGACACACGACACGACATGCCAATAAGTCATCTATAAAAAAAAATAGAAAATTATGATATGTTCCGATACGTTATATATTAAATAAATATTTTTATATATAATGTAAAAATAAATAAATAATAATAAAATAGCATAGAATTAATTTATACTGAAAAAATTAATCCAACATTTGTTAATATCATTTATTATTTTAATTTGATAGAGATTGAGCGAGAAATTTAAAAATTGCAAACATAAAAGAGTAGACTTGAAGGAACATGTCATCTTTTCTTACATTTGTTAGAGATTAGTGAGACTTCTTATAGTTCCAGATAGAATTCAGAGTTCATGATAAAGACTGGCTTGGAGCTCTTTTGCAAAACAAGGTTCGAGAAAAATTAAAATCCAGGACAAGAACTCTCGAAGTACGATCAAAAGAAAATGAAATCACTAAATTCGCTATGGAAAATGTGAGAGATAACTCACAAGCCAATGACATAGACCAAAAGAGATAACTTTATGTACGACCCTTGCAAGAGGCAAAAATAAGCAAAAAAAATCACAACTTTAAGTCTGCTTTCACGAATCTATGAATCACACAAATACTAGGTCTCTTCTGCTTCATCCTTATCAATCTTTTTGACCATGAGCCAACTACCAACAATTGGGTCACGAAATCACTAATCCTAAACCAACAAAAAGAGGGAATCTTCTAACCAAATCTAATTATGAAAGTAACAAAATTACTTGAATTCCAAGTTCTAATCGAATCTAACTCCTTATGGAAAACGTCGACCATGTCTGACATTTTTCCTAGATGCAACCACACAATGACATGGGATCTCCTAGAAAAGGCTGCCAGATAACATAGTTGGATATGTTTGCACATGACAAGCGACCCTCCAGGAAAATTCCAAACCCCAATTAGCCTAATCAAGTTGCGAAAAGGGTACGAAGAAGCACCTAGTGGAGGTGAGGTTGGGGTGAGTTGGTTTAGGGAGGAGGTGGCTATGGCGGCTGGTGAGGGAGGGCTATGGGGGTGGCAGAGCAATGCCGGTGAGAGGAGCAACGCTAGCAAGAAGAGGGGCGTTCCATTGTTACTCATGGGAAGGTTAGGACTCACAAGTGAGAAACTTGAGAGTGAGAATTTTCTTCTTTTCTCTTTATTGTTGTTCTTTTCATTATTTTTTCATAAATAAATAAATAAATATATATATATATATATATATATATTTGGTGAAGATCATAAATTTATATTTTGACCCCTCAAGTATTGAAAATTTTTAAAATTGACCCGTACGTGTCAGAATCTCGGACTCGCATGTCGAAGTGTGTCGAGAAGAGTTGACCATGTGACGGATTTTCCAATACTCATTGACTGCGTGCCAGAACTTGTCATAGCATGTTGGACATGTGTCAAATGTCGGACACAACACGAAGGCTCCTAAAGAGTATTGGTGCTTCATGTCATGTCCCTTCCAAGAGTTGATCTAGTTCGGTCCTTTCCAAGAATCGAGAAACGGACTAGTTCCTAGTTTCTAGGATTAAAGGCTTGACCGGACAATCTTGGGACTGAGAACTGGACTAGACCAATCGGTCGGGTCTAGTCTAGTTCAATAGGGGTGAGCATGGTCCGGGTTGAGCCGGTCTACTCCCTAACCCTAGGACCAACCCGCATAGTACTGGTCCTCAATTTTTGGAACCGATGACCAACCCTATTGAGCTTGGGATTGAGGACCGGACCGACCCAATGGCTTCGGTTCGGTTTTTAGGGTCAACCCATGATCAACCAATAATTTTTTATTTCCTTTTTTGTACTCTTAAAAAAGCGATTGAGGACTGGACTAACCCAATGGGTTCAGTCCGGTTCCAAGGTCGACTCAGGACCAACTAATAATTTTTTGTTTCATTTTTTATACTCCTTGAAAGGGCAATCGAGAATCGGACCGGCCCTATGGGTTCGATAACGAGCGAGGTCAGTTAAGAAAGGCAAGTAGTGAGGGTCGAGTGGGGTAAGCGTCGAACAGAGTGAGCATCGGGTGTCGAGCGGGGAGCAACAAGCCAAGTGAGCATCAAGCGATGAGCGGCACGAGTGACCCAAAGCAAGTGAGGCAAGTGTCGAGTGGCGAGCAGAAAAGTTGTTTATTTTCATTTCGGCAAATTGAAGACTAAGAGGACAAATAAAACAGAAGAGAACGAATATTAGAAAAGGATGCCGTAAGGAGCTAGTTATGACATTTTGGATGCCATGAGGACTTCTCACAAAAACATTTTTCTCCTTCGTAAATTATGACTATTGACGTCATAAAAGATATTAAAAATCTAACTTATTAAAGAACAATGTAAAATTACTTGAACTCCACACTAAAGAGCTATTTAATGTTGTTGACGCTGTTTATTTTAAGGTTTTCTTTATATAAAAAAATTATAACTAATATATTAGATATATAATATATATAGTCAGGGTTCGTCCAGGTTGGACTGACCTTGAACTCCTAGGACCGACCCTGAACTCTTAGGACCGAGGACCAACCTGTACAGTGTTAGTCTAAGAATCCTAGGACCAAGGACTAACCTAGTCTCCTCGGGAACCAGACCAGGACCGACAGGGTTGGGCTGGTCCAAGGTCGGTCCAGGGTTGACCCTAGACCGATGCTCACCCCTATAGTCTAATGGATTGGTCACTTGGCAATTCCGCATTCAAATTCCAACATTCTAAAGATAAATCTCTCCCTTAAAAAAAAAAATAGACTTGTTGCTATTTTAGTGTTTATTGTTATTTTAAAGAAATAAAAAAAAGTATAAAAAAATAGTCGGTCCACTTTGTTAGTCTAGTGTGGCCCAATTTCCCCTCAGAATTGAGAATCGGATGGAAAATCATCGGTTTCATAAATGGAATCACTAACGAGACCAATGCCCTTAGGAATTGCCCAAAACCAGTTAGTCCAGTAGGATCCAAGCAATTCCCGGTTTAGTTGGTGAAATATGCTTAACCCTAGATTTTATGATCCTTCAAACGAATGGACTAGCCTTTTGAGGGGGGTTTGTTTGCATCCTTTTGGAGGGCCGATATAACTTTTCGAAAGAATCCCGTGTCTTACGAAATTCCCCTATAAGAGTGTCCTTGTCTCCAATTCTTGGTGTTAATCATCTTGAGGAAATTTCGATGAAGTTCAAGGTTGAAGATTCCGGCGATCACATGAGGGTATAAAGTGAACAAATTTCCACGGAGATAAGTAACAGTTCTGAACCTTCTAAATAAAATTAATATTACAACGATGAAAAAGCTAGACTAGAATTATTAAACAAATAAATTGGTACTCTGCTTGTTTTAAGTTAGGTTTTTCATAAAAATGGGCCGCCGTAATGTCTATATTACCCTTTGAAAAAAACTGCAAAAATGTGCTTTTACCTCTATTATTCTCAGGAATTAACCTAAGAATAATCATAGTTTCCCTAGACTGTTATTTTACCTATCTAAATATTTGCATTAGTGAAGTCACTGCGTGAAGCCTAGCTAGAAGTCACTACATAAATAATACTCAAGTCTCTCTAAAACATAAATAACCTCACATAAGGAATAGTTACTGAATGCAATTCATAAGGGACAATCTTATTGAGTCAGTGACACAGAAAGTAATAGAGGATGAGCACTTGAGTTTTGGATTATCACTATTCCATGTCAGGAACATTGGATTCCAAATCAGGTGCACATATCCTTTTTTCTCCATTACTGTGTTCTAAATTATAGTTATGGAGATTTTGGGATGCCGTTTTCATAGCTAACATGTCTTGACTATCCAATAATTGGTGAGGATGATGAGTTTGGGACTATCATCCGCTTAGGTTAAAACTCAACCAAGATTACATCGCCTCATCAAGCTCGCCAAGTCGGCTTGAGCACCACTCTTACTTAGACATTGCCCCATTGTGAATGTTATAGAGATCTATATCTAGGCAAAACTCTATTTTTGACTTGTGAATTATTCTCTTACATAAAATTTCTAACCCTAGCTTCTGATAATCACCCTGTATACCGAAGTCCGTCCCAAACTAGACCTGAGATAAGAATGTCACAAGTAAAAATGGCTTATTAATTTTAAAACATGCATACATGCATCATCAGAGAAAAGATCTGGACATATAGTTAACTGCACATACATAGACATCCCACTGGGATCCATGCATCCCACCAACACATGACAAGTTGTGACATGACAAAGTCATCACACAACATGTCGTAACATGACATGTCGTTATACATCATTTTTGTGTCCTAATCATGTAGACGTCTATTAATGTTCCCAAAATACACAAGCACACACGACGGATTGAGTAATTTCTGAGGGAATAACACGGTGCGAACCTTGTTACTCGATTATCTCTCTAGAGAAAGAAAAATCATGTAAAAGTTTAGGAAATGAAATGGTAACGGAATTTAAAGGACTTAATCGAAAATGAAGTGTCATACGGGCGTTGTAAGGGTGTTAATGCTTCCAAACACATTATCAAACCACCGAACCATAGATTTTGATTTCACAACAGACCGGTCACATCCACATGTATAATTAGATAGTTTGCTTCCCTAAAACTATTTAAGATCCTAAGGTCCACTTGGCCAAGTTTAAAGAACTGATTGGTGGCAACTCTGTTTGTTTAAAAAATCTAAAAGAAACACCTTAATTTCACTCATTGAAGACAATCCTGAACCTAAGGACTGCAGGGGATGGTCCTGTCGAGCTCCTCGCGGGGCAACGCCGCTGAACGCAAGCAGTCTTCCCGGGCTCTCTAGTCCGGCTGGACGATTGCAAGCCATCTAGAAGTGTACTTGAGTAGAAGAAAATGACAACATCCAAAGAAATTAAGGACAACAATTTCAAGCCCTTCCCCAAAATGTTGGATATTCAGATATGTTTCTAATTCCACGTCAACTTTAAACTGCAAAATGTATTCTAAAGCCATATGGGTCCGGAAAAGTTACAACCAACAATATTGTGCTCGCAATGGACTCTTATACCAGCAGTGGTATCGGAGACACGATCAAGATGTCGGATTTTAGACATATCTCTTATCCCACATAACCTAGATATGAGTTTACATGAAAAGATAAGTCTCATGCAATCTTAAGTTTTATAGTGGTCTTTAGATCCATCCGGAAATGAGTGAGCCACATCTAGGGTGGCTGGGGGGCCAACTGAGACTGCCTAGAAACAACAAAAAATAAAGATCAAAGGGTAGGGGGTATCAACATAGAAAAAAGGTTTTAGAAATTAAAATCAAATCTTCACAGCCAAATTAGCATTAATGTCACATGTTATGGCAAACACAGCCTTTACGCATCGCCTTGTAGACTGAGGTGGTGATCGCAACATACATTGGTTTGACATTGAAATTACCTACATTCCCCAACATAGACCCACAAGATCTCCACTGATTTGAATGTGCAAGGCGTGTGATTACCTTAAATCCTTTTGCTTCACAAATAATAAGATCTTGAACATACCATGATCTAGTATCATGAATGATTTGACCGTTGTCTCCCCTGGAAAATGATGCACCACTTCCACACCATTAATGGGGTGGTCCATGAGGACCCATCAGGCTCTTCACCAGTTTGAGATCTAATTCCAATCATTCCACAGTTTTTTCCTGCATATGGATCATTGCCTACAAGTGAAACCAACCAGTAATAGAAGCTCCCTCCTGTTGTTGTCCAGAGTCTCCTTTTCTTTTCTTTCTTTTGCCCCCACTTTGAATTATTTACATTGGAATTATTATTATTATTTTGAGCTTCTATCATGCTTTTTGGGTGACCTAACTCCTCATCAGCATAGCCGACAAAGCATTATTGAATGCGCTTATACATGTACAGATTAGTAGGCCCCAATGCACACCCCATCAACTTTCTAGTTAAGCAAAGATCCGGATTCTTGTTGATGAATCATATTCGGCACCATTATAACTCTTTGAAAACTTCAATGGTGTCTTGTACCTACTTTGCTTGTTTCCCCTCCTCTCTCTCTCTCTCTCTCTCTCTCTCTCTCTCTCTCTCTCTCTCTCCTTTCTTTTTCTTTTTTTTTGCTTTTTTCACACAACAAACAAAGAACAAAGAAGCTGTTTTCGATGATAGATTTAGATAATGCGCATCACTTTCTAATCTCCACATTCATGATCAAGGGAAAAAAACAAGGCAACCATCCCTTACTAATAAAATAAATTGATATTGGTAAGCAAGGTGACATGAACCCATCTCTACCCAGTTAAACCAGGCATGGGAGTGGGGGACAGTTCATGTGGTCTGTCATTAATAGAACCAAAAGCAACATCCAATCACTTAGGCTTCTGATGGAACTTTTCATATCAATTATAGTTTATAAACTTGATGAAGTTGTGATTTTTGCTTTGTCTACTCAGGCTTAGCAGAAAATCACCAGCTAATGATAATCAATGGAAAGCACTAACCATTTATTTATTTGTCATCATGATCTGCACATATGATTGCTTATGTTATGAAAAGAGCAAAATGAGACATGTACTTCAAATCTAAAGTGTGTTACATGCTAAGATATGTATTTTGTTTTTGTCCCTTCTCTTTCATATTTTCTGATGGGAAACTGGGGCACAAGCTGAAAACATAGGTGGCCAATAATTGATACTCGGAAAAAGGCAGGATAATATAATTGCGTGGGAAGAGAGAGATAGAGAGAGAGATATATCAACAATAGTTAAATCTGTACGTTAATGGGTGGCAAAGGATGGACGAATCACTCCGTTGATGTTGTGTTTCCCACTCCCCCATGTGAACCCACGTCCCATATTTTATCCGCCCCGCACAAAACCCCATTTTTTCCCTGTTGCTGTGTATTCTAGCATCCTTTCAAAAAAAGTTAAGAGTCAGACCAAAAAAAAGAAAAAGCTAGAGAGAGAGAGATAAGAGAGTAGGTTCCTAGTTCGTCTGTTATTTATAATGCGGATGACTGTGGTGGGGTTCAAATGGTCAACCTATGTAGAGAGAGAGAAAGAGAGAGAGAGAGAGAGAGAGAGAGAGGACTTTTCATAATTTCCAATGAGATTCGTTTTTATACTCATTCCGTCGTTTGATTAATAATCATAGCCACCCACCCACCCATGACCCAACGCCCTCACACCCCCCTCACGAAAAAGAAAAAGAAAAAGAAAAGTCTCATCATTCTTTCTTCTTATTTAGACCCCCACTTCTTTCTCTGCCATTCCAATCAACACCTCTCTTCTTTCTCTCTCTTTTCTCTCAAGCTCTCTCCTTCATCTTCAAGAACACACACACCAAATCAATCTCCCACTACCTCTTCAAATGGGCATAGATGATCTGTGCAACACAGGCCTTGTTCTGAGTCTTGGCCTCGAGACGCCCTTCAAGATCGAAGCCCAGAGGCAAGCCAAACAGCGCCTTAACTTCGAGCCCTCTCTCACGCTGTGCCTCTCCGGCACGACCAAAGCTACCCGCGACGAGCAGCCTCCGGCGGACCACTTGTATCGCCAGGCTTCGCCGCACAGCCACAACAGCCTCAGCGCGGTGTCGTCGTTCTCGAGCCCGCGGGTGAAGAGGGAGAGGGACCTCAGCAGCGAGGAGGCCGAGGTCGAGACGCGGGTGTCATCGAAGGCGAGCGACGAGGACGACGACGGCGCGAATGCGAGGAAGAAGCTCCGGCTCACTAAGGAACAGTCTGCTCTTCTGGAAGAGAGCTTCAAACAGCATAGCACTCTCAACCCTGTAATCACTCTCTCTCTCTCTCTCTCTCTCTCTCTCTCTCAAAGGCCCACGGTTGACTGAATGATCTGTACCTTCGCTACGACTTACGATTCATACTCCCGACGGCTGAGATCATACTGTTAATCGGAATATGACTGCATGGAAGATTTTTCATTTCTTTCTGTCCGTCTGTTACCATCCATTCGATTTCTTCTTCATTTTCTCAAAATTAGTTTGGTGTTGATTTTTGGCTTTTTTCTGTACTTTTTTCGAATGGAAACAGAAGCAAAAGCAAGCTCTAGCGAGGCAGTTGAATCTACGGCCCCGCCAAGTCGAAGTGTGGTTTCAAAACAGGAGAGCCAGGTAACAGATCATTCATAGCACCCACGAACGAAATATAAATTTTAACATAGGCCATAATAAATAGATTTCCTCATGCATTTTCCAATATATTCAAGTAAATATAGGCCATAACATATACTTTCCTCCGAGATACTACTTTTGCTCCGAGCGCAAGTTACGAGTACGGCACGGCAAATTGCGTTCACGTAAATTCATACCCCCAAAAGATTCAAAATTTCCTTAACACTCTTTATCCATTTTTTGAGGTGGTGATTTTATTTAATATTTAAAAATTATAAAATATTTTTTTAATAAAAATCAGTGGTTTAACCTTTTGATAACAGCACAAGAGACAAATAATACACGGTTTCTTCATAACTTTCACGTACACAAACCTACAAAATCTGGAGTACTTCTTCGATCATGAAATATATAATCTTCATTTGCTCAGTAATATAGCGATTTTTTTTATTGGGGTGTTCGTTTTGATGTGATAGAGATGTTCATCAATGTATTCTTGGTCTCTTCATCAGGACGAAGCTCAAGCAGACCGAAGTGGACTGTGAGTTCCTCAAGAAGTGCTGTGAGACGCTGACCGACGAGAACCGGCGATTGCAGAAGGAGCTCCAAGAACTTAAGGCCCTGAAACTGGCCCAACCCTTTTACATGCACATGCCCGCGGCGACCCTCACCATGTGCCCCTCGTGCGAGCGGATTGGCGCGGGCCCGAGCGTCGACGGTGCGGCGCCGACGAAGGGCCCTTTTTCGATGACGACAAAATCACACTTATACAGTCATCACTTTACCAATCCATCTGCTGCTTGCTGATTAGAAGTTATTAGGGTTTTAGAGATATTACAGAGAGAGAGAGAGAGAGAGAGAGAGAGAGAGATATAGACTCCAAATCACAACCCCTATAATTTTTGCTTGAGGGCTTGTAGCTAGTTAAAGATCCAATGTAATTATTTTGTTAGGGACATATAGTAAACTCCTGATGGATCATCATCCCCTAGTTTTCTTTCTTCTTTTTTGGGCTTAATCTGTAAATGTTTTAACAATATATCTGAGATTATCAATGGAGGAATTACTTTAATTTATTATTTTCATTTCCATGTTTTCTTTCCATAAAGATTGTTGATGTTTAGAATTCATTGAGGAGAGGGAGAGAGGGAGAGAGGGAGAGCCTTTTTGTGACCCGCAGAAAAGTTCCTCTGTTCGTATTTGATGACGTCACTATTACCTACTCACACGTACTAGAACTCATCACTATATAATATAAAAAATTAAGGCCATGGGACTTGATTTGTAACGCCAAAATGGTACAAAGAGAGAATAATCGCATTCATAATACGGTCTAGAAATTTCCGCGGGTTTTTCAACGTTAGACCACGGGGATGTCGCCTAATCATGCTTATGACTTTAATACTATACTTATTAATCTATTGAATAATTTTGCTTTCTCTCTTGGAATTAAAAGAGTCGGACATGAGACAAAATCATGTCATCCATAATAAAAGCGCACAAAATCTCCCTATTCTTCTCGCCCAACAAAAAATGATGGAAGGCTCTTTATTCCTCTTATTCTTCTCGTGTTTATCTAATTTTCAAGATGGGATGAACCTTTACTATTTATAGTCATGCTTCAAATCCGAAATCTCAATAATCATGATAATGATTTAAAGAATAAGCAAAGGGGACGAGAATGCGAGAGAACATATGATTCGGGGCGGGGTCATTATTAAGTAGGTAAAACGGGAGATGGAGGTTAGCTCACGTGTGTAGACCTTTTTAAGTTTCAGTTGATTTCGGTTGATTAGAGAGAGAGAGAAAGAGAGAGAGAGAGAGAGAGAGGCGTGTCGATAAAGAAAGGAATAGAGAAATAGGGATGGAGAGGTGGTGAT
Organism: Eucalyptus pauciflora; assembly: GCA_007663325.1. Lineage (NCBI taxonomy): Eukaryota > Viridiplantae > Streptophyta > Magnoliopsida > Myrtales > Myrtaceae > Eucalyptus > Eucalyptus pauciflora. The sequence goes on along the minus strand of VMYD01000352.1, from coordinate 1,374,460 downwards.
GGGATGATGATGAATCGCTTGTTGGAGAGAGTTGAAAATGAAGAGAGAGAGAGAGAGAGAGAGAGTCATTGGTCTCGTGAGATGCTTCGGCTTTAAGGAGACCGGTGGGTCATGCACCACGTGATGTCCCGATGGGCCTCCACCCTTTATTTATTTATTTGTTTATTTATATCTCTTTCTTATCTTTTCCCACAAATCTCATCACGCGGATTTCCCATGAAGAGGGTCAAGACCTTCCTCCCTCAACCTCTTCTAGTTTCTATTATGAGCGGGGCCCCCACCTCCCTCCTTCAACCATCGTCGTCCCTTTCATACTTGAAGTTTCCCAACTCTCTGCGCCTAAGAGTCCAAGGAAAGACCAAACTGAGCATTTTGATGTACAAAGTGGTTCATGGAAGTCTGTGTTTGGGTCGTGTTGATTACGTGCGACTTGAGTGTATGGTTACCCATACTCGATTAGGAACTTTTCAATCTCCACCGCGCTTGTGACGCACAGCGTGAGGAAAAGTAATCCCTTGAAAATCACGAAATTTTTCTTATTCAATTGATTGATAGGTATCGTCGAGACATTTGTTATTAGAATCTTATATATTCATCAATAATTCAGTGTCCCATTCTTTTAAAAGTCAGTATTTACCCTCCTTGCGCTGCTTTTTGAGTATATTAGTAGATTCATATTTTCAGACCAAATTAGTGGAGTAGACTACAACAATCTAGTTTTATACTTAATGGTTTTCATCATTTCTTGTTTTCCATTTTAGTCTGCTTCATATGATAAATTACAAATAGATATTTAAGTTAATGAGTTACTTTTAAGGTACCTAACAAGAATGCGGAATCCCTTCGTATATCAATCTCGTAAATCAATCTCAATATGCATTTTAGTACCGTACAAAGGCTAAGAAAACTAAGATTTACAAAGTAGTAATCTTGAAATTATTGCTTCGCAAAATCAAATATATACATCTATACTGGAAAAACCTAGTATCATTTTCCGCCACGACAATGGGAATCCCCCCTTAAATTGCGAGGCGGTCAAGTTGACGGTCAAGATTGACGGGTTCTGTGAGACCCAAAAGGCACCAACGTTAAATGCACGCTACCATGATTGGTGTGGATGACTAATTGGACAATAATGGGGGGATGTGAGAAGTTTCTTCCTCCAATGACAGTCTACGCTCCATTCAATCGTTGCCTGAAATTGTGGGGCGAGTGTTGTGTGTGTGTAGACCTATTAAATATATATTTCGATGGAGGGGACTTTCGAGGAAAGTCCTCTTTGATCAATCACCGGCTACAATCACTATCATTGCTTTTCTCGACTCTTCAACTCGCCCATTTAATTTGTATTAGCCCTCCTATTTTTACCAAGACAAGATGATAAGGGCATTGAAAGGGACTGGTGGAGGTTGAGAAAGGGTCAACATGTATCTAGATGAGTGTGCTTTATGGGAAATTCCTTTCCACCCATCAATTAATGTGGCGTGGGTATTACTATAGTTATCATTGAAAATGTCCAATTGAATTATTCTAAGATGGCATGTACACCCATTTTATGGTTGGAATGAGTGCTGGTATTAGTTATGACATCCGAGGGTTTGATGGTCTCAATTCGATGTAAGTCAAAGAACTCTTTACTTTGGTGGGGGGAATTCTTTCTTCCCGACAAATTGCACGCGAAAAAGTTTGAGTTATTAAAGAATAACTATATTTGTATTTAATGCTAAGAATTAGCCGAGCATACAAATACGATAAAAGTTAAATTAAGTGCAACTTTATATATGCATAAATACAATTAATGTGAATCCAAATATGCTTATTTCCTATTAAGATCAATGGGTTTACTGTAATGCACCGTATTTTGGTATGCCAATTGTTGTGAAGTTTAAAGTAGTTAATACAATAATAATGAAAGTTTACAGAAAAAAAGGTGCAAATAGTTTGAAAGAGGGAGTATAAAGTAGAAGTAGGTAAAGTTGAGAGTAGCATTGAAAGCTACTCTCTCGGGTTCGATATCTATTAAGATATCATACCGGGCCGATAGAGATGATTAGTTGAAGACTTGGGCAAATCACAATGATAAATGGGGAACAGCGAGGTCAAATTGTGGGAAGTGACGACAAGTTGCTTTTAAAAAAGTGCCACATTAATATTAAACGCGACTCTTTTGGTGGTTGTAGATTTGCAATACGTGTGCACCCACGTAACAAATTAAGAAAATCCCCGAAAGGACACATGTCTCGTGCTGGCTACAATGTCGGCTTGTCGAGCCTCATGCGATGTATGGATAATGCAGGTAAGAGCGCCGAATCGACGATTTTATTTATTGTTTTGTGTTGTATCCATCAGTGATAGACGAAAGCAATCGACCTTGTTTGGAAAAAAAAAATGTAGACAGCTACTATATAATAATGTAGTGTTAGGAGACACAGAATAACATGTGTACCCTCAGAAGAGTACCGATTATATATAGGTGGCTTGCTCAATCCTACCTCCTTACGTTAGCTACTTTGTCGTTGCCCACGAGTGGTAAGGGCCTATTGCATAAGGTTGAGCTAGGGTTAAAATTATATCCTTTCAATGTCTATTCCCAGTAAAATAATTAGGTATTCAGATGGGCATGCTATAACACTTGTCATATTCGATAATAGTGGTAGAGGGTGTCGTTGAGGGAGCAAGCCATAGCGGCGGCAACTGCGGTGGCGGCAGCGGTGGAGCGGTGGTTGTCCGCTCTATAACTAGAAAGAAGAAAGGAACTATGGGTTTGAGTTGGGCTTCTGCATGTTCTTAACTTATTTATTGTGTTACAGTGAGGTGATATTTGAATTAGGGTTTTGCATTCTCTATAATAACTGCTACTTTGAAAATTAGCAACTCCTTCTGTAAGATGATTTGCTGACAAGACAACTAGCACCTCGCGAACACCTAGGAGCTACTCTATCTGGTTTCAAGCAATGTAATTTTGAAATATGTATTGCCTGACACACTTGCTAAAACCGACAACAGTATGATTATATTTGATATATCACCCACCTTTGCCGGGGCTGGGGGAGGGATCACGAGCCGCTTTCCACCGCCGCCCGAGGATCGACGGTCCGTCGACAACTCCTACGAGAGATGTGGTGGGTTGCACCGGCTCTTCATGTCTAATTTTGTTTTCGAATAAAGCTAAAAGATTCACGCTCTTTCTAGCCGTGCTCTAGCTAGGGAATGGGGCAACCACCCTATAATAATTTCAAACCACATATAATTGAGCGATAACATTAAAAAAGAAAAACAGGAAAAAGGAAACCGAAGCACAACTCTTGTGATCTCTGTTCACATTTCAACCGTTTCCCAATGAAGTCATTGCACTAATGATTGACTATGGACGATCCATGTTGTCTAAGGATGACAGCCCCACGTAGAAAAGTTTGCTTAACAATAATATAAGTTAACTATATATATTACATAAGAACCCATGTGATTATTTGTCCTTTTGGTCAAAATGGCAAAAGATAGTCTTCAGGACCCGCAATCGCCACGGATTCGTCGGCAGATATACTGACACCGATTCATACTGCATTCAGACAACGTGACAACGACAACATGCGTGGTGATGTGATCTTGATGATACGTAGCTCCGTTGTTAGTTTTCGCCTCAACCGGAGTGTGAATTATTGACCCGTGCTATTCATTGGGAACAACGAGAATGAGAAGCGATGCACGATGGCCTTATGCAAACCCCAGAGGGATCGTAAACGCTCGAGGTTTTTGGTCAGATTAGACGTGTGGACTCAAATCATCATCATTTATAGGCTTTCTCTAGGGTTAGTGTTTATAGATCAAATCGAGAATTGGGATTAGGTCAATGGGTACGAGAATAATGCGCTTCTGAGACATTGCATGCTAATCCTATGCAGAGCTATTGAAATCTGTTTAGGCTATATTTTTCTCGCCATAATAAATGAGTCAAATAGGATAAAATGAAATCGAGTAAAAGCCTCCCAAATTTTTCATATCATACTCATGATTGGGTAATGTCTATAATCAATTATAGAGAGTGTTTAATAAACTATCGCTCAAATTTGATAAAAATAAAAATCATAAAAGAACGTAGAGGACCATCAAACAGTGGTGGCTGTCACTCGACCAAAATACCATCACATGGTGGTGGATGGCGACCGCTGTTGCCGGCATGTGGTGATGATTCGGATCTTTTGAAGAGAGAGAGAGAGGAAATTTTGGATGACTCGTAAGCTAGCTATTGAGATGATGGTAGCTTGCAATCGACAACACCATTGCGATCGTGGGCGAGCAGGGCCTACGGCGGCGCTATTGATCCTTCCTGTTTCTATTGCTTTTGTTTCTGTTATCTTTTCTTTCTTTTCTATCTTTTCTAATTTCTTAGTCAACTCGACCCTAGTGATACGAGGAAGTAAGCTGGCAAAATAAACAGCAGCTGAAGGCTTGGAAACTGATCATTCAAATGTCATCTACAAGTTGGAGGGCAAAGCATGCCGTAGCGGTAACGAGAAAGGAAGGTTACACAAGTGTCTAGGTTGAGCTAAAATCATTCAAATGTCTTGGTTGAGCTAAAATCAAGAAAAATAGAAGCTATGGTTAATTTCCTTTGAGTAATACGCAATTCGCCAAAGAGCAGCCGCTCGATTAGGCTCGCGGGCCGCTCCAGTTAAGTATGTTCTCGGTCAAGCTTGGCTTGGATCTGCTGAACATGAATGACAAGTGGTAACTCGTACGCAACATGACTTGATAATTCTCATGGTTGAGCGTACGTATCTCAGTATATGTAGGCCCAAAAGAAACCTAGGGTCGGTCCTCCTCTGGGGCCAGAGAAAAGTAGATTTGATGATTTGGGCTTATAAGTTTGGAGCCATGTTTGCCGGCACAGCTCATGGCTTTGGCCCAATCTTTCGTGGGCCTAGACCCATTGATTACTTTATTATCCTTTCACCTGCGTAATGCACATATAGGCCATATTTGGTCGTCTCGATTTTTTTTTTTTTTTGTAGGTAGGATATAAGTCAGATAAGATATAGGTTAAATAGAATAACAATGAGATTTGTAAGATCTTATACCGTGTTTCATAAATGCCCTAATATAAAATAGATATGGACATTCAAACCAAGTGTCCATTTTTTTATGTCATGTGATTGGGGACGCACTGGTTGCCCAATACTTGTCATTATCTAACCTCACAATCATCACCCTCGTCTTAAGTCACGAGTTCTCTCCATTTGGCTTCTATCTGCCTCTCTTACCGGGCATTATTTTCTTCATTTCCAACAGCCTTCTAAGTGGAATTTGCTTGAAAACCTTCAGTCTCTATTGATTGTTAACACATGCCTCAAGCAACTCTGTTCATGATTCTCTCTCATAGACTCTTCACCTGCAAACACAACACACATAAGAGCTTCTCTTCCCCGTCTCTGTCCCTTTCTCGCATAATATCTCGATGGTGACACCAAATTCATCAATGAATTTCATCAGAAAATTCGTCCACGCGCAACAATTGAAAGTGCTGATGGGTTCTTTGACCCCTCCACACTGCTCAATCCTTTACAATGTTGCCGCCCTCGTTTTCTGCCCGTTGATCTACCTTTGGCTGTGTGTTCTTTTAATCCATATCCTATCCGGATCTATCCCACCTCCTAGGTAAGATTTATTTATCCGGATTATATTTAGGTTATTTCTGGACAATTACAGATTTTGTATCACTCCAAACGCCAAATAGGATATCCTATCCGGAGTTTCATTTGGCCCACCGGATAGACTTATTCATGGCCACGGTTGGGCATATATGTATCTTAGTGCATGTAGGCCCAAAAGAAACCTTGGTCTGGTCTTTCTTTCGAGCCAGAGAAACCTAGATCTGATGATTTGGGCTTATAAGTTTGGTTTGCCAGCAGAGTCATGGGTTCAGCCCAATATTTCGTGGGCCAGGCCCATCGATCACTTTATTATCGTTTCCCCTGCGAAATGCACATATAGGGATTGAACCGTTTTAGTTTTAGGCTTAATTACTAAAACTGTCGTAGGCTTTTAGGCTGTGTAAAACTAGTTTTCATGCGCGCGCTATGTACTTGCGAGATTTTTTTAAGTACTTCCTCCTTTTTAAAACTGTTTGTTTCGATGACAGACGCATCCTCATTTTTTACATATTCAATGCAAATTATTTTCCTCAAATTACTATTTTTTCCCTTAATTTCAATGTCCAAAAGTTACATGTAGAAATTCACCATCACACCCCAAGTATTTGCTAATTTGATTGTTTTAGATGTGAGAGCTAATAGTAATCTGGACGCGTAATGGGCTAAATTTGACTAATTAAAGCTCAATAAACGCCCCCCGCCCCCCTCCTAAAAGCTCCCCGGGGCATCCACTTATGGATTTAGGCCACCATTATTCCCATCATGGACTCGATCGAATTTAGTTATTTTTAGGGACTCAATCCATATATCTTAGTTAAGTTCAGAGCCATTCACACTGCTGGTCTAATTAAAATGCTATTAATGAACTAACCTTGATGCAAGATGCTCCTAATTCCGAATAAAATTTTATTTATTCATTTTTGTTTAGGAGGCAGGGTTGATCCGTAATTTTCTATGCAATGAATTCCTAAGTGATTAACCAAAATTTAGGTATCAATAGTTGGGAGGACTATATTGGAATTTCTTGAAAAGATTTAGGACTAAATTGACAGAATAAAAAAATTTAAAATTAAATTGGCATTTATACAATACATTTAGGACTGATTGGAAAATTTCGCCATTACTTGCGAGACGTGTCATGCAGCATCACTCTTCATGTTATTCAACGAGAAGCTTTCTTTAAGGTTTCTAAATTTGACCTACTCTAGCAGGCCATGAAATCCCAAGGACCCATCTTCATTAATGCTGAAATTAGTTTTGCCCACCAGATTTATCGTGACGTATCTCCTATGGCGTAATATCTTCCAATTGGGACAGGACAAGTGCATTGATAACACGTATCATCCTAAATTTATGGAATAAGACTAAGATAGATAACCTCAAGTTGACAGCACAGCATTCCCTACTCGTACATATTTCCAAAGGTAGAAAATCAACGGTCCGCCTAATAGTGAAAGGATCCCTAGCTACTAGCTAAGGGATTTATTGCAAACAAATGTTATGCACAAGTACGATATTAACACTTTATTTCTGAAGTTTATTGCACGAAATACACAACAAATTACAAGATACGGAAATTGACATTGGCCAGCTTTCCTGGCTGGAATACGTAAAAGCACAACCCCTCTTTATACATGCATCGTATTGGATTTTCCCAGTTTGTCAAGAGTAGGACCAAGCATATGTCTTGACCGCATAATTTTCTCGTATATTTGGCTTGGAAATTCTTTTTCTTTATCCTTATCTGGAGCAATGATTTCTCTTTATATTCCCGCTTCACACTCAGGCGGGACCATCGGGTACCTCGATCGATCAGCGCAGTAATCGTAAATCATGTGGTTCATTCGGACCCATCTGTATCGCCTCGCCTCCATCGCGCTCAGCTGCTGGTACGAAGCGCCCTCCCACCAGTTCCTAGGGTTCGAGGCGCAACTCGCAGGCCCAGGGACTGTGCAGCCCTCGATGTCGAAGTCCTTGTAGTACGCGTAGAATGGGGCCTTGGACCAGTCAATCTTCTCAAGCCCTCCTCTTGTGGCCCAGTCATCTGCTTCCCACAAGGTGGAGTAGACTCCCATGGGCTGGTATGTTGGATACGGCACTCTCTTGGCCTCATTGTTCTTGTACACTCTTATGGGCACATCATCTACATAGAATCTGCAATAAAATCCCAAAAAAGAGTTAACCCTTTATACTCCAACAGATCCTTTTTCAATCGGTAATGGAGATGAAGACCAGAAAAAGCCTCAACAAGTCCACAAAAGCAGCCATGAAAGTCCATACTGACTACTGAGCATGCAGTTATTTCCGGAATATTATTAGATGGGGCTCACAACTGACACTCCGGTAGACTTTAGGTCACTCCATTGAAAACTTGTCAGAAAGCATTTGGACATCTTACACGACATGGCGGTGGTTCCAGAGGATGGTATAGGTGTGGAAGTCCGCGGCCGGGTCGAACCAGAGGTTAACCCTCTGCTCTCGGTCGCCCTTCCCGTGAGCGTACACGTTGGTCTGGACCGTGTAGGGTTGGCCGGTTCGATTCCCCAAGAACTCGAAGTCCAGCTCGTCCCGTACGTTGTCCGTGTTCGAGTTCATCTGTCGGCAGAGCCAAACACACCCCGTTCACGCAACAAGTCAGTCTGGGAATCACAGCTCACACGCTAAGAGAGAGAGAGAGTTTGGTTTATGTCTAGAGGCAAAACACATACGTAAAAGGCGGTGACGGTTCCGGCAGAGTCTCCAGGGACGAGCTTGATCTTTATGCTCACACGTCCAAACATGTACTGGCGTTTCGAAGCAAATCCACATCCTGCAACATGTATTGTTGAAGTTCAGTGCCTTCAGTCAACCAAGATAAGCAGATGATTAAAACATTTTTGCTCCTCTCTCTGTTTCGATCACGTTCTCTGAACTTACATAAGCTTCTTTAAATATATATGGCGGTACTTTTTCTATGGTATCATAGAATATTCGAACTATTTGTTTTGATTATTTCTAATTAATGAACACAACCCATACGTAATTTGGCACAACGAAAATTACATTCCCATGATGTACCGACATCTTTGTTTCAACTGAATTTCACGCAACATTAATGGAATGTAACAACCATGAATGTTCCATCAATATGCCTCGCCCTTTGTTGGCTTTATTTGTATGGTAACGTACTCATTGGTGAAAGCATGTGCTTGACAGGCCACTTGATAGGAAAACGACGACGATTTCGCTTATTCTCCTCGTTTCAAATATGCAGCGAGGACAATAGTAGACTTTCATGCACGGGACTTGGTCAAGTTGAGCATAGCGTGTATATATATAGATATGCTACCTGAATTTTGGTCGAGAATGAGTTGAATGGCCTCTCCTCCATTGATTTGCCTGATGTGAGAATCCGCCCAAGTAACACGGAAGTCTTGGAGAAAAGTCGCCGGTCGACCCAAGACTGAAACCAGAGGAGAGCATGCCAGAACGCAGAAGGCAGCTAGCATCACGAGATCGAGAGGTCGCCGAGGATACATGATTGAAGCCAGGGAGAATATAAAGACAGGAGAGGGAGTAACACAAGTTGATCGAGTGTGACATAAAAGAGAGAAGCTGGGTTGCCTTATATATAGAGCGTTAGCAATGGGAAAGAGAAGGGAGAGAGCTGTGGGGGAGTGAAAGGGATTGATTAGGGCATTCAAATGGAAAACGCCATTACCACCCTTTGTTTTCGATCCAGCTAATGGCAAGCCGTCATTTGGACCCACAATCTCTCCCTTTCGCACGTGCACACATAAATTGCATTCCAATTTAATTTCTTCGACCTGACTTTTGAAGGTATAAATAAATCAACCGGAGTCCCAACCGTTCTCCTTAATTATAAAGTTCACTTTATTTAAATAGATAAGTGCATCAAAAGTTTTAAACACGTGATCAAGTCTTCAATCTGATCAAATTGGTGTAATTAGGTTACTCCGTTAATTCCGTGAAATTTTTTTAACTGAAAATGCCAACTTATCTTTTTATATTACTTTGTTAAGACATGTGATTTTGATGTGACATTGCTTATTAATTTCTTTAACAGGGATGCGCTGATGTGGCGTCTTCTTCGTCCTCAAAGCTCAAGGGACCATGGTTGCCAGGAGCTTCGAGATCAAATGGCCATGAAAGTGAGCTTTGACCTCGATCTCATGGGCCACTTGAGCTCGGGCGGCCATGGCCCGATCTAGCCCTTGGCCTCTCGAGCTCAAAGCTCGCGGCCATGGCCAGATCTTTTTAAGGGTTGCATGCTTTTAAGGAGGCAATGAAACTGAAGGAAGCGAAGGATCTCCGAAGTTGGAATCGTACTCAGTTTGGGAAAGTTAACCTAAATATCATATTTTTGCTGATTCGAATCGATCAAAACTGCAGCAATCAACGGTGACTGAGACAAACATTTTAGAACAGAGGGAGCTGCAAGCCTCTCTAATCGAGGAATAATTAAGAATGGCATGTGACTCCTAGAGGGGCCACAGACATGTGAAATTTTTTTATAAGTCTCAACTTTGTACAGGCCTGAAAAAATCAGATTCGATATTTGGAAACCTATGAAGGCCAACAAATTCTCAACAGACTTGCATGCTTCATAGGCTTCTCATCCTCCAAATTCTCACTCGAGAGAGAGAGAGAGAGAGATTACGCGACTGCCTTGGTCTCCTGCATTTAATTAATGACACGGCATGACGTGCCCTGCACTCAACTGTTCGCTCGTGTGTGCGTTGGCATAGGACTATCTCCAGATTCCCTACGGGTGGATGTTACAACATTATCATGAGCTTTAATTGCGTGGTCCAAATTTTTTAAGTGATATTTTGAGGGAATTAAAATGAAATGCTTGTTCTTTTCAGTGCTCTTTTCCTTCCTTTGCATAAAACAGACATTATGACTCCGGAGCCAGAATTCTAACTGAGTGAGGCGAAAGAGAAAAAGGGATAATGATATAAATAATTTTTAAATTTTAATTCAATATGTAATGTATTCATTGAACTTTTTAATTTGTTTAATACGATCTTTGAACTTTAGTCTAATGTTCAATAAGGTCTTTAAATTTTTAATTTGTTCAATGTAATCCTTAAACTTTTGATACATGTTTAATGTAGTCCCTTCATTAATTCAAGATCATGGACAACTTTTCATATAGTTCAAGGATTAAATTGAAAGTTCAGTGACTACATTAACAAATTAAAAGTTCAAGGACCACATTGAATTTTGAGCTAAAGTTTAAGGATCACATTAAACATATTGAAAGTTCAAAGATCAATTGCTTTGGTCAAGGACCATTTGTATCGATTTTTTAAGAGAAAATTATCAAAGAAGTCTTAAACTTATTACACTTGTACCAATTTAGTTCTAAATCTTTTAACTTAACCAATTTCATTTTAAAATTTTTCAGAATTTGCTAATATAATCCATTTGACTAATTTTAGTAGGAAATCGGTAACATTAGTGCCAACCATCTTACATGGCACCATCGACCCTAATATAGACAATTTTTGCAATTTTAAAAATAATTTTTTTTATCTTTTTTATTCCTTTATTTTCTTTATTGCGATTAGCTAGGGTTGCTTGCCAACCTTTGGGTGAGGGCTTGCAAGCCCTTGCCACCCACTAGCAAGGATCGTGGTCCTCGCTTAGGTCTTCATTGTATGCAGGTGAGGGCTACACCCTAGTCAGATCTAGGTGAGGATGGCCCTCGCCTAGCTTTTTTACCATCACCTATGGTCGGTCTTTAGCCATTTGCGAAAAGGAAAAAAAAGAAAAAAATTCAATTTTTTTTTTAAATTATTCATGTCAACGCAGTTTGCACTGAGTAAAACAATCAGTGCTAACTAGATCGACATGTCAGTGTTTTTCTATCAAAATTTGCCTAAAGGACTATATTAGTAAATTGTTAAAATGTTTAGGGCTAAATTAATGCAATTGAAATGTTTAAAACTAAATTGATACAAATGCAATTTCTGGTAATTTTTCGAGGGAGAAATGTTCATGTACGTGACTTAAAAGGTCCAATTAAATATGTAATATTATAACATATAGGAAATAATGCTGTAGAATAAATCAGTATACATTAAAGGTAAAACAATGAGAGTTGTTTTTTTTTATAGCTGAGATAAAATTATTGAAGAGTACTGTTGATATAATTTTAGTTAATGGTATGTTTTAAGTTTCTTTATGAAGTTTCAGCAAAGAAAGCCAAAGCTAATAATTATACTACTATTTCATTTAAAATAAGAATTTAGTTTATGAAAGGTCATCTTCTTCTTAGTATATGTTATAAATGGTCATATTAACAAAAAAAAAATTGTTGTCTATCCAATAATCAATACAATAAAGTAGTTAAGAGAATTTGTTTTTATAGCCGGGTAAAATGTAAAGAAAAATAGTAATAAACGAATTAAAGAAAACAAAAAAAAGAAAAAAAACGATATTCAACATAAAATTATAAATGTTAGACTCAACCACCCCCTTGAACTTTAAGAGGGAAAGTGTATTGCCAGACCCTAAACAAGTAATATTTCAACTTTCGGGCTTATTATAATAAGTTACACGGAACATAAGGGTGGCGGCGGCGGCCCCTACTTCCCCTTTTAGCTCCGTGCCATCTCAAAATTTAAGTAAATAGAAATGTAGGAGATGTTCGTGATTATAATTCATTGATTTTCGCTCATAAAGTATCCTGTCTTTAATCCTTTTGTTTTATGTTCCCTAATTTTGAAGAGATTAGGTGGATTTAATGAAGTTTAGTAATTTCCCACTGGATGAAAAAAACCAAAATACTCTTATCACGCAATTTTCAAATCGAATGGGTTATCGATAGTGACAATTCTCAAATGTCAACCATAATAGGAAAATTGCCAGCACTTCGAAGAGGGAAAATTGCCAGCACTTTGAATATCGCGAAGATGATATTCCAATCCGAAAGCAGCCCAGTACTTCAAGCATGAACACATATCATCATCCAGTCTCCTATTTTGGGGGACAGCGTAATGCAAAACTTTTAGGATAATACGGTCATAAAAAAAAAAAAAATACTTTTAGGATAATACTGTAGATCTTGAAATATATATTACGTAATGTCATATCATGAATCTCCCTTGCGCCTACCCTGTCCTTGGTTATCACACACCCAGTAGGACATCCTACTCTCTCTCTCTCTCTCTCTCTCTCTCTATTTGCTGCTCAGCTAACCCTGGAGTTAAGGCTCTTCAATTATGAGTGCCCACTGCTCAATTATATCTGTGAACAGCCAGGAGAAATTGATTGATATTGAGGGCGAAATTGGCCGACACTCCCAACATGGGACCATTTTATAATCCGGCCACTGGTGATTAAGGGTGGTCTTGTAAAGCCAGCTTCTCATTGATGGAACCTGTAGGCTTCCATGTCTTCTTTAGACATTGTAAATATGGGAAAATCACTTTGAGGATTATCTCATGTTTGTAGGAGATAATGCTTGAGTTTTTTAAATTCCATTCAGAATTCTAGTTGGTCTGAAGTTCATCTCAAAAGCCTAAATCAATAAATAGAGGGAAACCACATGTACATGGAGTGCTTTATAATTATATATCTAAGCAAGTGTGGGGTTGTAATGAACACTCTCCTTCGAATATAAGTCGGTCCTTTACTTTTTATTTTTATTTTTATTTTTTTATATTTTGTAAAATAGGCTCTCAGCTACTATTTCATGTGAGCAAATTGTAAACCACGAGGAGCAATGAGCATGAGAGAGAATCCTAAGACTTGAACCTTTTAGTTGTAAAGTGGGTGCATGAGTAGTTTTGTATATTCCAAAATGAATAGTACAAGATACGTTACAGATAGTACAAGGCGACTATCTAAAATAACAAGATACGTAGACTCTTCTATCCTGATTTGCAGTATCAATTTTAATTTGTTTTTTCTGAGTATTTTTCTAACACAATCAATCAAGGATATCCATCAAGGAAAATATACACGATCAAGGGAAATGTTCTCAATACATTTTGTTACAATATGAGCAACATAATACCTCAAGCAATTTGTCGACGAGGTTCACTCCCTCGTTCCTAAACCTTGAGAAAGGGTTAGCATTGCACAACAATAACCCCATAAGCGAGATGAAGTAGAGAGCGCGTGAGAGGAGGATTTGAAATGTCCTAATGGGCATAGATGCCAAGTGGACTTCATGTCGCCTATTCTAATTTATTCTTGCTCGCATAAATGCTAAAGAGAGGTAAACCGACAAACATTCCATGGTAAATGCCATTTATTTAGCAACTTCAGGAAATCTTCCCCTGCTTCCTTTAGCAGCGGAAATGCAAACATCATTATTTTGAAAGAATAAAATTATGCATCAACACAATCCTTTCTAAAAATGGGTGACATCGTACAAGAGCAATTGGTTAAGGGTGAAAATTTCACTTTAGTTATACAAAAGATGCATTGATACAAATGGAAGAAATATCTTCTCTATGTGGACGATAGGAGAGATCAATTTCCAATTAGAGTCGAACTTCCTTTCCTGACCTTAACCTTGGCCAAAATGCCTGCGAAGGGAATATTTATTGTAGGACCAACAAGATGAGGTCTCAATTGACGAAGAATCGAACGTCTATCTGGTAGAGACTCGAAGGGAAGAGACATACGAGCCGAAAGCAAAAGGACAAACGGATTACTTTTGGGTTCAATGATTAAGAAAGAAGAATATTTCTATTAACCAACCGTCTTCAGCCACGTGGCGCTACTCAGTTCAGCCAGGAAACTTCCCACGTTCTTATTGGTTTTTCGTACCCTAACAGCAGAACCAAGCCTAATTTCAGTCCACGTGGAGAAAAACAATTGGCTGGAGAGACTACGCTGGAAAGTGACAACTACTATACAGTCAATAATGATAGGACCCATTTTGAGATATCGAGAAAGAGTTCTCAAAACATTTGTGGATCAAGTCCGTTGGGGTACTTCTGGAATCCGGAAAGACCATTTGTTTGGGATGTAGCCATCATAAAAGATGAATTTTGATCATTTGTTAAGTTTACTTTCATGTATTTGTACATCACAAGACTTTGTGTTAGCATAACAACAAAAATGGTGTCAATACTATCATCTGACAATTGAAGATTGGTTCGTGGACATGAATGGAGTACATGCATGACATTCTTTCTGAATAAATTAAAAGTTTATGTATTGCGTTTAATAAATTAAAAATTTAAAGATTATATTACACATTAGGCCAAAGTTTATAAATGAGGTAAGCAATTCCATGTTCTTTACATATTCCATCTGGAACTTGAAATTTACTCATTAATATAAATTCATCATATTTTTTAAAGCCTTAAACTTACCTTATCACAGATTTTAAGAGAAAAGTGACAAAAAAGTTCTAAACATTTTGTCTTTGTATCGATTTAGTTCTAAATCTTTTTTTTGTGCCGATTTAATCCTAAATCTTTTTAGATTGTGTCAATTCAGTCATTTTCGACCAATTTTGACCGGATTTTGCTGACTAGACGCCGGCCGGTTGACGTGGACAACTTTTAATAATATTTTAATATTTTTGATTTTTTTGATTTTTTTCTTCCCTCTTCTTCCTCCAACCGGTCGCTAGACCTCGGTGACTGGCCAGAGGCGATAGCTAGCGAGGTCGAGCCCCGCCAGCTTGGCGTGAGGCCAACTATCCCCGCTCCATTCCCCGATCCCAATCTTGCCCTAGAAATTTCCTCCCTCAGCTCGTCATCATCGTCTCTAGGGTTTGCCGGGAGCTCAGGGGTGTCCTCGGTCACGCGGCTCTGGCCCCGGATTTTCACCTGGTTTCCCTCGTAGCAACGATCCATCGGGCAAGGCTCGACCCTCGCTAGATCCAGCGAGGGCGAGCCTCGTGCCCAAGCCTCGAGGGCAGCCTTGCGCCGAGCGGGCGAGGCTCGCCCTCGCTGCCCAGCATGAGGCCGCCCTCGCGGCCACTGGCGAGGTGGCTGGCGAGGTCGAGACCGGGGAGGTCGACCTCGACCTCGCCGGCTGTCGCCTCTAGCCGATCGTCGAGGTCCGGCGACCGGCTGGAGGAAGAAGAGGGAAGAAAAAAATAAAAAAATAAAGAAAAAAAATTCAATAATTCAAAAATGTTATTAAAAGTTGTCCACATCAGTTGGCCGGCGTCCAGTCAGCAAAATCCAGCCAAAATTGGCCGGAAAAGAATGAATTGGCACAACGTAAAAATGTTTAGGACTAAATTGGCACCAAAAAAAGGTTTATGACTAAATCGGCACAAATACAAAGTTTAGGACTTTTTTGGCACTTTTCTCCAAGTTTTAAAGTCCAAAAGGTTTTTTTTTTTTTTTTCATTATTAGTTAAGCAAAACAAAAGTAAATACAACAACATAAATTAAAGCTTCTAATTTGTCAATGGAAATAATCCATAAAAGATGAACACGTAAAATAAAATAAATAATAAAATGTTCGAAACACATAATATAAAACCTAAATTATAGAATTTCAATCCTCATTCACCTAAAAAAATATAGCTATAAATTCTAACCGCTTGAAGTCAAAAGAAACAGCAATTATAATTAATCACTTAATAATAGTTTTAATTATTATTAACTAAACTAAAATGATTATTAGAAAACCTCACTATATATATTTGTTTCCCTTCAACTGGTAAACTTTATTTACCGATGATAATTTTCTTATTAAACCAATCCATATCTAAAAAAAGAAGAAGAGATTAAATAAAATATTCACTCATTAGATATATAAAAGAATTTACAATATATAGAAAATAAAACATCAATTTAGGTTCCTACTTGGGAGAAAAGTTAGAGACTTTACTTTAAGTTCCCAGTCCAATTCCAATTTCCGATTCTAGTATGGTTTGTTTGGGAACCGGGAACCGGTGGTTCCTATAAAAGTGGAATCGAGAACTGAACCATCTCTCCCTAAAACCTCAAATTTGACCAGTTCCCACTAGTACAGTTTTGGTTTGAGTTATATCCTAGAACCATACTCACTCCTATTATGGACCATTTGTGTCATTATTCCAAAATAAAAGTGGGGGCATTAGGAGAGACCTAGATCTCGGGTCCACTTTGGAACTAACCTAAAACAAGTTGGTTGGTTTGAGGCCAATTTCAAGTGGACCAATTCCATTCTCAATTTTGAAAATTTGGAATAGGTTTTGATCGAATAAGTTCCAAATTGTACGTTGGGGTTTGACCCATCCTGAAACTAATCACTCTTGCCCATTGTGACCGTAGAATTAAGGCTGAAAGATTAAATATTGTTGGTTTACAAAGAAATAGGGATTTTATATTTGCTATAGATGATGTACTAGTGTGATCTCACCAAATCAATGAAATATTCGCCTCGTACATGATGTAGGTCCAGTTGCGCTATTCGATGAATTAGGCAAGAACAATTGTTAAATTAATTATATCGAATCAATATGCCATGTCAACCAAGATGTGATATGATAATATTTGTGAGAAATTTGTTTAAAGAGTCATAAACCTACTGTACTTTTGTCAATTCAATCATAAATATTTTAATTTTGCCAATTCAGTCATAAATCTTTTCACTTATCGTCAATTCAATCCATCCGACTAATTTTGATTGGAAATTGCTGATGTGGATGGCTAGTGCTGACATGGCACTTTTTGAATAATATTTTGAACTTTTTTATGGTTTTTTTTTTTTCACTTTTAATGCTTTTTGGAGGGGGGGGGGGGTTAGGTGTGGCCAGCAATCAGCCACAGGCAAGGGCCAACAACCCTTGTCGGCCATAGGGGAGGATCGCGACGCCCTCGTTAGATCATGCCAAGCAAGGGCCGCCAAGCCCTCACCTGGCTAGATCTGGCAAGGGCGTCGTGGTCCTTACTCAAAGCTGGCGAGGGCATCACTGAGAGCTAGAGAGGATCGATTGGCCCTTGCCTATGGCTAGCAAGGGTTGGCCGGCAACCCTCGCCAGCCAGATCCAACCCCCCCAAAAAGCCAATTTTTTTTAAAAAAAAACATAATATATATTATAAAGAGTGCTATGTCAGTGCCGACCATCTACGTTAGCAATTTCCAACCAAAATTGGTAAGAAATGAAAAGATTTATGACTTAATTAGCAAAAACGCAATAAGTTTAGGACTATTTGGACAAGTTTCCCTAATATTTACACCAAGAAATAATCAAATCTTTGTAATATGGCATGATTATCGATGAGCAACCAACCACAAAGGTTTCTGGTGATAGCATTTCTTATTGATGACCATGATTATAGTTGTCCATATGCGATTGTGATTGGTTAATGATGTTCAATGAAGTGAAATCATCACTTAGAAGATATCGATGGAGTAAGATGATGTTCAAAGAAAGTAATCCTTCCAATGACCACAAGGATCAAATGCAGTGGTAGTCAAGTTCATAACTGTTTACAGATAAGGTAGATAAGAATATAAAGCATGATGATTGAGATAATTCAATGGCGAGATTAAGGTGCGATTTCAAAGGAATAACCGCTTAGAGACAAGATGTCATGGCAACATGAAGATGTGAAGCCAAAAATTTGATAACGTGAAAGTACGTTAATAGTGACTTGAATATGAACATTTAATTATTAGATGGAGAATTTGGATCATCTAAGTTTATATGGACTCTTCACTAGATTTTTTACACACGTAAATTCTAGCAATTATTAAAATGCCAGTTCTCTCTCTCTCTCTCTGTGACACAAAGTCTTGCATATTCTTTCCTTCCAACGGCGACGAATTCCACATCTAGAAAATCGCCGGAGCATGAAGAGGGAGAAAAGACAAAGGAGAGTGGCAGTGATTAAGGAGAAATTGCAGCTATCTACTTCGATAAAAACAGGAAGTTCTCGTTGTTCAGATTGACCATGTGTGCATGGTAGGGAAGAGGGATAAAGATCTTCTACCCCGTTTAGTTGCCTCCACGTTATTTCTAAATGAATAGGATAAATTTCATTTGGTCACCGAAGGTCCATAAGGACTTGCTTGATGACCCAATTAAGTTTTAAAAATTGAAAATTCAGCACTTAGATTAAACTTCTTTGATACTCTTAATTAGAATTAACTTCAAAGACTCATTTAAGTTTAAAATTGATTTAATTTAGTAAGAGAGTGAAGGTTAATTTAATGCATTTAGCTGAATCTTTTTTTTCTATTGATGGCAACTAGAATCTTTCCAGATATATTGCTAAACCTATCTATAATGATTATTACTATTTTTGGTAACAATAAATAGTATTTAGCTACCAATTTCTATTTTTTCTCAAACAATTTTAATTTTAATTTTCAGTACCGGATGACAATCAACCTATGAAGCACGGACACGTTCAAAGGGCCTCCGTGTCGTGTTGGACACCCCGACACGTGTTGGACACGCTCGGACATACTCGGACACGTGGTCAACACGTGTTGGAGTTACCGACAAGTGGTCAACTCTTTCTGACACACTCCGATGCGCGTGTTCGGAGGTTTGTGGGTGAGTTTGCAGGTGCAAAGAGAAGAAGGTGATGTAGGGTGGAGGCAAGGGTGAGGGAGTGGAGGCGACACTGCGAGCGACGGCGAGGGAGGGTAGAGGAAGAGCAAAGACCAAGACCATCGAGAAGGCTACGATCGCCGACTGCAACGCCGAGATGGAGAATCGCAATGCCGCGATGGAGGGCTGGAAGCGAGGCTACGACGGCAAAGTAGGGAACGGAGGCGAGACAACGACGAGCGATTATGATGAGGCGCCCGAAAGAGAGCAAAGATCAAAAGGTAGAGACCGAGAAAGGGAGAGGAGAAGGCGATTGCTAGGGTTTTTTGGGCTATTACTTTACTGAGGTTGCTTTTTTAGCTTTAGGAAGAAGAGCAAGGAGAGGAGACGACAGCTTTTGGGGAAGAAATGAAAGCCTCGTGCAGTGTGACTTCAATTTCGGAAAGTGATAGGCACAGGCGGTGGGTGAGGTGGGAGAAGAAAGCAAAGGGTGAAATAAATGGGTGGGATCCATTTAGCCTAAAAAATATATATATATATATCGAATGTTAAATAACTTTATTAATAAATGGTTAAGGCTAAAAAATAAATAAATAGGTGGGTTAAAAAGTTATTTCGAAAAATAAAAGCATTAGATATTAAATAATGATAAATTTTGATCACCCTAGAAAAATATAAATTTATTTTGACTCTAATCTCTCGTTAGTTATTTATTTCATCTATAACTTTTGTTAAAGTCAAAAAATGTCTTTCCAATTTTTTATGAATAAATTTATTAATGTTATTAGTATAGATTCATTATAGGCTCTTTTTTATTATTTATTTATTTATGAATTTGAATAAATTAATTTAAATATAATAATTTATCATGTATATTTAAAAATATTCATTTAATATACAATATGTCACAACGTGTCGGAATTCTCTTTTTTCTGAGAAATGACGTTTCGGCATGTCGTGTCGCGTGTCGCGTGTCGAATGTCCGTATCGGTGTTACTTAGCAATCAACACTTACAATTCACCACTTAAATTTTTACCATTTACTTTTCAATTTTGTTATTCAAGCTCTAAGTTTGGGTAGTCCAATAACCCAAAATGTTTACATGGGTGTTGGTATCTCCATCCTTAGAAAATTTACTTCTCGACTAAGTGATATAACCATCATAAATTCATAAAAGTAACTAAAATAAAATTAACACTTCTTTAAATAAAGGTGATCATCGGACGGGTTTCAAAAAGAGCCTTAAGATCAAGCCTAAAATTTTTGCCTATGTCCGCCACTCATAAATAGCTGAAAAAATGTTTAGGTTGAATCGAGCTTGGCCCGGTCTTGACCAGGTTGAGCCGAGCTCTCTCGCTAAATGGTCTTTTCCAAGTCCGTCCAAAGTGTCTTTTGGTCCCCTTTTTCCTGATTTTGTCATTTTTCTATTTTCTTCTCCACTCTTGCTTTTCGTCGGTGACCGACCTTCCTCCAGCCACCCAGCTAGTTTTGTGCCCCAACAGTCAACCTCTACCACTACCATCGCCATGGTCTCTCTCTCTCTTTCTCCAAACTTCAATTCAAAGGGGCAAGGCCTCAAATTCGTGGTCTTATTTGACCTCTAATACGAGGCCAGAATGCAAAACGCCGGAAGCAAAGAGAGAGGAGTAAGTAGATGATGGAAAAACGACATGGGCAAGTAGTAAGTGGTGAGAGATGCCAATGCAGCCAAGGAGAGTGATGGCTCTGATATATATATGCCATTAAGATTCAAAATTTTCAGTGATTTTTTCTGAAAAATACACCAAGTCCTTTTGATGAACATTGCCTGCAATTGCCAACATGTGATTTAAAATGTTGCCTAAATGGCATAATTAAATTCACTTCTCAACACAAATTAAAACATTTAATTGCATTTTTCTGTAATGGTTTAGGATTTAATTGAATCTATAAAAAAGTTTAGAATTCGATTGAACTAGTTAAAATGCTTATGATCTAATTGCATTATTCTACTCAAGGTTTAGGAGCTGACGTGCAATTCTCCAAAAGATAAGAGAGCGTTGGCATTGACAGGTTTGTTGAACTATGGGTAATCGTTCTTCAATTGTAGAGAATTCATGTCCTTGGTACGCATCGCTTTTTCTCGCCGATGATGAAGATAAATGTCTGTTTCAGTATTGAAGACGACAAGGCCCTACTGGTTCTCACTTCATAATATTCAGACATTTTAAAAACATTAGGCTGTGCGGACAACTTTTGATGGGGAAGTTCTCCTGCCGGTAATTGAGGTGCTTGACTTGACTAACTAACAACTAATTAGGCTTCTAAGGACCACTTAAGTGGTAGAGATATCTTTTTCAAGGGAAATGACAACTATATTAAAATTGATTTATAAATAGGTATACTAAATAATGCCACAGACAATTATTAGGCGTTGAATATGATTCGCTTGTTTAATTACCCATTTTCCATTCACCGCAAACTTACTATCAATTTCATAGGCTAGTAGGCCTGTTTGTTTCGACTTGTAAAATGCAAAAGGCGAGGTTTTTGCAGTTCCGCCGATATTTAAAATATTCTGCAAATTTTCTAAAATTGCAAAACGGAATCAAAGTATTAGTTTTGACTTATAAAAAGATACAAAGTAGGGTGTTTTTAGGATCATTTTAGCCACTGATTAACGGTCAGATGGCCATGGTCCCAAATGAAAAGACTATCCAATATTCTTTCTCTAACAGCTATGTTATCCCATAAAACCACACTTTCTTCATAAGCTTTACATTCTTTTCCTTTGAGTTCTTAGACTTTCGATTTGTCGAATGGAATCTTTAAGTAGACTAATTTGTCAACCTAGTACTTTTACCATCAACTAACTTAATTGCGTGTAATGTGGCTGCTGAGACTACACTTTTTGCCATTAGAGAAAAGACCATTTACTCCCTTCTCTTGCTTTGAAGCTAGAACTAAAGTCAGACTTCCACTGAGGATGGAAGGAGAAGGGACTCGCACCGGCAATTGAAGCGTCCTCCTTGACTACCGTAGGCCACCGCAACCGCCACCTCGCGGTGGTCAGATATGTTCGCAGATTGTTGGGGCTGAGTCCCTTTAACTGAGTTAATTTGTATAATTCTTGTTATCAAATTCAATCTGTTATTAATTTGTTAAGGATTTTTGTTCGTTGAAAAGTATTTTTTTTGCCTCTTTCTTTTGATGATAATAAAATGCGATCTCAGCAGCCATATCAACAAAATTAAGTTTGTTAATGGTATAAGGACTTGATTAGACAAATTAGTGAAGTTAAAGGACTCAGTTGAACAAATTAAAAATGTGAGGACTCAATTGAAAGAGTAGTACAAATTAGAAGACCAAATATAGACTTATCCCTTTAAATAAAGACGTAAAGCACGTTAAGAAAGTGCATATAAAATGTACAGAACGGAAAAATTGCCACCATTAGATAATAAATAGAAGATAAAAAAAAAATACTTCTTTAGTATGGAAAATTAATATAAAAGGACTGCTATAAATGAAAATTAAGGAAAACGAAAATTTTAAAAAGACTCAAAATTGACACATCTGTTAAGAATGACTTGAATGATATGGTTTTAATAATTTAGCATATTTTAATTTTTTTAATAGCATAGCCTCCATTGACTTATATA
This sequence comes from Eucalyptus pauciflora, assembly GCA_007663325.1. Taxonomy (NCBI): domain Eukaryota; kingdom Viridiplantae; phylum Streptophyta; class Magnoliopsida; order Myrtales; family Myrtaceae; genus Eucalyptus; species Eucalyptus pauciflora. Next base: position 1,351,690 of record VMYD01000352.1, on the reverse strand, counting down.
GCTGAAATTGCATGTGTGGTTAATATTATAAATCAGGCTACCATCTATATGATAAGCGTAACACCATGTTACCCTTCAAGGATATGACAGGCTTCAAGTTCCGGGTTACGTTTGCCACTTCGTGGGTGGCCATTACTATTTGTATGCAGATTGGACATTTCGTGCATTTGTGGGCATAAACTAAATTGAATGTTTATATTTCACATGCTATTGATATCTCATATAAGATCATATAATAATTTATATGGTTTAGAAAACCATATGTTGGGTCCTTATTTTCTTAAAAGTTATATTTAAAATGTTCCCAAACCTGTTATGTATATGTCCATAAATGAAAGTAAAACATTTCATTTTGAAACTTTTTGCAAAAAGGGGGATCTTTGGTAACTCAAGTGTACTAATTTATGTCTAGTAATTGTGTCCGTATCATTTTAGTGTATGTCATATTACAAATCAGTCAACCAAAACACAACCTATTATGTAAAATGTTTTGGAAGACAAACTAGAATATGATGCACTAAAGAAGTCGGTTACACCGAACATAATTGTAACCATATCAGGTCGGTCCAACCTGAACACGATCTAAACCATCCAAATAGCTTTTTTTGAGACAAAACTTAGCTTTTAAATAGCTTTATTTGTGAGTGCTTAATTGGATTATTCATGAAAATCAAATGATTTTAAAAACAAAAATCAAGAAATATATGAACTCACTCCCATTTATTTATTTCAATACCTTAATAAAGTGATATTGATTAGTACCAATATTGGCACATCATCTAGCTGCTAAGGAAAAACAAGTGAAACTAAATTTAATTTAATTAAACATTTGTCGGTGTGCAAATGAGGTTAAAAAAAGTCGTTTTTCCTTACACGGGTAAGAGAATCAATTTCTTGGTTCTCTATATTCAACCCGAGTCCCGAACACTACCCTTTTTTAAATAATTTTGTCAAACAGGTCGAGAAAGTTATGTCATTGTTTCAGGGGTTTTGATTTTCGTTAAAAAAATTCACTAAACACTGCGTTTTGATTTTATTATAAAAGACTCAAGTACTATGTTGAGTTTGGACAAAAAATGTCAAATATAAGGGGAAATTTTATTATCAACTTGTATATACAATCCTGATAATTGATACTCGGATGGCTCAAAGACTAACTGTTTCTAGGCATACATTACATCAGAATCTAATCAATGATGTAATCCGATATAAGTAGCTAGATAGTTTATGCTTCAGACTCAAACTATATCGGAATTTAATCTATGCCACAATTTGTTTTGGGCGTAAGTTGAAATATAATTAATAGCAATACCCTTGGATAGGAAATGCAACATTGGAATCTAATCAACAACACTAGGCTTGTGGAACAACATCAAAATTTGATTGACAATGCTAGACCAAATAGAAAAACATGCCGGAATTTAATCAACAATAGAAATCTTGAAAACTACAGCTAAAAATGTGACAAAGTAAAGATAAAGTAAAAATAGTTATTGTGTTATTCCAGGGCTCTTCGTTGAACAAATTGTGGTATTTATAGAATGAATTGGTAACCATCAGTCGATTTCCTCTCCTTAGGCACTACTCTTAACATTCTCCACGTTTTCCATTTCTTCTTAACACCTTTATCCATAAGCAGTTACTTCTTGACCCGACGACGATGCCTACGTAACTTACTCATGAAGTAAATAACTGCTCCCTATTTTTATGCGTATTTCTTGTTGCAGTTATCTCGCTTGAGTTCTAATGCTAATTTCACTTAATCTTCAAATATGGTGCACCATCTCCATAGCCTGACATGTGGCAATCAGTTACTTGGCCATTGACTCTAGAATTCGCTTATAGAATTCCATTGAGACTTAACTTAAGTAGCTTCCATGAAAGTTGTTTGTCCTTAACTTTATGAACAAAACGGATGTTTCACCTATTATACATTCGTGGCCAGCACGTGATGTTAGGGGTAATTTTAGATGTCAACAGTCATCAAAACGATTTTTACTATCCAAAACTTGCTAATATCTACCGTGCTCATGCTGTGCTACAAAAGGTCTTCCAGTAACTCATCTCCTAGAATAAGTCTGATAGAAGCATCTAACTTTCGCCTTTACAGTACATTCATATTTTGGGGCCTTTGTTTTCTTTTCGATAGAAGACATACGACTTTCGCGGATGCTCAGTAGACGACTGACTTGAGTTTATTACGAATTGGCACAATCGTTATCTTCTGCTTGGACAATGATGTGATAAACTAACCAAAATGTCCAGTGCACTCATAATCCATTGGCGGGCACGAGGTCACATCCAAAAGGCTCAGGAAATTTGAGTGGTTCTGATAAGACATTAGGGGCAGATACATCCAGAACACATTGATTTCGATGGTTTATCGTTGGGTACAGAAATGAAAACGTTCTCATTAATGGCGTTGGGGTTGGAGCTGAGCTTTTATTTTACATTAAGTAACTCTCTAAATGAAAGGCCCTACGAGAGTAATTTTAGCTAATTTCGTTGAGTGGTCGCTAAAATTATCGATGGCCGACAATACGGCGAAACTGGGAAATACTACCGTCTCGTCTTCATTTAATTTCCACCTGGCCACCAGCTATGCCCTCGGTTCTCCAAAGTCACTCGCAGATGAGGATTTCTGGCTTCTTTAGGTGCTACGACATGCACTCTACACCCTACCATTGAATGTTCTGCTTGCGTTTCTACTAAGTCCGGACGTTTCATCGTCCTCTCGAAACACTGTGCAATAAAGCTGCGGACTGACCTCTGAAAGAGTCCTCTCAAGATGGGTCAGCCCGTCGCCATGATCTTACAATACGCAGTGCCAACCAGATGTACAGCGCCAATCAAATGTTCTTGCAAAGGTGAATTGTTTGGAGAGGAGGTTATCATTAATGGAGCCTTCTGCGGGCAACTTACATGAGACCATTTGCTTTTTCGTTTTCTGATGAGAAAGTATATTAAGCAATATAAAGCTTGCACTACAACAAAAGTGACTTGTATAGTCAAGAATATTTGCCACTAAGGCTCCATTCATTTCATAGAAAATGTGTCATTTCTAGAAAATATTTTTTTTAAGAAGCCATTTGTAAGGAAAAGGTAATTATTTTCCGGTATTTGAGTGAAATCTAAAAATAAAGTGAATTATATTTTCTGCTATTCGGTAAGGAAAAATTTTTCCGTCATAAAATATTTTTCATATATTTTATTTTTAAAATCGATTTTGATTTTTTTTTTTAAAAAGTCGATTATTAAATTATTTTTTTCCAATTTTATTTTTCTTTTCATTTGCCACTAAGGTTCCATTTGTTTAGAAAAAAAATGAATGATTCAAAAAATATTTTCTTAAAAGTAATCTCTTATATTGCTTAAAATGTCAATAACGAAAAATATTTTTCATCATCAAAGAAAATGTTTATACATAAATTGTTATCAATAATGAAAATTTTTATTCGTTGACCAAAAATTTTTATCAATACAAAGCGATCATTAAATTTTTTTACCAAATCATTCATTTTCCAAGAAATAAAAGGAGCCTAAATTAAGGTTTTTTTCCTCCTAAAATTTTAGAGGCACATAAAATTATTACCTAGGATAGCGGCATTTGTAAATGTATTTAGAAATGAAATTGAGGCGATACAAGTATTAGCCTCTAATGCTAGTGACTGATTAGCATCAGATATACTCACTTAAGAAACGCAAACTTAAATGCCTTCATAACATTATTTAGAAGTATTTGTACTTGCCTCTAAAATGGGTCTTAGCTAGGCTTTGGTTAGCTTAATTGGGGCCCGGGAAAGGATTGAGATGAGAAAGGTCCAATTTCAATATAAATTGAAGGATTGAGGAGCTCCAACTACTTCGTCAAACAATTGTTTTACATGTAGGGTCAATGATCCTAAATATATAACGTCTTTAATTGTTGAATGTGAGAAAGTGCAAAGAAAAATAATAATCCGTGAAAATGCGGTGTAAGTTTTTCCTTTTGTTTATGGGTCAAACGAATAATATAATCCCCAATTTTCTAAATTATGAAAGACCACCGTCGAACCGAAAAATTCAAATGCCATCAGAACTAAATATATAATATAATCCCAATGATAATAAATTGAAAAGGTAAAGTTTATTAGTTGAGAATCAATTATGTGGCAAAATTATGCCCCATGGCTTGTCACATGGTATTCATATATGATAGATGGAATATATAGATATTTCCCTAAACGAAAATTTTGGCACTTGACCACAAAAGGCCTACTTTAGAATTGCAAATCCCTTAAAAAGTTGGACTTGTGAGCCATTTAGCATGGGCAGGTATAAAGCAAGAAACATGAGCCATTATTGCGCTTGTTGCTACTCAAGTGTAACTCCTAAAACTTGATGAAACCCTAGACATTCGGCCCAGCCACAGAACTGATGGTCAGTTAAGGATTTTATCCTGGAAATAATCACCAAATAGTACATATTATATAATTACGTATAAATCCTAAAACTTGTTGCTTTAGTGCGCTTGAGTCCTAAAAACTATCACTTTGTACATTTAGAGTCCTAAAACTTGCTACTATAAGGTCCTTAAGTGCTCTTCATGAATGGAAAACGTCACATAGCTTTGTTTTAGTCCTACGTAGCCATTCAAGTTGTGACAGATCGCTTTCAATCAACACAAGAACTTTGTCGTTTTTTGGCGCACATTAGAAAAATACTATAAATCAAAACGAAAATTAAATATAATTAACATGATCATTTGAATTTTAAAATTTTTAAGTAAAAAATATATATCATAATTTATATAAAAATTATTCTTGGCAACAAGGGCCACCATCGCCTCCTTATACATTGGTATTGACGCCTAAATTGTGAATATTTTATTTAGCGATCTATCACATAGTTCGCATTTACATTACAGTCATTAGGAACATTTTCATTTAGCAACAATAGGTCCATATTAATTTTATTTAAGTTGGTACGGTCATAAATTACCTTGGATTTAGCCCAAAGTGTTGCATTGGTTTGAAGAGAGGCCCTGATCTCATTTACATTTCCAAAACTAAGCCCACACGGACTAGGCCCCTAAAATTTAGCCAAGCCCATAATCATGGGGGTGTTCCCCGTTGCGGCCAAAATTCCCCATGTGCATAGACATGAACATGGGGTGTTCCAAATTAGAAACGTCTATTTTTTTATTTTTTTTAAACCAAATTTGGAACTCAAGAAGATATATCCTTTCCCGACCAAAAAAGAAAAAGAAAAGATATATCATTTGTAATTTCCGGCCATATGGAGAGTAAGAAAAATATCCTAATTTCATAGCATGGAAAAAATCATATGTTTGCTTGATCTAAAAAAGAAAGTAGGAGGTTCATTGCTTTTCTCAATAGAGCTCTAAATCTTACCCTATGCGGTTGTTGATCGTTCAAAGAGAGGGACACATGATACACATTTACAGAAAAAAAATCTCAAACGCGAGACAACGTTCAAAGAAATCCTTGAAGCTCTCTGTCTCCCACGCGGTTGTTGATTGTGCGCCCGGCTTTCGACGACCACCGGTCCCTGCCACATCTATGAAGCTCCAGTAGCGTTAACGGAGTCCCCAGCAATGCCCAACCCACCATCAGCGACGCTCCAGTCCACTATCCTGCGTCCTGCAATCCGCAATATCCCTCTCGAATTCGTCAATTTTCAAGCAATCTCCGTTGGCCTCCAGCGTCACGCCACACCGCCAGCACATCTAGACAGGACTCGCCTTCTCTGCTCAGCACACCACAGCGCGGTTGCCACCTACAACACATCCAAAGCAACCTCCATGCCACTCCAGCTCAGTCCATAAGCAGAAGCTCTTCACTGCCGAACGCTCGTCCAATCAGCCTCTAAGGGTCTGCATGGTAACATTTCTGTTTCTCCCAATTTCTGTTCTTTTGTTCCCCGGAACAAAAAAAGAACAGAAACCCGTTTGGTAACGCCAAGTTGATTTCTATTCATCGGAATAGAAAAGTTAGCCAGGGAATAGAAACGAGAAACAAAAAAAAAAAATTTCCCGTCCCAAGAACAATTTCTAGAAATAAGCAAATTTTCTTTTTTATTTTTGTTTTATTTCTCTCTTGCTGTGGCCACCTCTAATCGCCCGGAGCCACCGCCAACCGCCGCCCGCCGCCGCCGACCGTGAGCAAGAATAAAATAAATAAATAAATAAATAAAAACAAATAAATATATAAAAACAAATAAATACAAAAAAAAATACAAAAAAAACAAATAAATAAATAAATACAAATAATAAAAAAAATACAAATAAACAAATAAATACAAATAAATACAAAAAAACAAATAAATACAAATAAAAAACAAACGCAAGAAAATAAAAAAAAAACAAATACAAAAAAAATAAATACAAAAAAACAAATAAAATACAAAAATACAAAAAAAAAATACAAAAAAACAAATAAATACAAATAAAAAAACGCAAGAAAATAAAAAAAAAACACATAAAAACAAATAAATACAAAAAAAACAAATACAAAACAAAAATAAAAAACAAATAAATACAAAAAAAGAATAAAAAGAATAAAAAAGTATATGCAAAAAACAAATAAATACAAAAATAAATACAAATATATACAAAAAAAGAATAAAAAACAAATAAATACAACTAAATACAAAAAATAAAATAAATAAATAAATAAATAAAAAACAAATAAATACCAAAAAGAATAAAAAAATAAAAAAGAACAAATAAAAAACAAATAAATATGAAGCCAGCCAAGAAACATTACCATGCGCACCCTAATTGAACCTAGTAGCCGTTTTCACGTCCATAGTCCATTACTGCTGGTGGTCTGATGCTGTATGTGTAAGAGTTTACATTAATTATATTGTAATTTATCATTTTACGGGATTGATATGATAAAGTAAGATATAAGATTTCTTAATTAGTTTAATATGAAGCTTGTTAGTGTAGGCCGAGTAAAATCCAAACTGTGATGAGAGAGCATGTGGCTTAAAACTATATAAATATGCTCAAGAATCTCCTCTTAACTCTCATGCACAAATATACTTATACAATGAGCCTTTAAGCTAAGAGTAAGAGGTAGTCTCAATGAATTAGTAATATAGAGGATAATAGAGGAGAAGTGCTTGAGGTCGATTGTCACTACTTTGCATAAAAAATGATGGATTTTAAATTAGGTATGCAAATCTGCTTTTCTCGATTATATATGTTTTAGATTCTAGCTGTGGAGACCTTGGTGCCATTTTCGCAGCTTTCAGCACACCGTATCCCGCAAGCTCCTTGGGTGGTCTGGAAGAAGTTCTCATCAAGGTGAGTGATATGTGACTGGACTATGTCTTCATTTTATGTTTCGACTCAATGCATGCCTCTGGACGATGTAGTTCCTTTAGATGAGATATTGCGTCGCGTATTGGGGTGTCGAGCCTTTGAGCCTAAAGGTCGGATCCTCAATAATGTCCCATGCCTTACATTTGGTTTACAAAATATAATAAATGGTTTCTTTGCATAATCATCCAAATAAAGTGTGCATGTTTCTAAATGAGTAAAATGTTTTACATATCGTTAATGAAAATTGATGATATGTGATGCATCATATTTTTTATAATTGTGTCCAGAGAATCATATGTTACATGCATTGCATCTAGGATTTGGATTGCATCATCCATGTTTCCTAATTTAGAATCTCATATATTAGATGAATTGGAAATCATGCAGTAATTTAGGAAAGTCAAAGAATTTAGTTCATGTATGCCTAGGATCTAATACAAATTATCTCCTAACTAATTTAGGTCATCATTTAGAGGGTAATTTCCTATTTCTAATTTATAAAGAAAATCCAATAATATTTCATTATGTCTCACGTAGATTGCATTTAATTATATAATCTATTCTTCATTAATTCTATAATATCATGTCGCATATTGCATGTCGTTTAATGAGACACATGTCTTTAGGAATTAATTTTCATTGGCTTCTCATATGGGTTGCATTTAGGATTAATGCATTGCATATGGTTTAATATCTATTATGCATGTCATTAGCATTTAAGGGATGCATGTTAGCTTAGATTATGTATGTCATGTCATTTTGCATTAGATCATATTATTTAGTATGCTTGACATTTGTCATTAGGTGTTCATATTAAGTTATTTGGACACATCTTGATTAATCCATTTATTTTAGGCATTATAGTCTGATTATGATTTCCATTTCATTACATCATAGTGCATGAACATTTCGACCATTAGTGTCTTTAGGGTTTAATTGCATATTCTTCATGGCATTTAAATGAAAATATACCAAAAAGATTAGTATAAATAGTTGTTGATTTATGCATAAACATGCATCGTGCATTTCATATGTGTCTACATATCATTTCCTATTTGTCTCTTGAGTTATAATTTTCAAAAAGGGAAAAGTGCATTGGAAATCCTAAGACTCTTCACAAAAATGCTTGAAACTTGTCAAATTGGTCCAATTGATTGCATTTTTTTTTTTAAGTTTTGGGACTTAATTGGACTATCCGATAAGTTTTTGGATTTTTTTTTTGGATTTTTTTTTGGTTAGATATTTTAGGACTTAATTGTACATTTCGAAAGTTTTGATCCTTTAAGTCTACCAAAAGAAAAAAGAAAAAGAAAAAGAAAAAATGATGGCTAGGGCTAAAGACACTCAAGTTTACTCATTCAACATCATTAGTTGGATGAAATCTTCGATTTACTCTTAATACATCGCCTGATAAAAATTACAAAAGTCCAAGTTATACGAAGTAAAGAAGATTTAATAAATAAATAAAAATATTGCAAGTGGCACCATTCATGAGGCTATAACATAGTTAATTGTATTGTTTTTAAAATTCAATTGGCAAAGCAAAATCAAATTTGTCGATGACAATGGAGCATATGATGATTCTTGATTATCTAATTTAAAAAGAATCAATGATCAATAAATCATTCCATTCTATCAGAAGAGGGTATATATTGACACCAAAAAATGACAAACTTTCGATTATTATCAACAAGTAGCAAACTAAGTCTTATCAATTTGGTCAGAACAATGACAACCGGAAGAATCAACAAATTGTCAATAGCATCATATGCGATCAAAACATATTGTGAAAGTTATCGACAATAGCCTTCATCATGACTTGAGAAGTTAATTGATGGTGAGCAATCAACACAAATATAATTTTTGGGTGGTTATATCTATTACCGCTAATTTAGGGTTTGTATAGCTTCTTGTGGATAATTGTTCTAGATAATAGGTGTTAGTAGATAATGTACCTTCTCATGACCACCCTTAGTAAGTTCTTTGTTTATTTGAATTTCAAAGTCGTAATTAGGGATAGTAGGTTATAAATACCTCAAATGTCTCTTTGTCAAAAGTATCTCCAATCAATCATAAAACTAAACCTTTTTATTTTAATCTTTACCTTCTTGCAATTTACATGGCTGGATATGGTTGTCTTCGATGTCTATACCTTCAATTTCCTTATCATTTATTTTCTTGTTCAAAATCAATAGAGGACCCTTCCCAACCTTTGTTGATACATACCGATTCATTCATATTTTGGAAAGGTATTTCATCCTTTTAGTGAAAGAGTACGCAGGTCACAAACTGTGGAGTTCAGCATCGATGACACATTGGGCGTAAAATTTCTATGCATCATCACCGAATGTCTGGCTTTGAGACACCAACACTAGAATCGGCAACTCCACGCCCCTAGATCCACGATGCCCCTAGTCGAACTTGTACCCCAACACCCAAACCTTGGTCCCAAGGGGCAGTATATAAAATTAAGTTCAAGGTAGAGCATCATAACCTCGAAACTTGGCTTTGAGTACTCATCATAGTACATTGTCTATTTGTCAGAAGGAAGTTTTGAAAATTATTTGTGGCAAATATAAATAAAGGATTTCTAGCTCATCTGATAAATTTAACAAAACCACAATAAAAATAAATCAAACTTTCTTACCTTAATAACTATTTTCTTAAAAATATCTTTCGACTACGAAACAAAAAAGACTCATCTTGCCCTCATAAGAATTTTCAAGATTCATCGGCTATGACCCTTTTCACAACATTTCAATCATTTTTTTCCCTTATGTCCTTCTTGATCAAAATTAGCACACACAGAGACACAGACTATACAAAAGTGGATGGATAAAGATATTACAAGTATCATAAATTTTGTACAATATTCATTTGAGAGGGATAATTTTTAAAAAATCTACTTAAGTACCATAATTTTAAATGATTATTTGAATGTCATAACTTTAACAAATATTCACTAAAATATTGGAAATTCGACATAGCATGAAACTTATAACAAACGTTTTTAAAAAGTAATAGTGCTTACGTGATTGATTAATAAATTATATGGCATTCAAATGATCAGAAAAAAAAATTATGACATTTAAGTGAGTGTTATATAAAAATTATGATATATAGGGTGCTTTTTTTCTCAAAAGTTGATCAAACTAAATGTGCTCGTCATATGCATTATTCATTTGAATTCAAACATATGCTCTTAATCTAGAAAGGCTCGGCGAAAATAGAAAAAGGGGGAGAAAAGTATTGCTTGATTTATGTGAACGAATCACTGAATTCGCGCGGCACATTACGTGCAATCACAACGTCATGATTGATGGAAGATACCAACAGTGGCCGGCCGTCCGTCCGCCCCATATTTTCACAGATGGGGATAGAGAATATGGATATGGCGTGATGCGTTGGGCCTGCTCAGACCAACCGCTTCGAGTAATCCCCCATAAAGCTGAACGCTTATGTAACAGCTGTGTATGGATGTCGTTTTTGCGGGAATTTCTGTTGTCTCTGAGCTCATGGTTTTTTGCGCTTTTTGGGGTTTTGTTGTCGTTTCAATATCTCAATCTGTTGTTGCTATCTCTTCTCATAATCTCCCTGCGACATTACTATTGGTTCCCCCACTTTTTCTAGCAAAAGATAAAAAAGGACAAGAAACATAGGTCCTCTTTCTTGTTTAAATTGGGATATATTGTGCTTCTTCCCCAAGATTTGAGACCTATCTCACTTTGCTCCCTATTGTTTTGTCTTCCCCGATTTAATGACTATATGATTAGATTTATAGTAATGCATCCAAATTTTGACTAACATTAGTTCACCTGTTCCTATGCCAAAGAGAAAAATTACCAATTTCTAACTTTATCCATCAATTGTAAATTATGCTAGTGATTTTATTATGATTAAGATGACATTTTTGTTAATGAATGCAAGCAAGCCTTACGAAAATGGACATGAAATTTCAAAGAAAATCACCAATCCCAATGATGAAAGCAAAATGTATGCATAAACTATTGACATGTGATTTTCCGGCTCACCGACAATAACTATTTGACATAAATCAAAATACTGTAATTAATGATGGGAATGAAATGAAATGAAACCTAATTATAAGAAATCGTGAGATGCCTCAAATTTCAAGAGTTTTTTTTTTTTTTTAAAGTATGTACCGGCATTATTGGGAACATCTTTAGTTGCGAGTGACAATGGGCTCAGAAAAAGATGCCGAGGCACAGGGCTTCCATATGGAGGGTGGTCCTTTTCCGTGCCCCTTTTCTAGCTTTCTGCCATTCTCATTTGTCCTTCCACGTTATATCAATTCAGAGAGAAAGGAGATTTTATATTAGTTGTGTCAATCAATCTCTGACCATTTCTTGTAGCAAAGTCCTTTCTTTTCAACTCCATATTTTTTACTTTCCTTCTCTGAAAATGTCTTCGGGAGTTTGAATTTGCATGCTCCTCCGTTTCCTGTGTTTCTTCCTTCAAATCTATTTCTTTTCCGTTCTTTTAGTTGGTTATAGCTAGTTTGCTCTTCCTCACTCGCTCCCATTTGATATTCTCTCTCTCTCTCTCTCTCTCTAAAATGGGTTCTGGCATTTATTGCATTCCTAGCCAGAGAGTTATTTATTTTACCATTTTCATTCTAATCACCTACTTGATGGGCTCTTCTCTATTGGAATTCAGAGCTGAAGGTAATGGTTAAACCTTAAACTGAAGTTGAAAATCCAATATTTTTATGCTATTGTGTGTCATTCTGTTGCTACACTTGGTTCGACTATGAAGAGAAAAAAATCTCTCACTCTGTCTCTCTCCATCTCTTTTGTGCTTTTCCTTCTCATATTTTCCAGGTAGAGCCATTCTTAAGCACACTGACCCTTCCAAGGTAAGCAATCCCCAAGTGAAACACCTCTCTCTCTCTCTCTCTCTCTGTAAGTGTTTCTCTCTCTGTGTGCGTGTGTGGACAATAAAATCTGTGGCGTTGTGTTTTTAGGAACATTCAGAGAGTGAATCAAAGGCAAGTGTGAGGAGAATTCAGATAGGGTCGGCACCACCAAGATGTGAGAAGAAGTGCAGCTCATGTGGGCACTGTGTGGCCATCCAAGTGCCTGCAAATCCTCAAGACAAGAGAGGCAACACCTCCGCAGCCTTCAGGGTGGACTACTACTCAAGAGGTGACGAGAGCTCCAACTACAAGCCCATGAGTTGGAAGTGCAAGTGTGGCAAGTTCATTTTCAATCCTTGACCATTATATTTTAATAGGGTGCTGTTAACATTTTCTTTTGACTTTTTGTTTTTTTTGTTTTTTTCCTTTTTTTCGTTTATTGTTGGGGTAAGACCCTTTTGTGAGACTGTTGTACATGAATTATATATAATACTGATTAGTGTTTGCTTCCCCAGTTAGGTTAGTCCCTGAGATTTAATGATTGATGAACATCTCTAGTCAATTTTGGTTGTTTATATGTATTGCTTATCATTAGATTTCTTTCAACTTAATTGAGGGAGCAGCTAGGTAATTTGTCCATGTTTGCTTACTTACTCGCTTCTTCCTTGCAAAAGCAAAACCGTGTTCTAATTTGTCAACAGAATGAAAAAGAGAAAGGAGGAAAAAAATGTTTTCTACTTCTCTTTAAAGGCTGCCAAACAGGACAGTAGCAACCATGGTAAAATCCAAGTTTTTCTCAGCATAAAGAAAACAAGCTGCTGTCACCCATTGCAATGAACATGTTATTCGGTCAAGACTTTTACCCCAACAACGAAAAATAATATTAAAAACTATGAAAATATACTAGGTAACTTCGAATGACTTAAATATCAATCTTAATCGACTTAATTAAGTTCCTGCAACTTTAGTTCCTTTGAAAAGGTAAAAATATAAAATAAAATGCATAAAATGTGCACCTAGTTAAAAATCTCAGTTTAAGATTTATTTTGTTACTTTCTTCTAATTTTTAACCATAAAGATTAACAAGATATGATAAAGAAGGGAAAAAATCGAGACTACAACTATTGTTCGAACATGGAGAAAGTCATTAGTACTATTCACAATCTCACAATTCCAAAAGATAACATCTAAATAGGTTTTGTTCTATGAAGATATATGAGTTTGAATATAAAAAAATGTTGTAACTTAATTTTGGCCCTTATCAAAATCACATAAAGCCTAACATAAACACAAATGAATGATATCTTAACAACTCAAACCAACAACATTGTCAGCGTTAACAAGCGAATGGATTTGTAACCGAATAAAAGAGTAATTTTTTTCAACTTTGGTACATGGCATTGCTCAAAGACATTTTCTAATTGATACTAATTAACATGTCAAGTTCGCAAAGAATTATTAAAAGTTTCTACTACCATGGTGTCTCGAAAGGAAATTAGATATAAGTTGGTTAAACTTTTTGGAAACTTAGTTAAATGTTGTATGGGAAGGAGATAGATAACGAAATTTATGGAGAGAACCAAATCTTGTGATTGAGGGTAGTTTAGTTAGCCAAAAAAAGTGTGAAAATATTCTCACTTTAAAAATTTATTAAGGCTTTATTGTGGAACATATATTTTTTGTATAAGGGGAACTAATAAACATGTTGCCTTGCCAGATAAAAGTAATTATATGACATTCTAAGTATATACTGACTAATTTCTTATAGTTCAGCTAGAACATCAAATATGATTTGTAGGATGGTACGGATGATCTTTCAAAGTATAAACTTAACATCGGCAGCCATCATAGCATATAACAACATATATTTGCCTTAATTACTCAAATTAAAGAGTATATATAGTTGGAGAAAAACCTCCAAATTAGTCATTTGACACGTACATGCTCATTATTTCCAACCACTTATCTAATGGAACTACCTGTTGCCAAATATATATTTAGATTGGGATCTGCTTTGAGTTTATTTGACTAAGGAAAAACTGCTTTACATAATTAGATTTGAGAAATGTCTACAATATCCGAGAAAATATATACCAGAATGAGAGTTTTAAAAGATCTAATTCTCCTTGGAGAGATTTTATGAAAGGATAAATATACTTCTAGTTCTTTTATGTTGTTGTCGGAGTCATTTTTAATTATGCAATGTATAGACAACACCCTAAGGTACATATTTAATCGATGCAGTACATATATCTCTTAGAGGTGACAAGTGAGTCAAGCAACCCATAAATAGCTTGGCCTTGGTTCGATGATTACACGAGATCCGCTCACCTATTCTGGAGCTGAGCTACTTGGGCAGCTTGCTGAGCTAAGCTCAAACTCATCAATATATGGCTTGACAAGCTCGCGAGCCAAATTGAGCTTAAGAGATTTCTAACTGAGCCGAGCTCTAACTAGTCAATACACATGAGACAAGTATGGGTAGCCACGTGCATAGCATATATTAACTTATTGACAAGTCGTTTGGGTCCTATTTGGTAACACTCCCAAGAACAACTGATTATGTTCTTTTGTTCTCAGGAGTAAAAAAAGAACATAAATCCATTTGGTAAATTTTTTGTTTCTGGAAACAAAAATCATTTTTTTTTATTCCAGGGATAAATTTTAAATAGAATCAAGAAGTATAAAAAAATTGCTTCTTGTTTTCAAGAACAATTCCTAGAATCAATTCTAATTTTTTTCTTTTATCTTCTATTTTCTTCTATTTTCTCTTCTTCTCTTTCCGTTTCTTCTTCTTCTTCCTTTTGGCCAGCGACCTCGTTGGAGCATCACCCCCGAGCCACAGCAAGGCTCGGCCTCGCCTTGGTTGGGCGAGCTCGACCTCACCTGGCCAAGGCGAGGCCAAGCCGGCGCGAGGCTTGGCCTAATCAGGCTAGGGCGAGGTTGAACTCATGTCGCTCGGGCGAGATCGAGCCTCGCACTCGCCAGCTGGCATGAGGCTTGGCCTCACTAGGCCAAGGCGAGGATGACCTTGTGCCGCCTAGGCGAGGTCAACCATTGGCGAGGCTCTAGTAGCCACCAGCAAGGCTTGGCCTCACCTAGATCTGGCGAGGCCAAGGCTTGCCTTCTCCAAGCGAGACTTCGGCGAGCTTGTCCAACCTCACCTAGCCGGTCACTGACCACCGCCATGGCTAATGATTGGCTACCAAGAAGGAGGAAGAAGAAGAGAAAAAGAAAAAGAAAAAGAAAAAGAAAAAGAGAAATATAAGAAAAATATAATAAAAGTATTAAAAAAATTAAAATAAACAAAAAAAAATTAAGAATTTTACTAAACACATTTCTATCCTAGGAATAGAAATTTTTGACAATTATTAAGCACGTTCTTTTTCTAAAAAATTGTTCCTGGGAATAGAATAAAAAAAAATCATTTTTGATTGAAAATTGTTCCCGAGAATAGAATTGTTACCAAATGCGCCATTGATGAATCAATTAAAGACAAAGATACACAATTTTGGAGGAAACAGTTACCTTTTGAAAACCAAATCATCTGATGAATCAATTTAGGGCAAAGACGCATAATCTTCGAGGGAACGATTATTGCTTAAAAGCAAGATTGTGGAACGTACACGTCATAGAGAAGTTTGCACATGTGAAATTCAAAGTATGGAGGTAACTGGCAGAGGTTAACTGGTGAATTGCAATTCCTTGGAACCGTCATAAGGTACCATAATTCATTATAAATACTACTAGTGGTCCATTAGAAAGCCCCCTTGCATAAATCAAACCAAATATTATCTTTTATTTACCTTTTCGGTACTGCACTTTGAATTTCTTTAGCTATGACTTTTTGATTCTCATTGTCGATTAAATTTCGACATATATCTTTATCCTATTGTTGCGTCATTGATTAAATTCTGGCATAATGCCCTTTTGTTTTCAAGCCATGTCGTTGGTTAGATTTAGGCATAATTTGTCACGTTATTGAGTCTATAATTCCTAAGCATAGTCGTTGATTGGACTTTGGCTTGGTTTGGAATTGCATAGTATTGTTTGATTTGCAAAAGTCGATTCTCTTTTTTGCATGAAATATCCTTTATCCGAATTAACGCAGGATTTCAACCAACCAGGCTGCAACTATGATAAACAGCAGGTTATTCGAATGAAAGCTGAAATTCAACAAGCTTGGCAACAAGAGGAGCAATACTGGGCCATGAGATCACGGATAAATTGGCTGCGTTGGGGAGATAAAAATACCAGGTTTTTCCACGCGACTACAATTCAGAGAAGGCAGAGGAATCACATCAATATGCTGCAAGATGCAAACAACCTCTGGATTCGTGAACCTACGCTTATAAAGAACATGACAAACAACTTCTTCCACAGCTTATATACTTCGGTTGGTCCTAGGAACTTTGATCCTATTCTATCTCAATGTAGCCAAACAGTTACTGCTGAAATGAACCTAAATCTAACAGCGGAGGTAACTAAGGAAGAAATCAAACTAGCAGCTTTTTAATTAGGGACGACTAAAGCCCTCGGACTTGATGGATTCAATTGCATGTTCTATCAACGTCACTGGGATATCTTGGAGGCTGATTTAGTAACCACAGTGCAAAATTTCTTCTCATTCAGTCTGCTGCCACCAGCTTTAAACAGAACCAACATCATCCTGATCCTTAAAGTCACTCAAGCAGAAAGGTTAGATCAATATAGACCGATCAGTCTATGCAATTTATTTATAAAATCATATCCAAAGTATTGGCTAACTGTCTCAAATGCTGGCTCCCTGACCTAATCTCACAAGAACATAATGCTTTTATCACTAGCAGACAAATTCAAGATAGTATTTTGATTGTTCAAGAGGTTTTACATCAGCTGAAAATTAGGGAGAGAGAAAAAATTTCAGGGCATCTTAAAGTTGGATATGCAAAAGGCATCTGATCAGGTTGAGTGGGATTTTCTAGAGGAGTATCTTCATAAATTGGGGTTTGATCCTAAATGAATACAATGGATAATGCAGTGTATCACCACAGTATCCATTAGCATCAAGCTAAATGGTGAAACTCTCCCTTACTTTCAATCATCCAAGGGCCTACGACAAGGTGACCCCCTTTCTCCTTATCTATTTATCCTGCTGGCTAATCTTCTCTCTTGACTTATTACACAAGCAGTAGACATGGGCAATCTCAAAGGGATACGACTTAACAGATGGTGTCCCACTCTGTCTCACCTACTTTTTGCCGACGATGCCATCTTTTTTTCTAGATGGAAAGCTGCTTGAATGTCAAAATCTTTCTAATATTCTGCAGCAATATTGCCTAGCCACAGGTCAAGCTATAAATAGGAACAAATCAGGTCTCTTCCTTAGTAAAAACTGCCCGCTGAGTTCACAAGAGAATATGGCTACAGAATTGAGAGTTCCTTTGATACAAAAAACTGGGAAATATTTGGGTATACCGTCTGACTGGGGTGCTTCTAAAAAAGAGATGATTTCATGGATTATGGCTCGAGTCAATGCAAAGTTAGCAGGTTGGAAAGAGAACCTTATTTCCAAAGGAGGTAAGGAAATTCTACTGAAGACAGTGGTGCAAGCTCTCCCCCAGTATGCAATGTCTATTTTTAAGCTCCCTATCTCTATTTGTAAATCTATCGAGCAACGGGTAGCAAAATTTTGGTGGCAGAATAGCAATACCAAATCAGGGATCCACTGGAAAAGCTGAGAACTTCTGAAAGAATGCAAACACAGCGGAAGTATGGGATTCAAAGATTTAGTTACTTTTAACAAAGCCCTTTTGGGCAAGCAATCGTGGAGACTTTCTCAAAATACCTCTTCCCTACGGAGTTCTCTTTTTAAAGGCTTATATTACCACTCCAAAGATTTCTGGCTTGCAGAAAAGGGACAACGACCTTCCTGGGGCTGGCAAAGCCTACTCCTAGGAAGGGACTCCAATACAGAACATGTGCAGTGGCAAGTTGGCAATGGCGAAACAATAAGGGTCAGATAGGACAGATGGTTGAAAAAAGGGGTCATTGTTGGGCCAGCACCTAGAAATGAACCCAAGAAAGTGGTTGGTTTTATCTCTTCAGACCAGCTCACTTGGGATATTCCACGACTTGAGCAATACTTTGATACTCAGACAGTGGAAGAAATTTCAGCCATTCCACTTCGGCCAGACTCTACCTCAGACCAACTAATCTAGACTGGCTCGCATGAGGGCAAATATTCAGTCAAAAGCGGCTATTATCACATTCAACAGTCAAACACCAATACAAGCAACACTCGGGCTTCCTCATCCTATACCACACCTTGTCGTCTTTGGCAACAAATTTGGAAAATCAACACAGTACCGAAACTTAGAATATTTCTATGGTCTATATGTCATAATGCATTATCAACTAAGGAAAATCTTTTCAGGCGACATATTACAGATGACTCGGTATGTCCCCTTTGCCCATCTCAAGTCCCAGAAACCTTGGAACATTTATTCTTGCTCTGCCCTAGATCTCAGCAGGTTTGGGCTCATCTTGATATACAGATTACGGTCTCCACATTTTGCACACACCATATGGATGCATGGTTGGTTGATCTAGTTGAGCACATAACTCACTTACCCAGTTTAGAGATCATCGCAACCCTTCTCTGGCAGATTTGGAAGGCATGGAACCTTTATGTCTTTCAACGACAGTGCTTGAGCCCTCAACAGATTGTGGATTTGGCATTCACATCAACACGGCTGTATCTATCCTCTTCACCGGTACATTTGGACCCAAGAGTGCCCGCTCTGAACCCTAATACCTGCTGGATTCCCCCAGATCCTGGCTTCATTAAAGTAAATATGGATGGGGCTTTTCCATCTGGCTCTGAAAGGGGTTCGATCGCGTACCTCTGTCGCGATCATAACGGTACCTTGCTCAACAGCTGCTCCCGAAACGTTGAAGCCTCCTCTCCCCCCCCCCTTCAAACAGAAACACATGCTCTATTATTATTCACTCTCAACTTTCTGATGAGGCAGGGATTGGCTAACACTAATCTGATCCTTGAATCGGATTGTCTGGAGTTGGTGGAGGCCACGTCTTCGCCGGAGACCATCCCTGGATTGTCGATCGCTGATCGAGGATGCCATAGCTCTGCTTCACTGCTGCCCTAATTTGCGACTCCAACACTGTAGGCATGAAGCTAACTTGCTTGCCAACTGGGCTGCCAAGGCCCAAGATCGTGGATCTCTAGTTTCCAATTGGGCTCTTGACACCCCCCCCCCAACTCTTCTTAATCTGCTATGTACCGATGCCTTGTATAAGGGTTGCAACCTTTTTAACTCTTGAATGTTATGTTATATTTTACCGACCAAAAAAAAAAAAAAGAATTAACGCAGGATTTTAGTTTCTTCGAATAAAAAAAAATGAAGAATGACTTTCTATCAAAAATATTGTGTCGCGGAAGAAAGTCCAGTGATACAGTAAGACATGAACACTCCGCCGAATGAAGATGTATGAATGACGTAAGATATAATTCTTACACTGACGAACAAAAATGAGTGCTGTCATAGACTTTAAGACTTCTATAAGATTAATAAATCAAATCATATAATAAAACGGGTATTTAAGTAGGTAAATTATATATATTTGTCATCCAATAAAGTCTACCAGAATTAATATGCAAAAAATTAAGACAAGCTTATATTGGAAGCTTAAATATTGTCCGCTATCTACGAATAGTAAGTCCACTTACATATTGTCGTACTATTGTAATATTTTGCTTGTGTTTTTAGTTAGTCTTACTTGTTGCCACCTACCCCTCAAGGTGGAAAAGGCCCTCTAATAAGTAGATTTAGGGATATTTGTTCATAAAATAGTCCAAGCAGGCATCCTAAAAAAAGACAACTTCAAAATGACGTCTAGTTGGTGGGCCATACTTAGTCCATCAATTATGAATATGAGTTCTCCCAATTTCATACGACACGTAATATGGATTCATTTTAAGATTTTTAGGCAATCTAAAAATGTTATCTAGGAGTTGCCACTAGCCTCTTTGTTGGGGCTGACTAGCTGCCCAATCAAGAATTATGAGACCTTTCTTGATTTCCACGAAGCTAGAGATTCAAGGATTTGGGGACTTGCGTTATGCTAAGGATTTCTATTAGCGCCATTTCGGTACTTAATGAGTTCAATTGTCACCTAAGATGGTTATGCATTCTTTTTACATTTTTGTGCAATTTTACAAAAGCATCAAAAAGTGATTATGTGTGGATGATCCGTTCGTGCGATTTCTAAACTAGCTACTAAAGTAAAAAAGAAAACAATCAATTAATTGAAAGATGCGGTTGTAAGAAGAAAACACCCAAGCAATATAAAAGAACAGGCTAAACAAAATGCATGAAAAATAAACTCGCAACTTATCGGGTGTTTGTTACAACACAAGATATAAAACCTGAGACATATGTTGAGATCGAATGGTACAACAAAAAGTCAAATTGGACATTTACGCCATTGTCTTCAAGTTTTCTTGGCCATGTCCTCTATGAGTCGTCTCAACATGCTAATGCTAAACTAAGCATTCATATGATGAAACAATGCAATCACACAAAATCCAACAAGTGCAAACAATTCAAGACAAGTTTTGATGCAAAACACGGGCCGAGTTGGCCTTTGGATTACATGCACATCGGGCCATTCTAAAGCCACTAATTGATTGATTCATGATCATCGGTGCTTGGCCATCCTTTATGTTCATAAGCAGTGCTCAGGACCAAATGATCCCTAATTTAGGGTCTAAGTCTTGCCCTTTTGGTTTTCCCCACGAACATGCATCGGCCCTAACATACAAGTAGAAATTACATGTATAAAAGATGGGGCATGCATTTAGACCCAAACAGGTCTTGATTCTCAAACAAGCAGTCAAAGAGAAGTAAACCGAAAAAGGGTCACTTAATCATTATTTTGAACAATTCGGGTAATTTATGTTTGCAAGAGACATTAGCCAATCAAACAATCATCAAACGTCACCATCCACATGTCATTAACAAATTCATGAGGAATACAGCAAGCGTCAAGAAGATCCCTCATCCCAATTTTGAACCAATTGACCGAAATAAGTGTTTTACCCCCGAAGTGTTCAGAACCCCATCCTTTTCGGGTCTAAACACGAAAAATGCAAGTAAAAATATCAAATGACTTTGAAAATGCATGAAAATTTTTGCACAGCTCAAGAAAGGTGTGCCAAACAAGTGTCAAGTTTTGGGTTTCTTGAAATAACCAATGGATTGAGGTCGAAAAATTGATTTTCATGGTGTGCCAACCAAGTGTCAAGATGGTACACTAATGATACTTTTAATAACTATTCTATTTTCAGGAATAATTTTACTTAAATATAATTTTTCTGATTTTGTTCTCTGAATGAGTTTCTATGCATTCGAAAGAGTTTGGTAACTATCCAAAATTTCTATTTTCGGAATATAAATGTGTTTGTTACGACTCATAATTTTTTTTGTAAATTAGAATTTCTTTTAATTTTATAATTTTATAATTTTTTTCTTTTCTCTTTTATTTTTTTTCTTCTTCCTTCTCTTCTTCTTCCTCTAGCCAGTTGTTGGCCTTAGGGGAGCCTTGGTGAGGTTGAGCCTCGCCCAGCCACAGTGAAGCTCACTAAGGGCTGGCGAGACTCCAGCAAAGCTCTGGTGACCGACTAAGGGAAGAAGAAGAGAAAGAAAAAAAGAAAGAAAAGATAAAAAATTGTTTGGGTTTGATTCTGGAGTTATTCACAGGGATAAAAAAGCAACTTTTTTTTTTCCATCTTAATTCTGTTCTAAGTCTATTCATGGAAACAAAAATGTTACCAAATAGGTTTCTATTTTTTTTTTTTTTTGGTTATGGGAAACAAAAGAATATTAGGAGGCACTATTTGACATGTTTCTGAACAGGTTGTGAGGTTATCAAATCAAAGAGTAAAGCTTTGAAACTTTACATGCATTCAATAGAAACACCAATGAATAAATTTCATGTTTCAAGAATTTGAAAAGAGTGACTTTAATTTTACTAAAATGATGAAATTAGTTCACAAATCCCAAGAAGACGAACTTTAGGGTTTGGGTGCAAATTGATTAATGAACGCTGGTCAAACCCAAAGAAAATCCGAATCAACTTCGATTTTAATGAAACTAACGTCAAGTAAAAGATTAAGAAGCTTGCTTCAACTTCCATATTTTGAGAATTTTCAAAGAAAGACATTAATTGCCTCAAAATCAAGAAAACACGTTAAAGTTTTCTAAGAAAGATCTGGGCGCGGAAGGATTTGGCGTTTTAATCAGATCCATTTTAATACCATAATGTTCTTTGATTTTAATGGAATTATTGTCAAATGAAAGATTGGAATTGTATCAAAGTAGCGTGGGCAATCGGAGAGCTCTCCTCTCTCGTCACGTAGAGCTTTGTCTACCTTCTATGGTAGTTTTCTTCTGGCTTTTTCACCTCAACCCTAATCCCCATCAATAACCCCTCATTTCCGTCCATCTACCTTTAATTGCTCCATCAATTCGCCTTTCTCAGGCGAATTTGTGCTTCGTCGTCTTCTTTCTCTTCATTATGGTACCTCCAACAAACTAGCCGGCATCAATTCCCGCCGTCTAATTGCTTGCATGTTTCGGCTTCTTCACAATCGGCTTTGACGGTGCATCAATTCAGTGGTTTTCGACCTATGACTTTCCAGGTTTTTCATTTCTCCTTGTCAGTCTTCCTTTCTACACCTCGTTTATTCTGTTGGATGATGAGTTGCTCGTGGTATGGTGTCGCCTTCCTCCTGCTCCAATTAGATTAGGGTGTTATTGAGTTCGGTCGGTTCAAATGGCTTCAGATGATCAAGAAGGGTCCTCACGATTAGCTGCCCTGTGTCAAAGACTGGGTCACCTTTGCTCTGAACAAGAACTAGAGATCTGGGATGAAGAACCCCCATTTGAAAGGTTGCAGGAATGCCGGTTAATTTTAGTTGGCAATATCTTCTATAACCCATCTATTAATCTTCAAGCTTTCCAAAGTACCATGAAGCGGCGTGGCGGACAAACCAAGTAGAGATTTCCCAGTGAGATGTTGGCTTGTTTATAGCAAAGTTCAAGTCAGAGGCCGAGAAATAAAGAATAATTGACGGTGGCCCTTGGTTGTTCTCAGGCCATTTGGTTAATTTTAAGCCTTGGATACCCAACACGCCTTTACACTGTTATGATTTTACTCATTGCGCTTTCTGGCTGCAAGTTTTTAGCTTACCTTTGGAATGGAGTACTGAACAACTTATTAGAAAGGCAGTTAATCAGGTTGGTAACGTTATTGAAGTTATCAGATACAAAAGAGGGCTCAGCCTTAAGAGCTGGAAGAGTCAGGGTCGACATCAACTTGCAGGAACCCTTAAAGACTGGAAAACTAATTCGCATAGATGGGAAAACTTTATGGCTAGATTTTAGATATGAACGATTATCGCATTTATGCTATTCTTGTGGGAAACTGGGGCATTATGCTATGTATTGCAAAGACTACCCTTATGAAGAAGCACAGCTAGACGACATAGACAAAATGGCCTATGGCCAATGGTTACGGGCCGAGGTTAGAGAGCATAGTCCTTATTGGCAAACGTTTTATAACCCTCAGGATAAAACAAAGCAGATTGATGAGATTGTACCTGAAACCCCCCTGCCCTACAGCCGACTATCCCTCTACTACCCCCAATAGCAACTGTTGAAACAACTCCCAAATTGACACCTGCAACTCGTAATAGGCCCTTAGTTGAAGTGACTCGCTAGCACTCCCATCTAACGGATTTAGTACATGGGGCTCCGTTAACTATTGATTTGGTTCCTGCATCAGCAAAATTAAAAGCAATTCAAACTCAACCCATGGATATGCAGCAACAAAAACAGCGAAAGACTACCAGAACTATCACTACAATGGGCATAGCCAAAAAACAGAAAATGTTTTCTCCCTATGAGATGCGGAACTTAGCCTCCTCGGACTTCGAGGATACTCAACTCATGGAAACTCCAGTATATGCAGCAGAAGAGGTGGCACAATGGGCGTTGGTGGCTAGCCCTAAACAGCCACCCACATACAAATGAAGTTAATCTGCTGGAACTGTCAGGGTTTGGGCAATCCCCTGACAGTTCAAGTTCTCAAGGCCTTAACAGCCAAGGAAAAGCCCGACTTGGTTTTCCTAATGGAAACTAAGAATAATGAACCAGTGATCCAACGTTTGCAGCACCGTCTACACTTCCAAAGTGCTTTTGTTCAAAACCCAGTTGGTCTGAAAGGGGGTCTGGCGACTCTTTGGAATGACCGCTTAACATTAAACATAGTTCACTCTTCGAAGGACTATTTCGACATGATCTGCCGAGACTTGATTTACGACAGAACGATGCGCATTACCTGTCTCCATGCCCCCTCATCCTACTATAATCGACAGTTGTTATGGGAAGAGCTAAGAACGATCAACAACTCCAACACTTTGCCTTGGATATGTGCCGGAGATTTCAATGACATTATCTACCCATGGGAAAAGGTTGGCAAGCGACCATCAGCTTCATATCGTCTCTTTTTCCTTTAGAGCCGTCATTAATGACTGTGCCCTAATGGAATTAGAAAGCAAAGGTTGTGCTTTCACTTAGATGAATAATAGAGCGGGGGATGAATTAGTCAAAGAATGTTTAGATCGGGTAATGTGTACGCTAGAATGGCGACTGTTATATCCTGAGGCTGAAGTATTCTCTTTGCCGGCTATGGGTTCTGACCATAGTCCCTTACTCTTATCCACAACAGCACCTACTAGAAAATGCAGAAGGTCTTTTGTCTTTGAGGCTTTTTGGAACCAGGATCGAGAATGCCAAGCGATCATCTATAATGCATGGAACTCAGTTCAGGTAAGTCATCCTACTCTACTGCACAAACTACATGTTGTTTCTATGGCTTTAGAAGGCTTGAGTCGCTCAAAATTTCACAACGAACACTTGCGGGTAAATACCTTACACCAACAACTTCAGTTGATCACCAATAGACCACATATTAACGGCAATGATAAAGAGGCAGCCTCTATTATTCGTGATGAAATTAGAAGATATGGTAGCAAGAAGAACAGTTTTGGGCTATGCAATCCAGAATCAATTGGTTGCGATGGGGCAACAAGAATACTAAATTTTTTCACGCAACTACCATCCAAAGACGCCAAAGAAACATGATTACTATGTTACAAGATGTTAATTAGGAATGGGTGCGGGATCCTCAAGCCCTCAGGGAGATGATGACTGATTTCTTCTCAAATTTATATACATCAGGGGGGTATCGAGACTACGGGCCTATTTTGAATCAATGTCCTACACTTGTCTCACCAGAAATGAATGACCAATTAACCGCTTTGGTCACTCTCGAAGAGGTGCACAGGGCAACTTTCCAGTTGGGGGCTTCGAAAGCCCTAGGCCCGAATGGTTTGAACGGACTTTTTTATCAGACACATTGGGATATTATTAAGGATGACATTCTGATGTCAATGCGAGATTTCTTTAATTCAGGAGTGCTGCCTCGCAATCTAAATAGAACCATTATTGCTTTGATTCCCAAAACCAATCACCCTAAAAGACTGGATCAGTATAGGCCCATCAGCCTATGCAACTATGCATATAAAATCATTTCAAAGGTTATCGCTAATCATCTTAAACCATGTCTATCTGATCTTATCTCTAAGGAATAGGCTACTTTTGTAAGTGGACGACAAATCCAAGACAATATTTTGATCGTTCAGGAAGTTCTTCATCAATTCAAGACTAGGAAGTGGAAGCAAAAGTACAAGGTACTGATTAAGACATACATGCAAAAGGCATATGATTGAGTTGAGTGGGATTTCCTTAGAGATTATTTACTTAGATTGGGTTTCCACCCAAGGTGGGTTATTTGGGTGATGCAATCCATCACTACCCCATCCTTTAGTGTATGCTCTAACGGTGAATAGCTACCTTACTTTCAGTCATCAAGGGGACTCCCTCAAGGTGATCCACTATCCCCTTACATTTTTATCTTACTGGCGAACGTTCTTTCAACCCTGATTAACCAAGCAGTCAAAGTAGGCCATCTCAAAGGGCTCACGCTATCCAAGTCATGTCCGACTCTCTCACATCTTTTTTTCGTTGATGACTTGGTATTTTTCCTAGATGGTACAATTAATGAATGTCAGAACCTTGCTAACATCTTGAACCAATATTGCATAGCCACGGGACAGGTCATCAATAGGAACAAATCTGGAATGTTTTTTTTAGTAAATATTGCCCTTTGAGACTGCAGGAAAATTTGGCAAGGGAATTTAGAATTCCGGTGTTGCAACGATATGGCAAATACTTGGGTATACCTTCGGATTGGGGACGATCAAAACGAGAAATGTTTTCTTGGATATTAGGGAGAGTAAATGCAAAATTGGAAGGTTGGAAAGAACGATTACTATCTAAAGGGGGAAAATAAATCCTACTTAAATTTGTTGTGCAAGCTATTCCTCAATATGCTATGTCTCTCTTCAAGCTTCTTCTATCTCTTTGTAAAGTGCTTGAACAGAGAATTTCTAGCTTTTGGTGGAAGAATGACAAGAGCAAGACATGAGTGCATTGGCAGAAATGGGATGTGCTAAAAACTACCAAGAACAATGGGGGTCTTGGTTTCCAAGACCTAATAGCTTTTAACAGGGCAATGCTTGGCAAGCAAGCATGGCTATTAATTCATCAACCTCTCTCTTTGTGGAGTCAGATTTTTAAGGAGCTTTATTTTCATTCACAAAACTTTCGAACAACGGATAAAGGGTCTCGCCCATCCTGGGGCTGGCAGAGCCTTCTTATTAGTAGAGAGGCCATCATACCTAATGTCAGATGGTTTGTTGGTGATGGCAAAAACATCAAGATACGTGAGGATAGGTGGCTACCTATAGGAATTATAAGCGGACTTATTGACCTTTATCACCAATCCTGGAACCTTCCCATTATCAAATAGTTTTTCGATGATCAAATCATCAATGAAATCCTTAGACTTCCTATCAGACCACATTATGCTTCTGATCAGTTAGTCTGGACAGCAACAAAGCATGGTCTTCACACAGTGAAAAGTAATTACAATTCTATCATCAACACAACAAGCAAACTTAGAAATCATCAAGCCTCCACATCATTCCAGCCTCCCAGAATACTCTGGCGACGAATATGGACTATGCAAACAGCACCAAAAATTCGCATCTTCTTATGGTCAGCATGCCAAAACTCACTTGCAACAAAAGCAACTTTGTTTCATCAACACATCACCCCTGATCCTATATGTAATCTCTGCAATCAACATGCACAGGAAACCCTAGAACATCTATTTTTCTTTTCTTCATGGACTAGGGGAGTCTGGAGTCATCCTGATCTCAATGTACTGATCACACCTCATTCAGTTCATCGCCTTAATGCATGGATCACAGCAAGAGTAAAAGCACAGAACACCTTACCTAGACTAGAGACTATTGCGCATGTATTATGGCAGATCTGGTGTGGCCGCAATAACTTCATCTTCAGACAGAGCATCGCCGTTGCAGACGCCATTACACAGACCCGGATCTACAAAATCTCCACTCCCAGGCGTCAGCAAACAGAGCATTCTGCTCTCAACCTAGCACACTTATGGAGACCCCCTAATCGCGGAACCCTGAAATGCAACATAGACGAGGCTTACAAGCCAGGCAGTCAAACAGGATCTATGGCGTGCATAAGTCGAAATCACAAAGGCATACTTACTGACATTTTTACCAGAGGATTCCCAGTCGTCTTTACGCTTCAATCGGAGGTACAATCACTTAGCTTAACGCTCCATCATTTGCTGCACCAAGGCCTCAACAACGAACATCTGGTGATTGAATCGGACTGCCTGCTCTTGATTGAAACGGTGAACGACAGAAGAACGCCACCGTGGGAAGAACACATGCTGTTTGCTGAGGTCAACGATTTGCTTTGCTCTTAACCTAACTTGTAGCTTCGATACTGTAGACGGGAGGCAAATGGAGCGGTTGACTGGGCTGCTAAGGCCCATGGCAAATTGGACCTGGCCCGTAACTAGAACATTTTCCCCCCTTTTCTTCTACTGGACCTTGTGTACGCGGATGCATTATCTTCTGGTTGTACTTTCTCAACGTTTTAAATATATCCTTTCTTTTTTACCAAAAAAAAAAAAAAGAAAGATTGAAATCATATCTAAAATTTTCATTAAGAAAGCATTCAAAGATTTTCATCACTAACATTTATAAAAATCCAAGAGTTACCGAAGGTCAGTTATGTAAAAACAGTTTTCAGAATCCCCTGCAACTTTGTGATGATAGTAAAAAATGCCAAATGAGCTTCGTTTGATATGAAAATATTACACATTATAGATCTAAGTGAAATCTATAATTTTTATGAGGGAAGTATCTTCATATTTGAAACACGTGATTTTATAAAAATCGAATAACACATGAAAGTCAATATGGAAAACCAATTTTCAGAAGCGAAAACGTCTAGTTGAGGGCCAATCGTGCCTACCAAATGACTTTCAATTTTTATGAAATTTGTATATGATGTAGACCTGGATGTGATAAACAAAACTCACGAAGACATCGATCCAGAATCGCATCACAAAAAATCATAGAAAATCAACAAGTCAGTAAAGTCGATCAGAACAGAACAACAAATAGAATCATGTCACTATTTCAGATTCACGACATATGTTTTGAAGCAAGTTCAACCTAGCAAAACAAGGTCCGATCAGTTCGACCAAAACAAAAGAGGTCCGATTGGAGCTCATAATATATCTAATCGAAGCTCAACATGTGTTCTACAAGTCTCTAGAGCACATCTTTACAAAATATCATAGTTTCCAAGCTCATATCATAACTTGAAACAAAACTGTTCAAAAATGCATACGAATTTCCAGAGCACAAAATCATTCATGATCAAGCAATCAATTAATCCTTCATCGATTCAGTTCATCTAACGATAATTTCTAAACATTCATTGGCATCCATAAAGTGAATCCTAGCCCCGATCACCTTAGGTGATCTCGCTTCATTAGATTCAAGGATTAGAGAACTATTCCTTGATCGTTAACTTCATCAAGCTCAAAAAGCTATTTAGCCAACAGATCTACTTCATGTCATGGCCAAAGAAGCTTGTCAATATGTGAACAAGTTTAGTGGAGTTTAGAGTGAGAATAAGATCAAGTAACCGCAAAACGAACTTAAGCTAAAGATGAGAGAAGATTGTTGATGATCCGGCTAGAATCGAAGGAGTTCCGGCCATCAAAACTTTGGGGACACATCTAGGATCATCATCGCACCAATTGGGACATCAACGAAGGTTGCCAAACTGCCAAACCGATCGGCTAAAGCCACCAAATCAAGATCTAGCGAAGAACATGTGAATCAGCTTGAAGAGATTATTACTGTCAATCATGGATGTTTGGCAAGGGATGGTCGTGTCGGAGCTTGCGATTGGACAAAGGAGCTTCTGGTTATGATCGACGGTGAGCTGGTATGTCAGCAAGGGGCGGCGATCGACTAGCAAGCGTCAAGCAAGGCTTCGGCCTCCTTGCTTGCGAGAGAGAGTTTTAGTGAAAGAAAGTAGATATGAAATTGTGAGCCCCTCCTCAAATTTTGGAGGAAAAATGCACATATACTCCCTCCTTAGATGAGATTTTAACCCTTGGTTTGATTTAAGGGCTAGGATTTGATTTCTCAAGATAAGACAAAAAATGCTTAATGGCTAAACTTTATTAAGACTAGAGGGAAATTAAGCACACTTCATATTGGATTAGTGATTAATCAGGGGGTATTTTGGTAATTTCCTATCTCAAAGGTAATTTTGTAATTTTATACAAAAAAGGATTGGAGGGTTAGCCAAAAGGCTGGCCACCTTGTGGTGGTCGTTGGTCATGTTGGCCAAAAATGTGTTCGAGTCCTAATCATAATGAATTCTTGTCCAATTAAAAAATAAATTGGCTAATTGAAAAGAAATAATCCAGATTCGACCCAATTAAATCAATTGAAATTTTCAACAACATCTCAATTGTTCAAGAAGTGTTGCATCAAATGAGGATAAAGAAGAGGAAAAAGAAAAACATATGACAGAGTGGAATGGGACTTTCTTCAAATGAGTATGTTACAGATGGGATTTTGTGACCAGTGGGTTCATTTAATCATGCAATGTGTGTCAACGGTTACTTTTAATGTGAAAGTAAATGGAGAGCCAACGGAGTATTTCTCACTGACACAGGGGATTAGACAAGGAGATCCATTATCCCCCTATCTATTCATATTGATAGCCAATTTCTTGGATGATGCACAAAGCAATAGAGGATGGAAGTATTAAAGGGATCAAATTGAACAGGAATTGCCCAACTCTTTCTCACTTGCTGTTTGCTGATGATGCTATCTTCTTCATGGATGGGATGGTTAGAGAATGTCAAAGTTTGGCGGCTGTCCTAGATCAATACTGCTATGCGACAGGGCAGGCAATTAATCTGAACAAGTTAAGCATTTTCTTCAGCACTGGCTGTCCACCAGCTTTGAAGGAGAATATGGCCCAAGAAATGCGAGTGCCAAGCATTGAAAGGATTGGGAAATACCTAGGGATACCATCCGAATAGGGTCAAACAAAAAAAGAAATGTTTGCGTGGATTCTGGCAAGAGTAAACATGAAGCTAGAGGGATGGAAAGAGAAATTCTTGTCTAAAGCTGGGAAAGAAACCTTGATTAAAACTGTTGTGCAAGCATTGCCACAATATGCAATGTCCATCTTGAAGATACCTATCTCAGTTTGTCGAGCTATTAAACAAAGAATCGCAGCATTCTGGTGGAAGCATAATGAAGCTAAGAAAGGCATGCACTGGAAGAAATAGGAGGTTCTAAAGTCCATAAGAGACAAATGAGGTTTAGGTTTTAAAGATTTAATTACCTTAAACAAAGCATTGTTGGGAAAGCAGGCATGGCGATTATCCCAATCACCCTTAGCATTATGGAGTAAGATCCTAAGAGGTATATACTTTCCTAATGGGAACTTATGGAAAGCAAAAAGAGGCCAAAGACCATCTTGGGGATGGCAGAGCATCCTAATGGGACGGGATGCCATCGAACCAGGAACACGATGGACTGTGGAAGATGGGAAATCCATTAATATTTGACAAGATCACTGGTTACCACAGGGTGTGATAGGAGGCCCCGAGAATAAAGAAGATCCTCAAATGGTGGCTGAATTAATTGATGAGGAAAAAAGGGAGTGGAAAGAACCGGTGTTGCACCATCTTTTTTAAAGAAGAATTGTTAATGAAATCCCGTCTATACCTATCACCGTGCAGCCTAAGACAGATCAATTGATTTGGACAGGAAACAACAAGGGGAATTACACAGTCAAAAGCGGTTATAACAGTGTGTATGACAAATCCATTCAGCAAGACAAAAACAGGGCATTAACATCATACCAGCCACCCCGAGCCCTATGGACAAGACTATGGCACCTTTCAATTCCCTCCAAATTAAAAGCTTTCCTGTGGAGCCTATGTCAAGATGCTATCCCAACAAAAGAGAAACTCTATCATAGAAGCATCTTACCTGATCGGCTATGTCTGCTCTATTCCAAATGCCTTGAGACAGTCGAGCATTTATTCTTCTTCTGCAAAAAAATCAAAAGTGTATGGTCAGATCCAAGATTAAACCTCAATACCAGTACACGCTCAGCCACTAGAATGGACAAATGGCTGGCGGAATTTTTCGAAGCAAAGCTACACTCACCGGACGCAGGGTTAGTGGCGAAGGTGCTATGGCAGATTTGGAAACACCGAAACAACCAGATTTTCCAAGACAAAAAGCCATAACCCAAGGCCATCATCGTGACCACCCTAGCATAAAATCAAAGCTTCAAAAGATAGAATCAAAGCAAGAGAGATGAAAAGGCAACAACGTTGAACTCACCTACGAGATGGACAGCGCTGGAAGGCCGAGATTTGAAGTTGAATGTCGACTGTTCGTGGGTGGAAGGAGTATCACCCAGCTCGATTGCTGGTATTTTAAGAGATTCCAATGGCGTAATCGTTGAGGGCTTCGTCAAAGACATCCATGCTTCATCACCCTTGCAGGCGGAAACCCTAGCTATGCTCCATGGATTGCGTCTGCTGAAACAGAAGGAAGATACTCACGTGGGGAAAGTACACGAACCGAAGAAGAGTTTAGTTTGTGAAAGCGACTACCACACGGTTGTGGAAGCTATTCTGGGCCAAACAGAAGAGTCATGGGCTGTGAAAGACTTGATCCAGGAATGTAAACAGGTTTTGGCCCAACTGCCTCATGTAAGTGTAGTCTATTGCTCGAGAGGTGCAAATCACGCCGCAAATTGGGTAGCAAAAGCTTTCCGCCTAAAAACCCTCCCCTCAACATGTAAGCGCGAACCTTCGCAAGCCCTTTGGAATATTTTATGCTTCGATTTCAACTTGTCCTATCCATGTAATTCTCATTTTAAAGAATGAAATGAAAGCACTACTTTCGACCCCAAAAAAAAAACATCTCAATTGATTTAAATTGGTCTAATTATCTCATGAATGACATCAATTGTGCCCAAATTTAATGGGCATGCAAATTGAGACTTCCTAACCAATTAACGCAATTTTCGTAATTCCCATTTCCAATTGCCAAATTGATAGCATTGAATTTAATTGATATAATGAAATATCAATTGATTTGATCAATTGAACCTAGGATGGCCTAATGCATTCAAATTGACATTTACATGATGATATGGATTAGGCACTAAAATGAAATTGAAGTTCAATGGTCAAATTGAACCTCAATTTATCAAATTAAATCTTGGTCTAGAATGGGTCAACTTGAATTACATTGATTGAAGCTCATTAGCTTGAATTTTCAAAGTTCAAGTAAACTAAATCCATCAAATTGAAATGCTCCCTACTAAATTTGACAAAACCGATTATGGATTTGGATTATCACTAAGAGAAGCAGTTCATTAAGAGTGAAATATCTCATACTATGAAGAACTCATCAGGACCCCTAATTAGGGCTAAGAAAGGAAATTTTCATCTCGTCATGCCAAACTTTAAAATTGGTTCAATGTAAGTGTGAAATGACCTCAAGATCAAACGTTGTGAAGGAAACTAAATTAAACTATGATTAGAAAGAATTAATTTTATTTTTGGCCGATTATGAATCTAAATCTGCAAAAATTGTAAAAATAGAATCTTAATCGATTCTGGGAAATTTTTGTGGGCAAAGTAAAATTGGGGTTAAAATAACAAGATTTGTAGATTTTTGATTTTTTTTGTTAAAGGATTGACTAAAAGTCAACATTTTAGTTATTAATCAATAAAAAAAGTCAATTGGGACTAGTTGAAAATTCTGCTTAAAAAGCCAAATTTTGACTTAGGATTGACTTTTTTGGTCGAAGGGTTGATAAAAAAAGTGAATTCCAAAGTCATGTTTTGACTTTTTGAGATTTTAATGAATATGACAAGGCCAATGAAATAAAAATGAAAAACGACACTCTTTGCTTAAGAAATAGGCTCTGTCATGATCGAAAACTTTTATCTTAAGATTTTATCATTGGTGACCATCGACTAAAAAAATGTGTCAACATTACTTCATTTAATTTTATTACTTTTTAAAGCTTAAACATGTGAACTCTATACAACATTGATAGACAAATCTACACGTTGTCTTTTCACAAATTATATAGAGACTACATAATATCCCAAACTCTGACGTAAAAATTAAATTATATACCTTTTGCTTTGTTTTACTTGAATTGCACAGTCCCAGTGTTCTGTTTCATCAAAGCGAATCCTACCGAAGGAACTTGATCCGTTTATAAGCCAAGCTGCAAATAATCCAATTGTATATAAAGAGTTGAGCGCGTCTAGATATATTCATCTTTACATAAGCACTCCATTAAAACACCGACAAGTAATAAATTTATGCTGCATATTCTTTTCCATATTAGAAAATACCATCTCTCTCCTTGGTGGTTGCAGAGTCTAGCTTGTGCCTCCGATTTGAGTATGTCTAGATCTACTCATCTTTGCATATGCACTCCATTGAAACACCGACGCGTATTCTTTTCCATATTAGAAAATATGCCCATTAAAACCCCATCTCTCTCTCCTTGGCGGTTGCAAAATCTGGCTTGTGCCTCGGATTTGAGCTGGTCTAGATCTACTCATTTTACATAGACACTCCACTTAAACATCGACGCATGCCCACTAAAACCCCATCTCTCTCTACCTAGTGGTTGCTGAGTCTCGCTTGTGCCTCAAATTAGTGGCAGCGGAATCTTATCTTCTCTACAATGGAAGAAGCAAGATCCATGTGGGACAAGAACACGATGAGAAAGTGGAGGGGCAAATTTCGTCTGTGGTTAATGAATTTCGGTGATATTTACAATTAGGTCACTGCACTTTGATACTTTCACTCTATCCATTAAAATTTCAACTTTTTTGCAATTCGTGTACTTTGACCCAAATACACACACTTCTCATACGAATTGGTGATGTGACGCTGTGTGTCCTCTCTAGCCATCTGTTCCCTCCATCAACAATTCGTCCAAAAATTGGTGAGATTCCAATCAGGTTCATCAAATTGAAAGTTCAGTGCATTTTTTATAGAAATAAATCAAACTTTAGATCATTGCCAGTTTGCTTTCAAATTTTTTTGGCCACATAAATTAGTAATTTGCTACTTTAGATCTATAGATTTTAGCTTTTTAGAAATTTCAAATTCATTGTTTGCTAATTTT
Source organism: Eucalyptus pauciflora (assembly GCA_007663325.1). Classification (NCBI taxonomy): domain Eukaryota; kingdom Viridiplantae; phylum Streptophyta; class Magnoliopsida; order Myrtales; family Myrtaceae; genus Eucalyptus; species Eucalyptus pauciflora. The sequence continues at coordinate 1,316,685 of VMYD01000352.1, read as the reverse complement.
TTTGCCTACCTCAAGGTCGATTCAATAGGTATAAAAGTCATGTGACGGGGGTGGCAAGGTGACTTAAACAATGTAATCTTTAAATGAAGTTGTCTGGCTAGATTTGAGTTCGGCCTGAATTGGATCAGCCATGAATAAATTGCATTGTATTACATGAATTAGACAGGTTAATATGAGTTAATTAAGTCAATCTAGTCCAAATCCAAAGGTGACCCAATCCAATTTTGACATCGTCCTTCCGTGTGCCATCTTTGAGCCAAGATAAACTAATCATCTTATGATCAATTGTGCCGAAGAAACAACAAATAGGACACAATTCCATATAAATCAGAGTGCAGAGTGGTCCGTATGATGTATCTACCTCCTAAACAAAATTATATGGACCTAGATTATGTGAACTAGCTCCGTCTCAATCATTGAGCATTGTAACCACCAAATTGAACCCACATGATTTGATGATTGAGATTAAAGTGCATACAATAATCACTATAATCTCCTGGAAAGAAAATATGGTTTTCATCTTACAGCATTTCTTTCTGATTCTATGAATTAGATTGCTGGCTACTTTTCATCAAAAAGTTGTGATTGTTTTAGGATATAATTGCATATATGTCATATTGTAAAAGCACTTGGCAATCTCTCTTTTTTCTTGTTTATCAAATGAAAATCTCATTCATTTATCGTAATCAAGTATGAGAGGAACATAAAAAGCTTCCAAGCAAGGCAAATCCCAAAAGGGTTGCAAAACAAAACAAAACCTAAAAAAATAAAAGAGTATGACTTGCAGCTCTAAGAATGTTCTCATCTCAATAGATCAGATCTGTTACAGATAAAGAAATAATCAGCAACTAATCACTAGAACTGTTAATGACAGACACATGCCAAGATTTTTTCCCTCGAGAAACTATGGCTTGTAGTGTGCACCTAGGTTTGGCGTCCTCAATACCATCACTATATGAAGACAACAACAACAATAATAATAACAATAACATGCTGAATCTCCATGGATCAAACGCTTCTAAGAAACTCCCATATCTATGTTTAGATTGAGAGAAAAAGCTCCCAAATTTAGATCTACACCTAAATCGGAAGAGGAGAGCTTCCGCTAAATCTTGGAGAAGTCATAAAATCACTCTCGAGCATCTTGCTAGTTGAGCAAGTGACGACGTTCTCACAAAATTTGCAATTACAAGCAGGTTTATTTACTATAAAGAGCAAAGGAAAACAACCACTATTACGTAAAAATTAATTTATGTAATCTAGTTCGAACTTAAATACATTATAAAAGTGTCTAGTATCATTTTATAAATAAAATTTCCAAATTGATCTTTGCATCCCAAATACTTGTTGTAATTATGGTTAATGGATCAATGAAAGCCAATAATTATGATACGTCTTTTCTATTCACGTATCTCTTTTGGATTAATGTATTTCCTAATCTTTTCTGTTCACGTATCTATTGATTTCATGAATTTCCTAGATTCATGTATCTTTCAGTTCATGTATTTATTGAGTTCATGAATCTCTTGGATTCATGTATCTCTTTATTCATGAATCTCGTGGATTCACGCGTCTATTTAATTCATGTATCTCTTTAGTACATGAACCAAAAAGCTCTATAAATAGATATGAGAATAGAGCTTCTTTACGGTTTTTGGTTTTGGTTTTTTCCAACTCAATTCCAAAAAGCTTTGAAATACTTTCTACTCTTCTGTTTTTTTTCTGAGTGTGCTGGTTCAATTGAACGGTTCGATTGAGTCTTGTGTGCATAGTGCTGATCCAAACAGGTTCGGGGTGTTGTATCTTGGGAGGCATAGTTCGTGAATCTGCGGGGCACCTTTAGCAGGAACTAATCGCCTTAAGGAGATTCGGATATCCGTACCTCACATCCAATTTTATATTCTGATTACAACAAACATTGTGTATTTTCTGGATTATTTCCAACAATCTTAAGGTGATTATATTACTCACTGTGTTTGTTGTTCTTGTCAGATTATTGAGATGGCTGAAAACAATCAAGTGCCCTTCAATGTCCCGAATGTTTCAGGAGACGTTCCTTTGGTCAATTCGACCGTTGCTATGGAAGATGTTCAACCCTCAGGGTCTGAATTTGTAGCAGCTTATGCTACGGGCCCTTGGGCTAACACCAATTTTGGTGGTGCGGGTACAAGTCATTTGACTAGTATACCCGGGACTGTTTTTCAGAACAGTACAAGCCAAATGGCTTTTGGCTCCGTTTTTGGAGGGGTAGTTCAACGAACTTTGCCGACTGTGATGGCAACACCTTCAGTTACAGCTAATGAGAAACCGAAGAAATTCACCGGAGTGGGCTTTAAACAGTGGCAGCAGAAGATGTTCTTCTATATGACCATGCTCAATCTGACGAAATATTTATCGGAGGTGTGCCCGATAATTAGTCCAGATGAGCAAGATGTCACGACGCTCGATGCGTTGGAGGCTTGGAAGCATGGGGACTTCTTATGCCGAAATTATATCCTTAATTGTTTAGTGAATTCTCTTTATAATGTTTATTGTAATATTGAATATGCTAAATAGTTATGGGAGTCCTTAGAGAAGAAATACAAGACTGAGGACGCTGGCACCAAGAAAATTGTGGTTGCCAAATTCTTGGACTATAAGATGGTGAATTCTAAATCTGTCATGAGTCAGGTTCAAGAATTGCAATTAATTCTGAGTGACATCTCTACCGAGGGAATGATTCTTAGTGAATCATTCCAAGTGGCGGCTATGATTGAGAAAATGCCTCCGGGCTGGTCAGACTTCAAAAATTATTTGAAGCACAAACGGAAGGAGATGAGCCTTGAAGATCTCATTTTGCGCCTCAGAATCGAGGAGGACAATAGAAGGAGTGCGAACCATTTGTCTGAGCTAAAGGCCAACATTGTGGAATCTTCCAAATCCCAGCAAGATAGAAAAAGGAATATGTCTTTTCAAGGAAAAGGCAAGCAGAAGGAACAGTTCTAGAAATTTCAAGGGACGTGTTTTATATGCAACAAGCCTGGCCATCGTGCTAAGGATTGCAAGAAGCGCCCGAAAAAAGGCAAGAACGATGGTGCAGCCCAGCAACTGAATTTGATAGAACATGACAACTTTGGAAGACTGTCTGCTGTGGTAATGTCTGAAGCATCCCTGGTGTCCAACACTAATGGCTGGTGGCTAGACACAGGTGCCACAAATCACATTTGTGCAGACAAACACATGTTCTCATCTTATGAGAAGGCTGAAGAAGATAAGAAACTTTATATGGCGAACTCTGCATCTGCAAAGATTGTCGGAAGAGGAAATGTGATCTTGAAGTTTACATCTGGTAAGGAGGTCGCCCTGCTGGACGTGCTGCATGTACCAGAGATTCGGAAAAACCTAATTTCTAGCCCTATACTTGTCAAGAAGGGTTTCAAAGTTGTATTTGAATCTGACAAATTTGTACTTTCTAAAGGAGGGATGTATGTGGGGAAATGGTACTTGTGTAATGACCTGTTTAAGGCCAATGTGGCTGTCATTGATGTAAACTCAAAGTATGTGTACCCCAAGACTATTAATAAAGAAATGTCTTCAGTTTACACTGTTGTGTCTCCTTATCTATGGCATGGTAGATTAGGACATGTAAACTATGGTACAATGAAAATAATAGCAAATTTGGGGTTAATTCCAAGATTTGAGTTGGATGCCTGTTACAAGTGTGAGACTTGTGTTGAGGCCAAGTTTGCTAAGAAACCTTTCAAATCCGTTGAAAGAACAAGTGAACCTCTACAATTAATCCATAGTGATCTATGTGATTTAAAATTTGTAGAAAGTAGAGGTGGAAAGAAGTACTTCATCACATTTGTGGATGACTGTACTAGATTTTGCTATGTTTATTTACTAACTAGCAAAGATGAGACTATGAGCATGTTTGTCAAGTATAAAAATGAAGTTGAAAACCAACTTGATAAACGAATCAAAGTGCTTAGGTCTGATAGAGGAGGATAATACAGTTCAATCAAGTTCAAAGAGTTTTGTGCTAGTTTTGGAATAATTCTCCAAACGACTGCACCTTATACTCCACAACAAAATGGAGTTGCTGAACGATTGAACATGACACTAAAGGAGATGGCTAATGCCATGTTTTTGAGTTCAGGTTTACCTCAGAACTTGTGGGGGGAGGCAGTTTTAACTGCAAATTATATTCTTAATAAAATACCCCACAAAAAGACAGGTAAAACTCCATATGAGTTATGGAATGGAAAGTTGCCATCCTACAATTTTCTAAAAGTATGGGGGTGCTTGGCCAAGGTGGCAATTCCTCCTCCTAAACAAACTCGGTTGGGACCTAAAACGGTGGATTGCATATTCATCGGTTATGCTCAAAATAGTAGCGCATATAGATTTTTGGTTCACAAATCTGAAAATGCGGAAATCCATGTCAATACAATCCTAGAATCAAGGGATGCTGAATTTTTTGAGGATATATATCCTGCAAAAAGAAATCAAGGAGAACTTTCTCAGAAAAGGCTTAGAGAATCGGAATCTGAGAATGATGAAGTTGTGACTCAAGAAGCCGAACTTCGAAGGAGTAAAAGGTCTCGAATTGAAAAATCTTTCGGACCTGATTTTATAACATACATGTTAGAAGGTGAGCCTCAAACATATAAAGAGGCAATGTCATCTCCAGATGCTCCTTTCTGGAAAGAAGCTGTTGACAATGAAATCCATTATATCCTTAGTAACCATACTTGAGAATTGGTTGATCTTCCACCTGGAAATAAACCAATTGGATGTAAATGGATATTCAAGAAAAAAACTAAAAGCTGATGGTTCCATTGATAAGTACAAAGCTCGGCTTGTAGCCAAATGGTTTAGACAAAAAGAGGGTCTTGACTACTTTGATACTTATTCAGTTGTCACAAGAATAACATCAGTAAGGATGTTGATTGCTATAGCTTCGCTATACAATTTGCAGATACATCAAATGGATGTGAAGACTGCATTCTTAAATGGTGATCTCGACGAGGAGATTTATATGGAACAACCTGAAGGGTTCAAGGTCAAAGGACAAGAACACAAAGTGTGTAGACTTGTCAAATCATTGTATGGACTTAAACAAGCTCCTAAGCAATGGCATGAGAAATTTGACTGGGTAATGATTCAAAATGGGTATAGAATCAATGAGTGTGACAAATGTGTGTACACTAAATCCACAACAGTTGGATATGTACTTATTTGTCTATATGTCGATGACTTACTAATTCTTGGAGATAACATTGAGGTCATCAAAATCACCAAGAACATTCTCAAGAAGAACTTTGAGATGAAAGATTTAGGTGTAGCGGATGTTATACTCGGCATCAAAATTCTAAGGAATTCTGATGGCTTAGGTTTAACACAATCTCATTACATTGAAAAGGTAATTGAGAGATTTAAAGGATTCGGCATTAAAGATGCAAACAATCATTTTCTTTCACACCTAACTTTAAGAAAGAACACTGGAAATAGTGTAAGACAGTTGGAATACTCTCAAGTAATCGGCAGCATCATGTATATCATGAATTGCACTAGACCTGATATTGCGTACTCAATAAGCAAACTGAGTAGATATACTAGTAACCCCGGTCACGAGCATTGGGATGCTTTGATGAGAGTCTTAGGATATTTGAAAAGGACAAAAGACTATGTTCTACAATATGGCAAATATCCAGCTGTTTTGGAAGGTTATTGTGATGCCAACTGGATTTCAAATTCTGATGAATCGAAATCAACTAGCGGATATGTGTTCACGCTAGGAGGTGCCGCAGTGTCATGGAAATCCTCTAAACAAACTCTAATAACACGCTCTACAATGGAATCAGAGTTTGTTGCTTTGGATAAAGTTGCTGAAGAAGCATAATGGCTTCGACAATTTTTAGAAGATGTTCCAGTGTGGCCAAAACCTATTCCTGCAATTTGCATACATTGTGATAATCAAGCGGCAATTGCAAGGGCACATAATGTGATTTATAACGGTAAGTCTAGACACATTCGTCGTAGACACAATACCGTAAGGCAGTTGCTCTCAAATGGAATAATTTCTTTAGACTTTGTAAAGTCAAAGGAAAATATTCCGGATCCGCTGACAAAAGGTTTGTCAAAAGAGCAGATAAACTGCGCATCGAGGGGAATGGGTTTAAGAGCCTTAACCCAATAAAGAGATTCCAGGGTGGAAACCTAACCTATGCGATTGGAGATCCCATGGACTAGGTTCAATAGGACAACGCAAATTTTGGAAACTCTAGTGTGAGCACTGTCTCCCATTCCTATGATGCAACAGTGCTTTTCTACAGCGTTATTAAGGGTACGCTATGTGTTTAATGATTCCTATAACTTGGGATGTAACATCCAAGTGAGATATGGTAGGCTATCTTTAAAAGGAATGCACCTATATGCGTGGAGTTGGCCGACTCTATGAAAATTTTAAATGCTTGATTTTCTAAAGCACGCATGAATCCCAAGAGGTTCAGGGCCGAAAGAACGAACACAACGAGAACCAATCTTAAATTGGAGGTACTCCGTGTGAGGTTTATTGTCTAGGCTTACACCAACAACTGGCGATTCAAGGCTTAGTCCATCGACTAGTTAAGTAAGTCCGATAGGATTTCACTAAAGAAGGTTCAAAGCGAAAGCTACCTATCTTGATGCGGTGTATTTCAACAGGCATGCTCAGATTCCTTCGAGCCAAAAAAAATGTTTTGTTGATCCATTAATGTGGGGGATTGTTGTAATTATGGTTAATGGATCAACGAAAGCCAATAATTATGATACGTCCTTTCTATTCACGTATCTCTTTTGGATTCATGTATTTCATAATATTTTTTGTTCACGTATCTATTGATTTCATGAATTTCCTAGATTCATGTATCTTTCAGTTCATGTATTTATTGAGTTCATGAATCTCTTGGATTCACGTATCTCTTTATTCATGAATCTCGTGGATACACGCGTCTATTTAATTCATGTATCTCTTTAGTACATGAACCAAAAAGCTCTATAAATAGATATGAGAATAGAGCTTCTTTACGGTTTTTGGTTTTGGTTTTTTCCAAGTCGATTCCAAAAAGCTTTGAAATACTTTCTACTCTTCTGTTTTTTTCTGAGTGTGCTGGTTCAATTGAACGGTTCGATTGAGTCCTGTTTGCATAGTGCTGATCCAAACAGGTTCGAGGTGTTGTATCTTGGGAGGCATAGTTCGTGAATATGCGGGGCACCTTTGGCAGGAACTAATCACCTTAAGGAGATTCGGATATCCGTACCTCACCTCCAATTTTATATTCTGATTACAACAAACAGTGTGTATTTTCTGGATTATTTCCAACAATACTATCTTGAGATAGGGCGAAATATGAATATTTCCAACGCCCCACAATCAGACCATCGTTGTTGAAAGTTATGATATCTTGGGATTGGGCTTCTTGACTGGGGCAAATTGGATTTTATTGGAAATCTCATGACGAGTACAACCCAATTCACATTCAACTTTGATGAAACTTTGATAGAAATATTAGACGTCTATGCTTCTCTTCTCTATCGTTCTTCGAAAAATTTCCATTCACTCCTCTATATTAGACAATCATAACTAAGTTTCAAAAGTCATGGGATGTTTTAAAACTAAATCATTGAAAATTTGTTCATTGCTTTGAATTTGGCCCAATGTCCATTTTTCCCCAGGGCCACGAACTTTAGCCTTTCACATGGAAAATTTGTCGAATAAATTTATGAGCCTATCAAATTGACAATCATCGTTAAGCATTCAATGATCGCATTCCGTTGAATTGTGCTAATGTCAACCACGTGATTGGGCCCGACAACTTTGCCACTGTTTAACCCATGCCAGGGTAATGTTGATGCTATTCTATGAAGACTAGGTTTTCTCATTGCCGTGAGAAAAGGATAGAGGGTTGAACACTGCATAAAGGGTTCCAACCAAGGCGTACAAAATCTAGGATTGCAACATATCGAATTTACATTTTTTTTTGGGGAGTCAAATGTTATGAAATTCATAGGCATTTCTTTCCTACTATTATTTAGGTAAATAGGATTCAACTTAGGCTTTATTTGTTTTGCATGTATTTTCCTAAAAATGATTACTTGTGTCACGTTAGAAAATAAACTAATGAAAAATATTTTTAGAAATTGCATATACGTAAAATTGGATTTTGGTTGTCACGAATAGTATTATACAAAGTTAAGCTAATTTGAATTTATGGGTGTTGAACAAAAGTCAAGTTTTTTGGCGGGCTAAATTATGGTCTTTGGATGCACCAAAATTAAACGGCAAATCTGATGCTTTTGGTTGGAACTTAAGAAGACCATCATCTGGTCTTCATGTTGTCTGTCTTAACAAATCAAGTATCAAAGCAACCATGCCGAACTTGAGAATGAATTTAGTGTCAACTTTTGTTAGCCTCATTCTCTTCATACATCATACTCACCCCAACACTCGCATTGCGTATGCTTCCTATCCTAGAAATGAAACAGAAAGGGTGGCATTGCTCGCCTGCGAGGGCAAGATGATTGAAGATTTTAAAGGGATCGTGAGTTCTTGGAATGAGTCTATTTGTCACTGCAATTGGTCGGGAGTTTCTTGCAATTGCTGCCACACAGGAAGTCACCTCTCTCGACTTGGAGAATTAAAAGCTCGTTGGCACAATACCTCCCGGTATAAGGAATCTCACCTTCTTAAGACGTATTGAGCTAGGGTCAATCAACTCCAAGGCAATGTTCCAAAAGAGTTAAGGAGGTTGTTAGACTGAAGACTCTCCCCCTTTACAATAATGAACTCAAAGGGGAGATATTATGAAATTTGTCATCAAGTGTAGGTATGCAGTACCTATTATAATCAGCTTAGCAAGACGATATCTGACGAGCTCCGGTATTGTTGACACTTTATTTTTAGTCGATGTGTCAAAAAGGTAATAAAAAAAAAAAGAGATTCAGGATTCTGATGGCGACTGATCCCATTTTTCAACCAAAAAGTATTATTTTTCGTTTGTTTCTTTTGCATTATTGTTTTTAAACAATTTCCAACTCATTTTTCAAAAAATCCGAAAAGTTAAATGGTTGACTTTCGAGTTGACCTTTTGATCAACCCTTTGACCAAAAGTCAACCTGAGTCAAAAATTGACTTTTCACCTAAAAAAGATGCCATTTAGTTTCAATTTCACTTTTTCTAAATCAATTTCTCAAAGATCCAAAGATTTGGCTCAAAATTCAATATTTTAGGAAAAGTTAACTCCATTGTTGATTTTTGGTTAATTTTTTGATAAAAAAATTAGAAAAAATAAAAAATCTATAAAATATTTCTTTTAACATTATGTTAAAAATTTCACAAAATTTGTTTAACAACCTTGTTTTCCAATATTTTAGGTTCAAAATCAACCAAAAATTAAATTACTTTCATTCTGATCATAATTAGGTGTAGTTTCTTCTTCGATGGAATATTCCAAATCCGCTCGTGCATTCAATTTTGTGAATTACCATGTCAAAAGACAAATCGTCATTTTAAATCCCAGTGAGGGGGTTAAAATCGATCATTCATGACTTGTAAACGGATTATTGTTTTTCACTCATTTCCTTAAGATAAGTTCAAATCCGAAGTTGATTTTAAGAAATTCATATTAGAACTTCCAAATTTGAGGGATTTCATTCTTGAAAAAAGAAAACTGAACCATCACACTCTAATGCAAAGTCAATTTGAATGCACTAAGTGGTCTTACACATAGGTAACTAGTTGGATAAGGCAACTACAACATTAATTGGACTAAATTTTAATTAATCTACAAGTTTGGCAAATGAAATACAAAATTACTCATTTTAACCCTTTGCGTTCAATTTTTAGTACTGTTGCCACCCTATTTTTAGTCGACGCATGGAAGAAAGAAAGAAAGTCGAGACTTAGGTTTATGATCGCAACAGAGCCCATTTCTTAGCTAAAGAAGTGTTGTTGTTGTTTTATTTTTTTTATTTTTTTTTCATTTTTTTTTGTTGCATTGTCACTATTAAATGATTTTCGAGTCATTTTCAAGAACCAAAAAGTTAAACGATTGATTTTTGAATTGATTTTTCGATCAACCATTTCACCAAAAGTCAACCTCGGGTTAGAAATTGACTTTTTATCCAAAAATATTTCATTTAGCTTTAATTTCACTTTTGTCAAATCAATTCTCGAAAGTTCAAAGATTTGACCAAGAAATCAACATTTTAGGAAAAATCAACTAAATGATTGACTTCTGATCAAACCTTTAACAAAAAAAAAAAAAAATCGAAAAAAATAAAGAGTGCACAAATATATTTCTTTCAATGTCAATTTGACTTTTATGTCAAAAATTTCACAAAATTCGATTAAGAACCTTGATTTCCGAATTTTTCAATTTTAGGTTCTAAATTGGTTAAAAAATTACTTTTATTTTAGTTATAATTAAGTGTGGTTCTTTTTTTTACATTTGGTTAAGGGACTATTTTAAATCCACTCATACATTTAGTTTTGCGAATTGCCCCGTCAAAATACAAACTATTGTTTTGAGCCCTAATTAGGGCACCCAAATCGATTCTTTATGAATTACGAACAAACAGTTGTTTTTCACTCATTTTCTTAAAATAAGTCCAAATCTGAAGTCGATTTTGGGAAATTTACATTAGAAATTCTCAATTTGAAGAATTTTACTCTCCCAATCATAAGAAAGTTGAGCAATCAAGTTTCAATTGACAAAATTTCAATTGACCCATTCATGGTTATGATTTAATTTCATAAATTTAGGTCCACTTTCAATATTAGATCTAAGAGCCATTTTTGGCATAAGTTCGAGTACTTCAATTTGAGATCAATTCGGACATGAGAAATGATCTTACACATGGGTGGTTCATTAGATGGGGTGATTGTAGTATTAATTGAATTCAATTTTAATCAATTTGCAATTTTACTCATTGAATTGCAAATTTGATCATTTTAGCCCTTTAGGCTCAATTCAAAGTACCCATGGTTTTGGCCTGTTGTCTTTCACGATAATCATTCAATTAGATCAACAAAAGACCCTTAGATCACATTCATAATTCCTTTTAAATTTTGTCCTTTAAGGACAAGATTGCATAATTTATAAACCCACAGGGGTCTTAAATGAGCGAAATGGCTAGAATTGGACTAAATAGGTCAAAAACTGGCCAAACTAGAAAGAACCAGTTTGATCAGTCTGACCGGCCGTCGATGGTACTGGCCGGTTCGGTTGCTTGTCGGTTGGTTCTAGACCTCTGGTGACTGGTTCTGGGATTTTTTTTTTTTTATGTCAATTTCACTTTTGCACATTCAATTTTTCAAAATTTTTCAAATTGATTCTCGAATTTCATCAAATTACAAATTAACCCCTAATTGAATATTTTGATGTAATTATTGATTTTGGCCCGAGTTTTTGACAATCAAATGATAGATTACACAACACTTTGAGATCATGATCCAACCTTCAAAGTCAAATTTTAATCGTTAAATCGAAATTTCGATCGTCGCATCGAACCAACGGACGAAATTACATGGTTTATGGTAATACATAAACTCAATTTTCCTCCATTTTTTGGGGGGGCTTCATTTGTAAAAAATCTTCTCTCTCTCCTCTGCATTCTCCAACCCAAACCACCTCATTCTCCCTCCTTCGTGCGTTGGACCACCGCTAGTGGCCCTTTGGTCTGCGCCTACCACTTGCAAACTCTTCACTCTCCTCTATCCCTCATCACAAGCTCCAATCAGTCCAAGGATCGCCAGAGTCTCCCGTTCGGTTGACTTTTCCTTGCAATTCAAACACCGGCATACACACCGATCTTGTGGTCGGCAGCTTCAACCTCACGAATCAACGACCGACAGTTGTCCTGAGGAGATTTGATCACTTTCGATCGGTCCCTAAGGAAGATCCTGACCCTTTGTTGGTTAGGGATCGATAGAGAAATAATCAGAGTATCTCAAGCAACCATTTCTCCTAATCGATGTCAAAGACTGGTCCAACTCACGGATAGGTTCTATCTTTGTTGAATTGGTGATCATCGATAATCCCAAGCGGGGCCGATCACTTCAGATCACCCATCAAGGAGGTCCACGACCTAATCGTGGTTAAGGATAGGTAGATCGGTGACTGGAATAGCTTCGGTGCTTTATTTCTTCCGCGGCGGCCAAAGACCGTTCCAACTGGACTTGTGTTGAATCCAGGCAGAACTGACAATCAGTGGCTCAGTTGCTACTGGACCTATTTCGATCTCATCCTTAGGTCACCTTTGACCTATTCGCAGTTGGAACAAGCCGGTCGGTCACCGGAATAGCTCTGGTGACCTTGATCATTGTTGGCGACTCTAAACCGATGCAAGCGAGACTGATTCTCTGCTTGATCTTCAAACCGGTGGTCCGGCCAGCTTCGTGGCGATTTGTGGTAGTCCAATCATGATTTTGAAGGTTGAGGATCGATCTGGAAAGTTTGATTTGATTGATTGCGATCAAAATCAACAAAAACGCATCAAAAGGTAATTATTCGATCTCGAACCTTATAAAGCGAGGCCAAATTAATTGGCCGAGCTAGGTTTCAATCTTAGTGATATATGCTATGTTAATGTGATCTTTGATGAGTTGCTGAAGCTTGAATATGATTGAGTGTTCTTGAATGAGCTTGGATGATTGAGTTTGATTAGGCTGGAATCTGCATTTTTGTAGCTATGGGACTGATCTAATATTTTGGTCAAAATGAGATTAGAAATGATCCTATTTCAACTCAAATCCCCTTAGACTTTTAAGATACACATCACAAGCTTCGAATCGATTGGTCGCATGCCCCAATCGAGCGTTGTTTGACTATTGAAAAACACCTCCAAAGATGAGCAATTCTACAATAGTTTAGGTTGATTTTCAGTTTTGTCTCAGTTCCAAAATGTGATTTTGCTATTTTCGTGTAGCCTTTTGTGGTGATTTTTGAACAATCTTAGTTTTATTCCAAATTGTCTCGTGCATGTCTTGTAATTTTTTTTTTTTTGCGACTTTTAGATGTGTTTAACTAGGTCAAAATCGTTTAGATCCAAACATAGGTCGATCTATTCTACACTGATCTGAATTGCATTTTGGTAAAATTAAGTCTACAAATGGGTTTTTTTGGTCTTAAATCTTTCATGAAAAATGAAATACATGCTATATGTATTCAATTGATGAATCATTTGCAAAGTATTGATGTTGTCTAGTGTGTTAATTGCATTGAATTAATGTGAAAAGGTGCTGCAGAAACATATAGCTTGGATATGCATGTTTGTTTTATCATTTTTTCCATGACTTATGTGATTTCATTTAGGTTTTGAACTCTGAATGAAAAATGTTCATCGTCACATGTACTATATGTGAAATTTTTCGTTAGATTTTGGCATGTCATTAGATATCCCAAGTCATGCTTGTTTTGTGATGCTAAGATTAAAACAGAATCTTACCATATATGCACTTTAATATGCTTGTTTGAGTCATCTAGAGACGAAATCTGGCTATTATGCATTCTTGACAAGTGAACTGCATGTTATAATGTTTGTATATATGTTTAGGTCATATCATTTAAGCATCATTTCCTATGTTAAACTTGTGTCACAAAAATGCTCATCACACTTAGGATTTTCAAATATGTCATTAGGGATCTTGAATCAACTCGTAATATCATTAAAATTGCATGACATTTTTGCATGCTGACTTAGGGTTAGATGACCACTCAAGTTGTTTGTTGCATATGATTCTAAGTCTCACGTGATTTCTTCATGCCATTTGTGCATTACTTGATTAACTTTGAGGTTCTTTAATGTATGTTTGTGTTCTGATTTTTAGTTACTGACATGCGCACCTTTAGAGATCTTGATTTTAGGGTATTAAAAAAGAAATTTACTTAGTTTAGACTTGATCCATTCTAGGAGTTTGAAGGCACATCTAGAGGTTTCCAATGCCGCTAATTTCACGTAGATCGCTCATCGTTAGGGCCACTTTCCATTTTTTTAAAATTAGACTAGAATTTGGAGATGTGATCAAACTCAGAACCCTAAACTAACCCCTATCGGGATGTAAGGATTCTGCACTTTGTCCCTTAATGAAACTTATTTGTCATCATGTTTTGATAGGACAAATTATTGTAATATTGGCTAAATGTATTACTATTATGACAATTTTTTGACATGTTGTTTGTTATTTCATTTTTGTAAAATCATGTGTAGTTCACTTAGAAAACTTTTCTTCACAAAAGTTGTTCGTTATTATGTAATTCATGTTAGAGAATTTTGTCATTGCCAAATTGTCATTGGGCATTGCTTAATTTTGCTGTCTTTGCATGTTTGGTCTGAAATTTTTTAACATGAACTTGATTGTGATTGTTTAAATAACCTTTTTAGGCTATTTTGTATATGAAATTAAGCCATGTCATCTCTATTGAAGTTGTTATAAATGACTTGATCTTTGTTGTTAAATAATTGACCTTTCTAAATTTCATTTAAAAAAAAGATTTGGTACATGTGATATTTCTGAAAACAATTTGACAATAAATTCTTTTCCAAATAGGTTAGGGAAATTGCTATTCACTGTTACTGTTTATATCGCATAGAATAATTCTCGAATGGATTTTCCGGAGTCTCTGTTTGTTTTAGGACCCATGAGGTTGGTCATTGTTTGTTTGTGACGTCTTATTATCTATAAAAGGCAAGGAGGATGTAATGTGTTGGGCAAAGTCCCCTGAAGTAAAGTGAGTATTTGTAAAAACTCTCAATGTCTCTCTAAACACTTATTCTTCTCTGGCCTGATAGGGGAGATCAGAGATGGAGAGGGAGAGATTGGGGGCGGCGCACTTGTCGGCGGCCTCCCCGAGCACCGGCCTTCGACTTGGCCGCCGAGTGGCCGTCATCAAGGTCAGGGTCAAGATCGGAGCCGCGGCCGCCAAGCGCGGGGGCCGTTGAAGACGATGACTGGCCCATCGCCAGTGGCTTATCTTCTCTCTCTCTCTCTCTCTCTCTCTCTCTCTCTCTCTCTCAATTTGAGTATTTAGGGTTTTGAATTGGGGGAGAGACACCAAACGGTGTCGTTTTGTTGTTTTGAATGCTGATTGTACTCTCCGACGAGTCACAGCAACTTCAAAAATTAATAAAAAAGTGCCACGTCGGATTTCTGGCCAACCAAATTGGAGTTGGCACCAAAGTGAGCGTTTTTCAAACTTTTTGGCACTTAAGTGATCCGACATAAACTTTTTGCACCAAAGTGAGCACCGTACACAACTTTTGGCACTGATAGTGTACTTATCCTGTTAAAAATGTTATTATCCTGGCATTCCTGAGTGTCTCTAGGCTCTGAACTAAATTTATGAGTTGTTTGCTACTAAGAGGCTGTCCCTGAAGGGCTTGAACTAAAGATTTGCCTATCTTGGGAAGGCATACCTACAAAAACTGATTTAGTCTTCCTTAGTTCGAAGCTTAGTTCCATTCAATGGTAAGGAATAGTCATGGTTTGGATCATATACAAAATGTGGACGACGCTTGTGAGTGCATTTATACGAGCCTCAAGCTAGCCTTGGCAATGTGTTCCATAGCCTAGATATTCTTTAATCTGAAATACTTTTAAATCTCTTTAAATCCTGATTTGATATTGTGAAAAATTACAATTTGAATTGTATTCAAAATGCATGCGACGCTCATGAGTACATTTATGCGAGCTCAAAGCTAGCCTTAACAATTGAATGACTTTCATAGTTGAGATATCACTTTGTCTTAAAACTTTTTTGTGGATGATTTTCAAAAAATGTCTTTGAAACATCACATGTATCCTCTTGCATACAATCACGTCATTCATTAGAAACGCCTATGTTTATGATTGGCATATCCCTTGAGAATAAGTGACCCGCCAACGGTTCACTTTCTTACTTGATTGGTTGAGAAATAAGGTCAAAAAAACCTACTTGCATGTTTAATTCTTGCAATGCATGTGACTTTTAAATGTATGATAAGGTCGATACATGATATCGAGAGAAAACCCTAAGATCACATAGATCACTTAGTTAGGAGACTTACAAGTATTATTGGCCATATGAGAACATAACTTGTCAAATAATGGCTGTAAGTTATAAAATGAATCAGGTAGGTATCTTAGAGAAACCTGCACATGAACTACAAAGGCTGATCTCGAGGCCCAAATCTTCTTTTTGCATTGAAATTTCTTTGAGTATTTGATCTTGACCTAATGTTGTGATTTTGACTATTTTGATGTGTATGGTTTTTTTTTTTGGCTATTATATGTACCTAGTTATGGTTCTTAAACTAGGTTTAGATTAGGATCATGAAGATGAAGATGACACGAAAACGATGAAGGTCGATATTCATTTTGACCATTATTCTGTACCATTCATCCTCGACATATGTCTCGGGTTCTTATTGTCTGTATAAAAGCCCAATGAGTTGCGGGTTCTTTTCTTTATTGTCGTTTAGTTCTATTTCTCTCTTTATCTTTTTTAGGATTACATGATAGATTTATTGTTTTCTTTTGATTGTTTACTTACTGCCTCGCAATTTTATTTCAATTAATTGCTTTCTTTTCTCATTTTCTAAAAATGAAATAGCATGTAAATGATCAACCACACATGATTGCCTAGTTTAGAATAAACAATCTTGAAAAAGTAAAAAAAAAAAAAGAAAAAAATATGCATGGATATGTGAGGTAAATACAATGTACTTTTTAGTTACCAAAATGGCATTAATTGAAATATTAGTGTAACCCAAGTTTTCGAATCTAGATATCTAGTTGCGTAAGAATCAAAGGAATACTCCCAACCCTCAATTGGATTTTCTAACTGATCCCAAAAATGAGGCTAGTGGTGACTCCTGTCTTATTTTTAGGTTGTCTTAAATAATTAGACCATATAAATGAGCCTGTCGCGTAGAGTACAAGTCTTGATAAGACTCACAATGGCTTAGTATATGTGACATCCTAGAATTTCATGAAAATCCCTAAATGTGTTATGAGCCATGGATAGGCGATGGAAGCACCGTCATCGTATTTTGTAGCCTTTTTGACTCATGATTTGCGATGAGATTTATGGCCAAGCTTTTAATGGATAATTTTTTTGATAGGAAAGAAAGTTCTATCATTGGCCATGTGTGTTATAAATTGGAACTTATGGATTTATGACTACAAGTTTTATGGCCATAGTATTTTTGTAAGTTAGGAATTTATTTAAGTGGAAGATATTAGTAGATTAAATTAGAGAAGAGTGGCCAAGACTCTTAGGCCAAGACCAGCCCACGATCACCCACCATTCGGCCATATGGGCCTAGCCCGCGAAGCCCAAGGGAGAGGGGAGCTGCCGTCGACCAAGCTAGCCCAAGCCCAGCTGGATTCAAGCCCATCTTGCATGGCAATTGCCAAGTGGCGCCGGCATGCAAGATCATGATTGTTAATCATGAGGGGGAAGAAATTAGAGAGTGAGGGGGGGGGGCGGATTAGGCGAGGAAAGGGAGAGAAAGAGAGGGAGTCGTTCGAGAGAGAGAGGAGAGAAAGAGAGAAAGGAAAGGAAAGGAAGAAAGGAAGAGAGAAAGGAGAGGCCATGCGTGCGAGAGGAAGGAGGAGAGCCGTCCGCCGATCGTCCGCCTAGCTCGCCACCGTCCGTTCGCCTCCTTGCCCGCCGTTTGTCGCTGTTTTGTGCTTAAATTCGAGGCAAGTAGAGTCCATCTCTCTACTCTTTTGCTAGCTGAAACGTATGCATGTTGGCTGGTGAGTGTTGGATGTGGTGGAGGTGAGGAGATTTCGAAGTAATGGGGAGGAATGTGATTGTTGTGCATGCTGTATTTGGAAAAGTCAGCCCGTCCCTCTGTGAGATTTTGAGTTGCATGTGATTTTTTAGTGGGAATCCTACTTTGACTTCTTAACAAAAGTGGTAGAGGACATCTTGATGTATCACATAATTTTTTTTAGAGGAAACGAACAAGTATAGGTGGGTGAAATCGTTGTTCTTTGAAGAAAACTAGATTTGGAAAATGTTACTTTGACTTAGTACGGTTCTGTGATTTTTATAAAATCATATAATCAAATTCTGATCTTGTGTCCTTAATGAAAGCTATAGAAAAAATTCTGAGGAATAACATACTGAAAATTTGGAAGAAATGGACATGTGTAGGTCGGTGAAACAAAGTTGTTTCGAAAAGAAACTAATCTGGAAATAACAGCACCGAGAACAGGGGGTATTAACCGTCTATACCTATTTATATAGAATGATTTGGATTATCATTTATGCATGATATATCTACCTCTATGTCCTTTATATCACATATCAAAATTTTATAATTTTTGAAGTTCATTTGGCTATTTAACCAAAAATGTTTCTAAAACCGTGCGAACTGATTTATTAGGATTTTGAAAGCTGCAATGCGTGGACTATTCCGCTTTCTGTGAAATTATTTTGGTTTAGTGTTCTTCATGAAATATCTACCTTATTGCCTTGAATATAACATACTCGAATTTCATAATTTTTGAAGGTCAGTTGGGTATTTAATCGAAAATGTTTCTAAAACTGTGCAATCTGATGTGTTCGGACTTCGTAAGTTGCGATGCGTGAACTATATCGTTTTATATGAGATTCTTTTGGAATAGTGTTCTGCATGAAATATCTCTCTTTATGTCTTGACTATCACATATTCGAATTTCATAATTTTTTAAGGTCGTTTGGGTATTTAATTAAAATGTTTGCTAAGACTGTGCAAGCTGGATTGTGCGAATTTCAAAAGTTGTAATGCATGGACTATTCTGTTTTGCATGAAATTCTGGTGGTGCTGTGTTCTTCATGAGATAACTGCCTCTAGAGCTTGTCTATGATGAATTAAATTCTTAGAAATTATTAGGGCCAATCACTAAATTTTAAGAAGTGTAAATTAAAAGAATGCATTCCGTTTCTAAAATAATAGTAATAATTCATGAGTTTGCCCCATGAATTATAATGTTTTTAAGTAATCGATCTTGCTGCACATGTGATGATATTTGGCATTACATATAAAAAAATCAAAAGCTGAATTTGACCTTGTTGCCATCACATCATGTGCCATGTTGATATTGAGATATAATTGTGAACATGAATTATGATAAATGAGGATACCGTCGGAGGTGTGAGCCGACAATGCCTCGAGAGTGTCAGGATGCCCGGAGGTGAGTGCCGGATGCCTGGAGGTGTGTGCCGGATGTCTTTGGGAGTTTCGAGATGCCCGGAGGTGTGTGCTGGATGCCCGGAGGTGTGTGCCGAAGGTTCCTCGCGATGCCAGGTTAGGTGCGAGTGATAAAATGTGGGACGCAATTACTGGTCCCGGGAAAGAAAAATGTTGTGATCCAATTGAAAGATAAAAGCTGAAATTGAATCATGCATAGTATGGTGACATGTATGCATGGCTGTATGATGTTATATGAACAAGTGAATGGTGGTTTATGCACATAGCATGGTGACTTATATACATGGCTGTTTTGATGTAATGTGCATGGCTGAAAGGTAAGGTATGTTTAAAATGTATAAACTATATGTACTCTACCATGATGTCATGATTGTTTGATTGATGCATTGAGTAGTTTAATTGATCTTTTACCTGCTGAGTGGTTGTACTCACCCCTTTGGGGACTAACATTTCAGATTAGAAAGATGTCTCTCCCACCGGTCACGCACGGTACCTTTTACGGCCTTCCATCTGACGTGGAGGTCGAGTGTATGGAGCATATATGTGTCACCATTCTTGGTGTGGTGTTTATTCGGGTTCGTGTGCTGGTGATGTATGATGTGGGCCTGGCTGGGGGCTCGGTCATCCAGGAGTTCTTGTTTGTCCACGTCCGTCGTGACGGAGTGATGTTGGGGATGTTGCCGCCGCCGCCCGATGCACCAGGGTGGGTGTGATGGCCCGTGTGAGGAGTGGGAGCTGACACTTTTTGAGGATAGCCGACACTTGTAGATGGAGGGTTATACGTGATCGATATAGGGGGTTGAGATCTCTCTTTTGAGCTGTAGCCAAGTTTAGCTAAAAGTCTTGGCTTTTTGGTTGTACCGACCCGAGATGTCCATCGTAAAAATGTAAATAAAAGTGACTCGGTTTTATATTTTCCTTCGATGAGTAGTTGGTGTGCATTATATCATCATTATGGGAGTAGAGGGATGGTGAGACTCGTCTTTATTTTCGCTATGAGCTGCGCCAAACTCTTTAAAAAAAAATGCCTATGAACTATGGTTCTTCTTTAACCCCGAAACAAAGATATGTAACTAGTATTCAATAGGTAGAGCGATAGGTATCTGTGGCGACATTAGTTGTTTGGGGATGCCACAGTATATCCGCATGTGGAAAATTCCTAGTAGATGAAGTGACGTCATTTTCAAGAAACAAAGATAAAGGTATCCTTAAATTCGATATTCACATCCAATCTCCTCTCTCGAGATGTGTTGCTATTCGTAAAATTCTAAACGCAAATGTACGTGTCGAGTAAGTAATATAATGATGAGAAAGAATATCGTCCCACAGAGATCGATGATTAATAAACTAATTAAATACTAAGATATATTAACTCTAGAATTTATCTAACGGATCAAAATATAATTAAAAATAAATTAAAAACAAAATTTGGAGACTAAATGCAGTAAATCAATCAGATAAACATGTTAGAGCATCCAATTTCACCATAAGCACTAGATATGAATTTCATATTGTTGTGGGTACAAGAACGATATCAAACATGTGATAGCGGAATTTCCTAATCTATTTATTATCCTATCTCTAGGTATAGTAAACCTACTCAGTTTATTAATCCACTATATCTCTATGTGAATTAAAATAAACATAAGTGCATTAAAAACTATAAATATTCCTGATTTACAATTAGTCTTTTGGATCATCTTATCACCGAAAGCCATACAAATAACGCGGTATATCTCTATCCACGTTTAATTCACGGTTATATATTATCATGAGCAATTGCATATTATCACTTCTCAGTCTCAAACATACAAATCATATCATTTAAGTGGTGACCAGTCACTCAGAAGCATTAAGCACAATAATATATAACTCACATGAATCAAATCAATTGCAAAACATAAAAATCATGAAATTCATATCGTCATGGTTAGGCTACATCGTAGCCCTAACAAAAGAAAATTAGTGTGGCACCCCCAAAACCCGGTAGGGTCGCCACAGATACCATGCGAATGAAAACAAGACAAAAACAAATTATATAGCGATAGAAGAAAGATTCAAGCCGACGCTTAGGCGTAAAAAATTTTCTTTCCTTTTCCTTTAAAAAGGCTTTAAGTATTTGCGCAGCTCATAGCGGAAAATAAGAGGCGAGTCTCACCAACACTTTGTTTCCCTCACGACAGCACAATGCACACCAACTATTGTTGATTGAACGAAAGCACGAGGCCGAACCACTTTTATTTACATATATATATTTACGAAGGGTAACACGGGTCGGTACAAAAGGTAGGCCAAGACTCATCTATGCTCGGCCTTCAACCTCAAAAAGAGACACACGACCCTAAAAAATGCGACGTGTAACGATCTCCCTTCAGACTACTCGTGTCGGCCATCCAAAAAGTTGCTAACCCCAACTCCACGTGCGTAGGCCGTCACACCCATCCCGGTGCGTCAGGCGGTGGGAGTGGCAGCATCCCCATCATGACACCATCGCGGCGGATGTGGACGGAGATGTACTCCTGCATGACTGGGCCTCCAGATAGGCCCACGTCATAAGATACGAGCGTACGCACACGTATAAAAGTCAGTCCCGGCAGGGTGGGACAGTCTATCTCGGTCAGCTCGACCTCCACGTCAGATGGAAGGCCGTAAAACACTCCCCGCGTAACGGCAGGGAGAGGCATCGTACTAATCTGAAATGTTGGTCCCCGAAGGGGTGAGTACAACCACTCAACAAGTAAAGAGATCCAATCAACACTCAATGCATTTAAACAATACGAATAATTTCAATACACATGTCATTCATACATTGTAGTGTACTTACCTCGAAGCCATGTACATGCCATCATACCTCATCATCAAAATCATAATACGTACATAGCATCAAATACAAGTGATCATCATCATCATACCATATGATATCACATGTGCATGACATCATCATGTCATAGTACACATACATGTCATCATAATACCATAGTACACATGCATGTCATCATCATACCATAGTACACATGCATGTCATCATCATACCATAGTACACATGCATGTCATCATCATACCATATTACACATGCATGTCATCATCATACCATAGTACACATGCATGTCATCATCATACCATAGTACACATGCATGTCATCATCATACCATATTACACATGCATGTCATCATCATGCCATAGTACACATGCATGTCATCATATCATCATTCCTCGGGATCATCCATCCCATACTTTACACTCGCACCCTATTCGGGCCTTGCGAAAAACCTCCGGAATTATGCCAATCATGGCCACCGGGCATCCGGCACCCCCGCATCCCGGGCATCTCGCATCCCAACTGGCATCACGAAGCATCCCCTCGGGCAAAGACCTCCGACGCATCCGACACCCATCTCATTCCGGGCATCCTGATACTCCCAGGGTCATCCGGCCATGTATCTCTATACATCCCGGCCATTAACATCCTCCCCCAACAATTACCATGGATCACATTGCCAATTATGTCTCAATTCATCATGCACATGATATAATGGCAAAACAAGATCACCTTTGTTCTTATACATGTATCATCAAGCAATTATACATACATGCAATAGATGCATTCCCCCATAGCAATTAGGTCCACATGCCACTCAAAACAATGTACTTGCCAATTGCATTTATAATTTATTTAAATCCCAATTTAATTCTACTTTGCAATTAATTAATTAATTAATTAATCACAAAAATCACAAATTCATGAAATCAAAACACATAATATTGTAATGCCATAAAATATTGATTTTTTCCACAGAAAATGCATGGCCAATCAATTTCTACACAATAAATAGTATTTCCACAATTTCCATATATAATTTCGGATAAGGGCAGAACGCACAGTTTTCTAAGTAAATAGATTAAAATACACATACGACCTCCGAAAATTATGAAATTTCACCAGGTTATATTTAAGACATTAAAATAGACTTTTCATGAAGGAACATAGGACAAATTAATTATAGATAAATTTTTATAGGTCCACGAAGCTTCTAATCAGGTTACCGAAACGCACAGGGGACTATGTCCGAAATATGGAGATTTGACCCACCTACACTTCTTCGTTTTCTCTAAAATTTGGATATGTTATACTTCTAACGATCTCCTACAACGTTCATGAAGGAACTTAGGCCAAAAAACCAAACGAAGACCTCCAAATGGTTCCACGAAGTCTCGGGTATCACACCTCGCGACTCCAGATTCATTGTCTTCAAGATCAGGTTGGTTTCCTAAGCTATACTTGCTCATTTTATTTAAAATTTTAGTATGTTCATCTTTAATATGTTCTATACAAGTCTCATGAAGAAGTCGAAGAGATATTCATAGTAAAAATCAACATGCAAACACAAATCCACCACAAGGTCAGAAAAACAGTTCCAGATCTAGGGTCTCCGAAATATGGGGTTTTGACCCCTTAAATATCCATCATTTTTCACGAAATTTCAGTATGTTATATTTCAAGGTGTTAGCTACAATTTTCATGAATAGATCCAAGCCAAAATCGAACTCCAAACATATATGCAAGCCCTCACAAGTTTCTGACTTCGGTGATCCGTGCGAAAACAGCATGCATCTTCAAGAACAAACCACCCTAGCTCCGTTTTCGAGCATTCGAGACAACGAAATAGCCTAACCAACATACAAAAACACACATGCAAAGGGATGATGGACCCTAAACTTGCCTCAACACAAGGAGGAACGGCGGCAAGGCGGCGGTGGACGGCGGCGTGCGGCGGACGGACGGCTCCTCCTCCTCCTCCTTCGCGCAAGCCCTCCTCTCTCTCTTCTCTTTCTCCCTCTCTCTCTCTCTCTCTCTCTCTCTCTCTCCTCTCTCACACGACACCCCCTCCCCATCCGGCCATCTTTCCCCTTTAATTTCCCCAAGAGGCCATCATTGCATTGCCTCTCCAATGGCCAATGCATGCATGGCCTTCTTGCCACTTGGCAAGACCCATGCGAATGGGCTTGGGCTTCAAGCTTGGGCCCTCTTGGGCCCTCTTGGAAGAAGTGGGCCGACCACTTCTTCCTCTCCCATGGGCCGGCGACAGCCCACTTGTGGGCCTTAATGGGCCGGCCACTTGGCCCATTAGGGTCCACCCTTGGGCCTTAGGCCCCAATCCAACCTCCTTTTCTAATTTAAATAAAACTAGCAATTTATTTTACCTAATTAAAAACCCATAACATTAATATATAACAAACATGACAACACATAAATTATACTTATTAAATACCTTAGGTTTAAATTAAAAACACAAGGCACAAAGCCTTAAGAAAGAATTAAGGCTAAAACACAAACCAATAGGTAAGTTCATTACCTATTTAAAGCTCTAGGGCACCTTAAGACTTGCTTTTAATTTCTAGGATGCCACAACTCTCCCCTCCTTAGAGAATTTCGTCCTCGAAATTAAACGTTACCCACGTCCTCAAACAGGTAGGGGTACTTCTCCTTCATATGATCTTCACTTTCCCAAGTGGCTTCCTCCATATCATGATGTCGCCACAATACTTTCACCAAAGGAATCTTCTTATTCCTGAGAATTTGTTCTTTCCGATCTAGTATTTGCACAGGTACTTCGATATATCTCACTTTCTCATCCACTTTGATGGCTTCATGATCGAGTATGTGACCGGGGTCTGGCTGATACTTTCTTAACATTGACACATGAAACACATCATGCAAATTTCCCAAATTTGGAAGTAGCACCAATCGATAAGCCGCATCTCCTATTCTCTCAAGTATCTCAAAAGGTCCAACGAATCTAGGACTCAACTTTCCTTTCACTCCAAAACGAGATACTCCTTTTAACGGAGATACCTTAAGAAATACATGATCCCCTATTTCGAATTGCAAGGGTCTCCTACGCTTGTCCGCATAGCCCTTTTGTCTACTCTGGGCTGTCTTTAGTCTTTTCCTGATAATCTCAACAGCTTCAGTGGTATCTTGTACCAATTCAGGTCCTGTCAATCTCCTTTCACCTACCTCGTCCCAACAGATAGGGGTTCTGCACCTCCTCCCATATAATGCTTCATATGGGGCCATGCCTATACTTTTTTGAAAACTATTATTATAGGCAAATTCTACCAAATGCAGGTTCTCATCCCATCTTCCTTTAAAGTCAATGATACAAGCTCTCAGCATAGCCTCTAGAGTTTGTATTACTCTTTCTGTTTGTCCATCTGTCTGAGGGTGATAAGCTGTACTAAATTGAAGTTTCGTCCCCAAAGCACTTTGCAGACCTCGCCAAAAATTCAAAGTAAATCTAGAGTCTCTATCCGAGGTGATTGATACAGGTATACCATGCAAACGCACTATCTGACTTACATAGATCTCAGCGAGTCTACTCATTGAATAGTTCATACGGACAGCTAAGAAATGGGCAGACTTAGTTAAACGGTCCACTATTACCCAAATTGAATCGTGACCATTTGATGTTCTTGGCAATCCTTGCACAAAATCCATTGTCACATGCTCCCACTTCCACTCTGGTATGTCTAATGGTCTCAAAAGTCTTGCTGGCTTACGATGTTCTACCTTTACTTGCTGGCACGTTAAACATTGAGAAACATACTTGGCTGTATCCATTTTCATACCATTCCACCAAAACTGTTGACGCAAATTTCTGTACATTTTCATACTACCTTGATGGATACTATACTTGCTCTTATGTGCCTCTGACAAAATCTCTTTCTTTACTTCTTCGTCGTCGGGCACACAAAGTCGTCCTTGGCATCTTATTGTCCCATCTTCAGAAATTTGAAACTCTGGTCTCTTTCCTAAGGACATCGCCTCCTTCACTTTCAAAATCTCCGGATCAGACTTTTGCAGGGTCTTGATTCTCTGGATGATTTCTGGCTCGATCCTTAAGGCTTTAAGCATACCAGTAAGATTATCCACCTTCAACTTAAACTCCGAATCTGCTACAGACTTTAATAAACTCCATTCCGTTATTCTTAAACTGGCCATCTCCATGGCTGACTTAAGGCTAAGGGCATCTGCTACCCTATTCGCCTTTCCTGGATGATATCGTATCTCACAATCATAATCTTTTAACAATTCCATCCACCTTCTTTGTCTCATGTTCAACTCTTTTTGCGAGAATAGATATTTCAAGCTTTTATGGTCCGTATAAATTTCAAACTTTTCCTCATATAGGTAATGCCTCCATATCTTCAAGGCAAACACTATAGCTGCCAATTCCAGATCATGTGTGGGGTAGTTTAACTCATGGGGTTTCAGTTGCCTAGATGCATAGGCTATGACCTTGCCATGTTGCATCAAAACACATCACAATCCTTTGTGAGATGCATCACTATACACTGTAAAACCATCCGGTCCAAAGGGTATGGTTAAAACTGGAGCTGTGGTTAACTTCTTTTTAAGTTCTTGAAAGCTCCTTTCACAATCCCCACTCCATTCAAATTTCGCATTCTTCCGAGTTAACTTAGTTAATGGACCTACCAATCTGGAAAACCCTTCAATAAATCTTCGGTAATAACCGGCCAATCCTAAGAAACTTCGTATCTCGGTGGGTGTGGTCGGTCTTGGCCAATTTATTACCATTTCCACTTTTGCCGGATCCACTGCAATTCCTCCTCCTGACACCACATGTCCTAAAAATGTTATCCGGTCCAACCAAAATTCACACTTGCTGAATTTGGCATATAACTTATGGTCCCTCAAAGTCTGCAAAACTAACCTCAAGTGTTGCTCATGTTCTTTTGGTCCTTTTGAATATACCAAGATATCGTCGATAAAAACAATCACAAACTGATCCAAATAGGACTTAAATACCCTATTCATTAGATCCATGAATGCTGCAGGTGCATTTGTCAATCCAAACGGCATAACAAGGAACTCGTAGTGTCCATAACGAGTCCTAAATGCAGTCTTAGGAATGTCTTCCTTCTTAATCTTTAGCTGATGGTATCCTGATCTTAAGTCAATCTTAGAGAAAACCAAACTTCCCTGAAGTTGGTCAAACAGATCATCAATTCTAGGCAGAGGATACTTGTTTTTAACAGTCACTTGGTTTAATTGCCTATATTCAATGCATAAGCGCATCGACCCATCCTTCTTTTTCACAAATAGAACCGGTGCACCCCAAGGTGAAGCACTTGGCCTAATGAATCCTTTGTCAAGCAACTCCTGTAGTTGCACTTTCAACTCTTTTAATTCCACTAGGGCCATTCTGTATGGGGCTTTCGATATTGGTCCCGTTCCAGGCATCAGTTCAATTTCAAACTCAACTTCTCTTTCCGGGGGTAATCCAGGCAATTCCTCAGGAAATACATCTGAAAATTCACTTACTACTTGAATTTCATCAAGTCTCAGCTCTTCCTTGGCACAATTTTTAACCATTGCTAGATACCCTTGACATCCCTTGCTAAGTAACACATTTGCCTCTATTGCAGAAATAAGTGCTACTGATAGGTGGGTCTGACCACCTAAAAACTCACAACTGGACTGGTCGGGTAAAACGAATTGGATTACTCTTCTACAACAATCCATTCTAGCCCGATACTTACAAAGCCAATCCATTCCTAGGATAACATCAAAGTCATACATGGCCATCATGACTAAATCTATTTCCGTGTCCCTTTCTCCTACAGTTATCTTACAATTCTCACACACCAACGTAGACAGCATCGCATCCTCTAAAGGCGTAGAAACACAAAGAGGAATTCCAAGAAAAGTCGTTTCAATTTCACTCAACAATCTATATCTGTCAGACATGAAAGAATGCGTAGCACCCGTATCAAACAATGCATAAGCCTTCTTGCCATTTATGTAGATTGTACCTGAGATGACGTTGTTGGAAGCTTTCGCTTCCTCTTGAGTGACCGCATACACCCTTCCTTGAGCTGGTGGCCTCCGAGAATTCCCTTGTGAATTTGATTTGACAGCACTCTGATATCCCTGTCGCACTGAGCCAGCACTCACCTGCGACCTTTCTTGTGGGCAATTTCTCCTTAGATGGCCCACTTGTCCACAACCAAAGCACTTATGTTGCCCATTACAAGGTCCTGGGCCGTGCCTTCCATTGCACCTCTGACAAACGCCAGGCTGATAGGGTGCTTTCCCTATATTCAGACCACTCCTTGCTCCCCCAGAGTTTCCAAAATTACTCTTCTTCTTCACATCCCAAGTCTGACCTTGACCAGAATAGGGTCTCTTACCCCTTCTCACATCATTGGAAACCCACGGTTTCTTAAACTCAGACCGCTCTCTTATCAGCTCTGCTCCACCAACTGTGCCCTTTCATAGATCTCATTGTAATCCCTCATATTCAAAGGCACTAGTTGCTTTCTAATGTCAGTTCTCAACCCTTTCAGAAATCTCTTAGCTTTTTCCTCATGATCCTCAATCAGTCTAGGAGCATATCTAGATAGTTCAGAAAATCTAGCCTCATACTGGTCCATTGTCCGCTCCTTTTGTTCTAGCTGAACAAATTCTGTGATTTTCTTATCCTTGGTACAGTCAGAAAAATTATTTCTATTGAAAGCCCTAACAAATTCATCCCAGTTTATATCAATACCTGGTGGAAAGATCGTATCCCTTGAAGCTCTCCACCAAAACTTTGCATTTCCCTCCAGCTGGTACTCTGTTAAAGTTATTTTCTTAGCATCAGTGCAGTCCAACAACCGGAAAATTCTCTCCATTCCATCAATCCAATGCTCCGCCTCCTCAGGTTTTCCCATGCCACTGAACTTTGGTGGCTTCAGCTTCAAAAATTGTTCCACAAGTCCCTGAGTACGGTGCTCTGCTCCGGGTTGTTGTTGCGCCTGCCTTTCCATCAGATTTCCAATGTTGGCCAATGCTTGCAGGATATCCTCCATTCGGGGTTCAGCCCTTGAAGCAGAGGCTTCAGCCCTCTGTGGACGATGACTTCCAAACCGTACCATAGCTTTCCTGCAGTTCCAAGCATTTGCCTCAGGAACAATCTGAGACTCACTGCCTCCATTCTTAGCAACCACTACCACTACTAAAGTAACATACACATGTTACTAGCAACCTAAAACAACTACCAAGGATCTACGGGCGAATACTCATCACCCGTTATTCAATTATTCCGTTTTATATCCTATGGTGTGCATTGTCAAAACTTCCATCATTTGCTAAATGAGGTCTCCTTATCACTCCAAGCATAAACCTTATGCTTTGATACCAACCGCTGTGGCACCCCCAAAACCCGGTAGGGTCGCCACAGATACCATGCGAATGAAAACAAGACAAAAACAAATTATATAGCAATAGAAGAAAGATTCAAGCCGACGCTTAGGCGTAAAAAAATTTCTTTTCTTTTCCTTTAAAAAGGCTTTAAGGATTTGCGCAGCTTATAGCGGAAAATAAGAGGCGAGTCTCACCAACACTTCGTTTCCCTCACGACAGCACAATGCACACCAACTATTTTTGATTGAACGAAAGCACGACGCCGAACCACTTTTATTTACATATATATATTTACGAAGGGTAACACGGGTCGGTACAAAAGGTAGGCCAAGACTCATCTATGCTCGGCCTTCAACCTCAAAAAGAGACACACGACCCTAAAAAATGCGACGTGTAACGATCTCCCTTCGGACTACTCGTGTCGGCCATCCAAAAAGTTGCTAACCCCAACTCCACGTGCGTAGGCCGTCACACCCATCCTGGTGCGTCAGGCGGTGGGGGTGGCAGCATCCCCATCATAACAACATCGCGGCGGATGTGGACGGAGATGTACTCCTGCATGACTGGGCCTCCAGATAGGCCCACGTCATAAGATACGAGCGCACGCACACGTATAAAAGTCAGTCCCAGCAGGGTGGGACAGTCTATCTCGGTCAGCTCGACCTCCACGTCAGATGGAAGGCCGTAAAACACTCCCCGCGTAACGGCAGGGAGAGGCATCGTACTAATCTGAAATGTTGGTCCCCGAAGGGGTGAGTACAACCACTCAACAAGTAAAGAGATCCAATCAACACTCAATGCATTTAAACAATACGAATAATTTCAATACACATGTCATTCATACATTGTAGTGTACTTACCTCGAAGCCATGTACATGCCATCATACCTCATCATCAAAATCATAATACGTACATAGCATCAAATACAAGTGATCATCATCATCATACCATATGATATCACATGTGCATGACATCATCATGCCATAGTACACATGCATGTCATCATAATACCATAGTACACATCCATGTCATCATCATACCATAGTACACATGCATGTCATCATCATACCATAGTACACATGCATGTCATCATCATACCATATTACACATGCATGTCATCATCATACCATATTACACATGCATGTCATCATCATACCATAGTACACATGCATGTCATCATCATGCCATAGTACACATGCATGTCATCACATCACCCTTCCTTGGGATCATCCATCCCATACTTTACACTCGCACCCTATTCGGGCCTTGCGAAAAACCTCCGGAATTATGCCAATCATGGCCACCGGGCATCCGGCACCCCCGCATCCCGGGCATGTCGCATCCCAACTGGCATCACGAGGCATCCCCTCGGGCAAAGACCTCCAAGGCTTCCGGCACCCATCTCATTCCGGGCATCCTGATACTCCCAGGGTCATCCGGCCATGTATCTCTATACATCCCGGCCATTAACATCCTCCCCCAACAATTACCATGGATCACGTTACCAATTATGTCTCAATTCATCATGCACATGATATAATGGCAAAACAAGATCACCTTTGTTCTTATACATGTATCATCAAGCAATTATACATATATGCAATAGATGCATTCCCCCATAGCAATTAGGTCCACATGCCACTCAAAACAATGTACTTGCCAATTGCTTTTATAATTTATTTAAATCCCAATTTAATTCTACTTTGCAATTAATTAATTAATTAATCACAAAAATCACAAATTCATGAAATCAAAACACATAATATTGTAAGGCAATAAAATAGTGATTTTTCCACAGAAAATGCATGGCCAATCAATTTCTACACAATAAATAGTATTTCCACAATTTCCATATATAATTTCGGATAAGGGCAGAACGCACAGTTTTCTAAGTAAATAGATTAAAATACACATACGACCTCAGAAAATTATGAAATTTCACCAGGTTATATTTAAGACATTAAACTAGACTTTTCATGAAGGAACCTAGGCTAAATTCATTATAGATAAATTTTTATAGGTCCACGAAGCTTCTGATCAGGTTACCGAAACGCACAGGGGACTATGTCCGAAATATGGAGATTTGACCCACCTACACTTCTTCTTTTTTTCTCTGAAATTTGGATATGTTATACTTCTAACGATCCCCTACAACTTTCATGAAGAAACTTAGGCCAAACAACCAAAGGAAGACCTCCAAATGGTTCCACGAAGTCTCGGGTATCACACCTCGCGACTCCAGATTCATTGTCTTCAAGATCAGGTTGGTTTCCTAAGCTATACTTGCTCATTTTGCTTCAAATTTTATTATGTTCATCCTTAAGATGTTCTCTACAAGTCTCATGAAGAAGTCGAAGAGAGATTCATAGTAAAAATCAACATGCAAACACAAATCCACCACAAGATCAGAAAAACAGTTCCAGATCTAGGGTCTCCGAAATATGGGGTTTTGACCCCTTAAATCTCCATCATTTTTTACGAAATTTAAGTATGTTATATTTCAAGGTGTTAGCTACAACTTTCATGAAGAGATCCAAGCCAAAATCGAACTCCAAACATACATGCAAGCCCTCACAAGTTTTTGACTTCAGTGATCCGTGCGAAAACCGCATGCATCTTCAAGAACAAACCACCCTAGCTCCGTTTTCGAGCATTCAAGACAACGAAATAGCCTAACCAACATACAAAAACATACATGCAAAGGGATGATGGACCCTAAACTTGCTTCAATGCAAGGAGGAACGGCGGCAAGGCGGCGGTGGACGGCGGCGTGCGGCGGACGGACGGCTCCTCCTCCTCCTCCTTCGCGCAAGCCCTCCTCTCTCTCTTCCCTTTCTCTCTCTCTCTCTCTCTCTCTCTCTCTCTCTCTCTCCTCTCTCACACGACACCCCCTCCCCATCTGGCCATCTTTCCCCTTTAATTTCCCCAAGAGGCCATCATTGCATTGCCTCTCCAATGGCCAATGCATGCATGGCCTTCTTGCCACTTGGCAAGACCCATGCGAATGGGCTTGGGCTTCAAGCTTGGGCCCTCTTGGAAGAAGTGGGCCGACCACTTCTTCCTCTCCCATGGGCCGGCGACAGCCCACTTGTGGGCCTTAATGGGCCGGCCACTTGGCCCATTAGGGTCCACCCTTGGGCCTAAAGCCCAATCCAACCTCCTTTTCTAATTTAAATAAAACTTGCAATTTATTTTACCTAATTAAAAACCCATAACATTAATCTATAACAAACATGACAACACATAAATTATACTTATTAAATACCTTAGGTTTAAATTAAAAACACAAGGCACAAAGCACAAAGCCTTAAGAAATAATTAAGGCTAAAACACAAACCAATAGGTAAGTTCATTGCCTATTTAAAGCTCTAGGGCACCTTAGGACTTGCCCTTAATTTCTAGGATGCCACAATTAGAACATAGCAGATGAAAAAATAAAATATAAATCAAACCCAGCATCTTGAATCAAAGAACAATAATTCTGTCACAACTTTTGTCTTCTCTTAAAAATACTTGAAAAACTCTCAAAATAATGAAAAACGATCTAACAAGAAAACCTAGCTTCTCTCTCTAGCTCTCAATGTTCTCCTATTCATAGGATATATCCCAGTTATCTAATCTCCCCACGCTTGCAAATAACATTAGGGAACAAAATCAAGGATTCCCTGATTTGATGTCCATCTTCCACCGTTGCTTGATTTGAATTCCTGATTTTTGTTATTCTTTTCCTTATCTTCTCAATATCTCATTATTCTGCATAAACAAAGAAAATTCGAATAATCAGAAGGAAATCCAAATATCTTTTCATAGATATTGCATTAATTGTTGCCTAAAATAGGTAAAATAACTCTATTTTTATAGAGTTATCAGTCGTTCGTGTGGATACGAATCATGACACTCCGCTATTATGCGGGGTACGAGTTTGAGAGAACTCGCAACCTTGCAGAGGGAACTCATAAGAGGTTCGATCCAATAGATGAGGTGATGACATCTTTTGGAACGCAAACCGTGAGGGAACTCTCATGGTCAAGTATCCCTAAATCTGGTATTTTCTCGAGAGAGGGATCAGCAACGAGATCGGGTCATGACAAGTGTCTATGGTTTTGGCCCGTTGTTTTTCATATCATTACTCAATTAAGTCAATAGACGATCCATAGATCTTATTTATGAAGTTTAATTGGTTAATTGAATCGAAATTAGACAATTTCCTCTCAAATCGAGTAAGTTTTCCTTTCAATTTGGTCCTTGAGAGCCATAAGTGTGTGAACCAGCCAAAACCAATCAAGAACTGATCAAGACTCGGTCAAATCGACATGAAACCGTTTGATTGATCCAACCAACCATCAGTAGGGCTGGCCGGTTCGGTCCTTAACCGGCTAGTTCTAGACCCCGAGTGACTGGTTCTGAGGTTCTCATTGTGCTAATTTTATTTCTGCACCTTTCTCAATATTTTGCAAATTAGCCCTCGGATTTCATAAAATTGCAGTTTGACCCCTAATTAGACTTTTTAATGCAATTCTCCATTTTGGCTCTGGTTTTCACAAATCGGGCCCAATAGATCAATTACTCAACACCTCTAGATGATAATTGAACCTTTAAAATCATTTTTTGCTCATTAGATTAGGATTTCGATCATCGGATCAAACTGATGGCCAAGATCGATCAATTTGGGGGTAGTATAAATACCCATTTTCCCTTCAAAATCAGGATGGCTCATTTATGTACTCTCTCTCTCTCTCTCTCTCTCTCCACATCTCTCTCTTCTTCCTACCCTTTTTCTCTCTCTCCTCCTTCTCTCTAATTGAACCGAGCCAATGCCGGTACTAGTTCGTTTAGCCTCATGTCAACCACCGATCGATCGCTAATCAACTGCCCTCGGTAGCCATCTCCTCCTATCCGAGCTTTCTCAGGCGACCATAGGTTGGCTCAGCCTTGATCGGAGCTGTTCCAATCGAGCTAAGCTCTTATGTCGCCTAAATCGGTCCTACTCATACCGATAAATTTGCCACTTGGACTGGTGACCAGCGACAGCAGCCATCACTTGAAAAATTCCAATATGCTCCCAACTTCATCAACCTCTCTATGGTTAGGGATCACCAGATCAGCCACAGGAATAGTTCGATGGCCTGATCTACTTCAAGTAGCAAAGAACTAGTCTAGTTTTGATTGGTTGTGTCTTCAGTGAAATCGGTGACCGACGGTGATCAAACCACTACCAGACCTTGTCCAATCCGTCCTTTGGACACTTTCCAACCTGGTTATGGTCATAATTCAACCAGTCAGCCACCAGAGGAGTGTCGATGGTCTATTCCATCTCAGACGGATCTGAACCGGTCCAAATTGGGACCCGTTCTATCCTAGGCAGTTCAGGTAGCCCAACCACCTCTCGTGGTGATCCACCATGTTTGGATCTATCCTTTGAAGTTTTGACCGCGTTCCGATGAAGTCTGTTTTGTCCGATTACATTAAATCGATGAAAAACACAAAGATAAACCTTTTTTTTTATCTCGAATCCTATGAATTGAGATCAGATTAGCCAATCGGGGCTAGGATTCAATCCTAAGATTACATATTATGCATAAATATGAGCTTTGGAATGTTATGAGATGGTTCGATGTGACTTGATGATCATCAATAATGAGCTTGAGCTTAAACTTGTTTGATTTGCCTTTGATTTGCAATTTCGTGTGTCTGTAACATGCTTGTTGTTTTGGCTTAAACGAGGCCTTAGATGGCCTTATTTTGGTTTGACTCTTCTAAGCATACAAAATAGCCTTTACAAGCTTCGAATTGATTGGTCCTTCAAAAAACATGTCACAATCTACTTGATTTTCACAGATTCTTGGTGCTCTCCAATTTTTGACCTTAGTCTGCCTTAGCATTTTGTCATTTTTGCTGTGATTTCTGTGACAATTTTTTAATGAAGTTGTTTACATAAATATGTTCCTTATTGTCTTGTGAATTTTTTGTTAATTTTTTTTTCGGAATTTTTAAACATGTTTTAGTAGGTCAAAAGCTCTTAGATCTAAACATACGTTTGTCTGTCCTTACACTAATCCGAGATAAAGTTAGGCACATTTAATCATGAAAAAAGGTTGTTTGACCTTAAGGTCTTCATGAAGAATGCAATACATACAATGTGCTTTAAATTGATATAATATTTGCATGATCTTTATGTCATTCAACATGTCAATTGCATGCGTAAATATGCATCGGTGTTGCTGCAATTAAGAAAGTTAAGAACACACATATCTTTTGCCATTTTTGTCATAGAAATGCTTATGTTCATGATTGATGCGTGTCTTGGTAACAAGTGACCCGTCGACGATTCACTCATTTTAGTTGATTGATTAGGAAATAAGGCTCAAAAGGCCTACATGCATGTTTAATTCCTACAACGTATGTGAATTCTAGATGTATATAATGGGTGATACATGATACCGAGGGAAAATCTTAAGGATCACATAGAATGCCAAATCAAGGACTTACAAGCGTTATTGACCATGCAAGAATACAAATGGTCAATAATGGCTATAAGTCGTGAAAAGTGAATCGGGTAGGTCTCTAGAGGGACCTACACATGAATTGCAAAAGCCAACCCTGAGGCCCAAATTTGGTCAATTTAAAACCTTGTTTCTATGGATTGTTTGATATTGGCCCTGTGTCGTGATTTTGGTTGTTTTGACGTGTATGATTGTTTCTTTCTATTGTACTTAGCTATAGTTTTTAGACTAGATTTAGATTAAGATCTTGAAGATGGAGAAGACACAAAGATAGTGGAAGGTCAATGTCCATTTCGACCATGATTTTGTACCATTCATCCTTGAGATATGTCTTGGGCTCTCCTTATTTGTATAAACACTTGACAAGTTGCAAGTTTTTCCTTTTCGCTTACCTTTTTAAGTTTTCATATTTTTTAAGATTGCATGATAGATTTACTACTTTAATTAGTTGTTTACTTACCATTTCGCACTTTCAATTCAATTGATTGCATTCTTTTCATTTTTCTTAGAAAATAGAATGGCATGAAAATGACCATCCACACATGATCGCCTAACTTAGGATAAAACGATCTTGAAGAAGTAAAAAGAAACGCATGAATACCTTAGACAATACGACATATTGTTAGATACCGAAAGGGCGCTAATAGCAATATTAGCATAACCCAAGTCCTCTAGATATTTGATTGCGTAAGAATCGAGGGACCACTCCTGATTCTCGATTAGGTTTTC
Organism: Eucalyptus pauciflora; assembly: GCA_007663325.1. NCBI lineage: Eukaryota > Viridiplantae > Streptophyta > Magnoliopsida > Myrtales > Myrtaceae > Eucalyptus > Eucalyptus pauciflora. The sequence continues at coordinate 1,280,037 of VMYD01000352.1, read as the reverse complement.
TAGCTGACCCCAAAAAAAAATACTAATGCCGAGTCTTGTCTTATTTTTAGGTTGTCTTGAACAATTAGACTAAATAATTGAAACCATCATGAAGGGTATGGGTCTTGATAAAGGCTCACTACGATTTGGCATACTCGATGTGGCAGTACCCGAAAAGGATGAAGTAATGACATCCTTATGGACGAAGTATACTATTGAGAGGGTTATCGTGGTAAAGATACCCCAAATTCGATATCCACACCTGACCTCTTGTTTCTAGGTGTAGTGCCCGTGTGGGTACGGATCGAGACACTTCGCTATCACATGAGGTACAAGCTTGGGATAACTCGCGACCATGTGTGAGGGAACTCACAAGAGGTTCACCTGGAAGGCGAGATGATGGCGCCTCCGTGGATGAGAACCATGAGGGAACTTCTTTGGTCAAGTACCTTAAATCCAACCTTTCCCCCCTTCCTCTCCCTGAGTGCCAGGTGGTGGCAAGATCAGGTCGCGACAGGTATTTAGTTGAGAGAGAACTCACTATTTTTGGGGTGGTAGTGCATGATCGAATTGGGAATGGATCTTCGGTTACATAGTTCCATATGGAAGGAAAATGAACCAAGAGGTTGGATACCAGCCGAGCTCGGAAGCATCTCAAAATTTCACATCCTAAATTTACATTATAAAAATCTAATAGGACACATCCCCTCTTCCGTGTGCAATCTTATATCACTTGTCTTCCTGGTTGTAGGGGTCTACATGGTGAAATCCCAAACATTGGCAACTATTTTCCTCATCTCCAAGTGATTTACCTTTCGGAAAATCGATTTTCATGGCAAGCACCGCATTTGCTGCCTAACACAACTAGACCAAAAGAGCTTATTCTCGGTTCTAATAGTTTTATGGGGAATGTGTCTGCCAATCTTGGAAACTTGAGGAATCTTATAGAGGTGAGTTTTTATGATAACCAATTTCAAACAGATCTGGTGGCTTAAGTTTCCTTGCTGATTTTAGCAACGGCACTAAATCAAGAGCACTACCAAGATGGATAACTCTATGGGAAAATATATTCCCATACACCAAAAGGACAAAACCGAGGGTTGTATGACACAAGCCAAGGCGCACAATACGTCAAGCGAGTTACTTCAAATGTCAAATATATTGTCAGTTTTTTAGACGTTGCTCTTGCTTTGTTTTGCCTAGAGCCACTTAAACATCCAATTAGGGATAGGGATGGCCGCATGGTCAGACCCGGCCCAAAATTTTCTTTTTTATGAGGCCGAGTCCACTGCATGGGCCCAAACTGACCCACTGACCATTGGACGGTCGGCCATGGCCGACTACGTGTTAAATAAAAATAAAAAAATCCAAAATCTTTCTATAAATTAGAGATCTCTCCCTCTCATTTTCACTTTCACTTTCATCCCTCTTTCACAAAATATCTTAGGAAATAGGCAGCAACTCAAGCGGACGTGAAGCGGTACATCATAATATCTCCGGTGATATTTCAAGCTTACTTGGACAAAGTAGTTGAGCGAAAATTCTTCATTTTTAAGGCAAGACAACTACATTATCGGTGCCATAAGTGAGATTTTCCTCAATACTCTTTAAGATGTCTTTATCAGGACAGTAATGTGTAGTGCGGGCCACAAGACTAGTCAAGCATGAATCGACCTCGTTAATGCTCATACGCAAAGTCGAAATTTCCAACCTAACATGACTGGCTCTTTTGTTTTCTAACGCATGACTCGCTAAGTCCACGGGTTCTCAGAACAGCCCGGGGATTGAATTGTGGCCTTTGGATCCACAAAGAAAATTCAAGGTTTTTCTTCAGTTCATTTTGCATCGTCTTACGTTCGAGACCTCCAGTTTACCTTTTCTGCTATGAGTCCAAGGTTTGGCAATTTACTGCTGAAAACAGGATTCACACTTCCAGATTTGCTCCAATACAATCATTTATTAATAACCTTATTATTGTGGCACAACAAACGCGAACAAATCAAATAGCAAACATGCCCCATGCTTTTAAGATTATTAATAATTTTTCAATGATCCTTTTATTGGAGAAGCCTCTCTCCATGACGAAAGTTTTTATCTATGAACATAAAAAATAAAGGATTTTTTAAAAATACCGTCAGGGGTAAATATTTCTCCATATGCAGTCTTCACAGCCGGAAGCGTTTGCAATAGGAACCCAGTAGCAAAACCCTCGGAATCTTGAAAATTAACCATGAAAGGAGTCAGAAATTGTGAAAACGAAGGATTTTGGGCCCGTAGACAATGGCAAAAAAGAAATACAGCACTGCACTCTGAATAAGCTATTCAAGTTAGTATTACGGGCTCTGATTGATTCATCCTCCTCTTCCTTATATATTTTTTAGGCGACACATGGGAGATGGCGGCCTGATCCATCTTAGGTTGTTGAGTGGGACGGGGAAATTGTAAATGAAGGTGGGCACGGCATAACTTGTTAGAGCCATGTTCCTATTTTTTATGTCAATGTCAGGCTAGCTCGAGTGTCTGTTAAGTCCTTCATCTATAACCTAGCCACTAGGGAGGGCTTTCGACTACGAGTGGCCTCAGTTTGCTATTTGGTGAGTCTCCAAACTAGCAGCTTCTAGTTGGTCAGAAGCAAAACTAGCACATTTTGTAACAAATAAAACATGGATTCGAGTATTGCTATGGTAATTTTCCTGCTATAAGACATTTGAATGTACTCGGCTTTAATTGTGTTGCTCGTTTTCATTGTAATTTTGCTGCTAAAAGGTGAGAACCTGAGAAATTGTCTGACGAGAATGAGAACCTTCTGAGAGTCCTCGAGGCTGTTATCGAATGTTTCCATGTACTCCTGCAATATATGGATAGTTTTTCTTCTTATGTCCTTAAGCCAATCTTTCTTTCTTCTTTTCTGAAAGTAGCAGAGCAGCATTGATACTGCTCAATAGGTTTCACAATGACTTGGTTTTCTGCTTATTACATGATTTTCAGCAATAAGAATATTTTCTTCAGTCTTTTCCATAAAAAGGATTAGCAATCACCGAGATACAAAACACCATGTCTTTTTTCCCATCTTTTGACAGTAGCAAGGCGAGCACTTAAGTCTTTGATTGAAGAAATGATAAATTTTAAGTGATGATTCTTAAGTCAAGAACTTGAGTCCATTGAATTTAATGGAAACTAGATAAGTTTTTATCTCGATGATTTGAGAAGTTATAGGCATTCAATCGTAAATGATGATCTCTTAAGTGGTGATTTTCTTTGATAAGATTTATGATAGATATGTTCTTGTTTGGAAATCTCAGATTCTATAGAAAACTAGGATAAATTGTTTGGGGAGATAGTTGAAATTGAAATTTGAAAAGGTGGATCTTGTCTTGGGGGAATTAAAATTTCATTATTCCCTGGTGCTAGAAAGGACTATTTTGTAATAATGTTATCAATGATCACATCTCAAGGTGTTAGTAAGGACATGAGAAATGTTTGATGGTGCTTATATAAAATAAGAGTTGATTTGCACAAATTTTCAAGTGGATGATGTAATATTCTTAGGTTATGTACGTAAACTTTCAGGTTGTGATATATATATATATATATTGATTTGATCAATATTCTACATATGGTATTTCAAGTGTTAATGAATGATAACGAATAATATGGTATTAGAGGAGGACCCCCTCTAGTAGATGTGTGATTAGGGGACGAACCACACGGAAGTTGATGGGCCTGTAACTCCAATGAGGACAGGAAATGGTCATTGGGTTCAAAAGGTTCAGACAAGGAGCAGCTCTCAGAAGGCTTCTAAGATGGCAAATGGGGCAAAAATAAACCAAATTGCACACCAAACTAATGGAGAGTGTGCTTGGGATATATATGTAAAAAATAAAATTAACTTATAGAAACGCCCTTTGACGTAATGGCAAGTTTTACTTTGAAATTCTAAAGTTCGGTATGGTCAGGCTAGAGCACTATCAAGATGGATAACCTTATGGGAAAGTATTTGCCCATACACCAAAGGAACGAATTCAAGGCTTGGTATGACACAGGTCAAAGCACACAATACCTTAAGCGAGTTACTTCAAATGTCAAATATATTGTCAGTTTTTTTTTATGTTACTCATGCTTTGTTTCATCTAGAGCCAATTTTAAACATCCAATTAGGGATAGAAATGGCCCAATGGCTAGGCCCGGCCTAATTTTTTTTTTTTTATGAGGCCGAGTCCATTGCATGGGCCCAAACTGACTTAGTGACCATTGGATAGTCGGCCACGGCGGACTACATGTTAAATAAAAAGAAATCCAAAATCTTTCTATAAATTGAAAATCTCTCTCATTTTCACTTTCATCCCTCTTTCACGAATATCTTAGGGAAAAGGTAGCACATACATCATAATATCTCCGGTGATAATTCAAGCTTATTTGGACAAAGTAGTTGAGCGAAAAGTCTTCATTTTTAATACAAGACAACTACATTATCGGTGCCATAAATACGATTTTCCCCCAACACTCTTTAAGATGTCTTTATCAGGACAGCCATGTGCAGAGCGGGCCCCAAGTATAGTCAATCATGAATCGACCTCGTTAATGCTCGTATGCAAAGGCGAACTTTCCAGACTAACGTGACTGGCTCTTTTGTTTTCTAACGCATGACTTGCTAAGTCCACAGGTTCTCATAACATCCTGGGCATTGAATTGTGGCCTTTTGCATCCTCTTGCATTCGAGGCCTCCAATTTACCTCTTCTGCTATGAGTCCAAGGTTTGGGAATTACTTCTGATTAAAGGATTCATACCTCCAGATTTGCTCCAATATAATCATTTCTTAATAATCTTATTATTGTGCCACAACAAACGTTCAAACATGCAGGAAAAGTGCTAAAAAAGTCATAAACCTTTTGTATTTGTGCCAATTTAGTCCTAAACCCTTTTACTTAGTGCCGATTCAGTCATTTCCGGCCAATTTTGGCTGGATTTTGCTGATTGGACGCCGGCCGGCTGATGTGGACAACTCTTAATAATATTTTAATATTTTTGAATTTTTGAATTTTTATTTATTTATTTTTTTTCTTTCCCCTCCTTTAATCGGTCACCAGACCTCGGCGACCAGCCAGAGGTGACGACCGACGAGGTTGACTTTGCCAAACCTCGCCGGATCTAGCGAGGGCGAGCCTCGCCGGCGTAACCCAGGTTGTGATTCAACGAGGGTGAGCCTCGTTGGCGTCGCCCAGGCTGCGATTCGGTGAGGCTGAGCATTGCCAGCCATGGGCAAGGCTTGCCCTCGCCAGATCCTGGCGAGGCTCGACCTCGCCAGCCTAGCGCTAGGTCACCCTCACGGCCTAGGCGACGCTGGCGAGGCCGCCCTTGTGGCCACTAACGAGGTGGCCGGCGAGGTCGACCTTGCCAACCGTCACCTCTGGCCGGTCACCGAGGTTCGGCGATCGGCTAGAGGAGGGGAAGGAAAAAAGAAAAAAGAAAATTAAAAAAAAATATTATTAAAAGTTATTCGCGTAAGCATCGATAAGGCCATGTCAGTCAGCCAGCGTCTAATCAGCAAAATCTGGCCAAAATTGGCCAGAAAAGACTGAATCGGCACTAAGTAAAAAGATTTATGACTAAATTGACACAAAAAAAAAAGGTTTAGGACTAAATTGGCACAAATTCAAAAGGTTTAGGACTTTTTTCACACTTTTCCCACAAAACAAGCTCTATGCTCTAAGATTATTAATCAATAAGATTATTTTCAATGATCTTTTTATTGGAGAAACCTCCCTCTATGACGAAAGTTTCTATCTATGAACATAAAAAATAAAGGATCATTCTTAAAAATACTTTCAGGAGTAAATATTTCTCCATAATGCGGTCTTCATGGCCGGAAGCGTTTTCAATAGGAACCCAGTAGCAAAACCCTCGGAATCTTAAAAATTAACCATAGAAGTTGTAAGAAATTATGAAAACAAAGGATTTTGGGGCCGGAGAAAATGGCCAAAAAGAAATACATCATTGTACTCTGGGTTAGCTTTTCAAATTAGTATTACGGGCTCTCTAACTCCTCTTTTGTCAAAAGTTAATAGTATTTTTATCAAACGTTGCACAACTCTTATTCCGAGCCTGCCTTGTGGTTGTTTACTTGTCTGGACAACCTAGAAAATCATCAGAAATAGCGTGCACATCAAATTGGATTTAGGTTGTCACAATTAGTATTGTAAAATGTTAGCCTAACTTGAATTTATGCGTCTTGAAGAAAAGTCAAGTTTTTTTGTGGACCAGATTGTGGTCCTTGGATTCACTAAATCTAAACGGCCAATCTCGTGCTTCTGGCTGGCTAGGGAAGCATAAGAACACTATCATTTGGTCTTTCTGCTTGCTCTGTCTTAACAGATCAAGTATGGAAACCACTTTGCCAAACTTGAGAATGCATTTAGTATTAGCTTTTATCAGCCTCATCCTCGTTATACATCAAACTCACTCCAACACTTGTATCGCCTATGCTTCCTATCCCGGAAATGAAACCGACAGGGCGGCATTGCTTGCCTTTAAGGACAAGATGATTGAAGATCCTCAAAAGATCATAAGTTCTTGGAATGAGTCTACTAGTCACTGCAACTGGCTAGGAGTTTCTTGCAGTCGTCGCCACGTGGGAAGAGTCACCGCCCTCGACTTGAAGAATCAAAAGCTCATTGGCACAATACCTCCTGACGTAGGGAATCTCACCTTCTTGAGGTATGTTGATCTAGAGGCGAATCGGTTCCGAGGCAACATTCCAGAAGAGTTTGGGAGGTTGTTCAGACCGAAGACTCTCTTCCTCTTAAAAAATGAACTTGAAGGGGAGATACCACGAAATTTGTCATCTTGCGTAGGTATGCAGTACCTCTTTTTGCATTACAATCGGCTCAGCGGAAGAATACCTAACGAGCTTCGGTATTTGGTTGAGAGAGAACTCACTATTTTTGCAGTCTCAGTGAATGATCTTACGGGGGAAATTCCAAGTTGGCTGGGGAATGGATTTTCACTTACAGAGTTACATATAGGGTACAATAACCTAAGAGGTCGAATACCAGTTGAGCTTGGAAGCATCTCAAAATTAAAGACTCTCAACTTACATTATAATAATCTAACATGATGCATCCCCTCTTCGCTATACAATCTTACATCACTTGTCTACTTTGATCTAGGAGGTAATCGCCTACATGGTGAAATCCCATCAAATATCGGAAACTATTTTCCTCATCTCCGGGGGCTTTACATCACATTTAACCAATTTTCAGGGCAAGTACCACATTCACTGCCTAACTACTGGACTTGAAGACTTGTTTCTCTCTTCTAATAGCTTTACGGGGAATGTGCCTGCCAATCTTGGAAACTTGAGGAATCTTACAATGATTAGTTTTAGCGCAAACCAATTCCAAACAGGTTTCAATGGCTTAAATTTCCTCACTGAGTTTACCAATTGCACTAAACTGAAAGTGTTAGATTTCGGCCACAACAAATTCAAAGGCGAAATACCTACTTCCGTTGCTAATTTGACGAATACGCTTCAGCACTTACTCCTGGGATCAAACCAGATCACAGGTCATATCCCACCACAAATCGAGAAGCTGAATGGTCTACAGGTCTTGGCGTTGTACAACAATAGCATCAGCGGTGAGATTCCCCATGGTATTGGTAAGCTCAAAAATTTGACCTATCTTTTGCTATGGGGTAATAGGATTTCGGGGCCAATTCCTTCCTCTCTTGGAAACACCACCCAATTGCTTCTCCTGCAACTTGAGGGAAATCAATTAGAAGGTGAAATTCCTCCGAGTCTTGGATGGTGTCAACAATTGCTATCACTAGCACTATCAGATAACAACCTTAATGGTACAATACCTAAAGAGGTCATTGGTCTTTCTTCTCTGTCCAATTGTTTCCAAGCTGATCGAAATTCCTTAACGGGGCCATTACCTTTTGAAGTGGGTAACATGAGCAAAATTGTGAATGTCGACCTCTCTGACAACAGGCTGACTGGAGAAATACCAAGCACTTTGTCCCAATGTCTGATGTTGCAAAGCTTGAACATGGCAGGTAATTTATTTGAAGGAAGTATACCGCCTTCTTTAAGGACCCTGATTGGCCTTCAGTCACTAGATCTCTCAAGAAACAAATTGTCCAGTCATATTCCCATCTATTTCGTGAATTTTACTGTGCTTGAAGTGTTGAATTTGTCCTTCAACAACCTTGAAGGAGAGGTACCACGGGAGGGGATTTTCAAAGATACAAAACACATATCAATAATCGGAAACAAAGAACTATGTGGGGGCATCAAGGAACTTGGACTTCCCGCATGCAAAGTTTACAACACAAAGAAGCGGAGAAAGTTTCCAAAACTGAAATTATCTATCGTAATAATTGTCTCGCTTTTGATCATGTTAACATGCTTCATTGTTGTTGTGTATTGGAGGAGGAAATCTATGACGAGACCTAGCGTTGCATTTTCAATAGATGAGCGCTTCCGAAAGGTTTCCTATGCAGAGCTCCGCCAAGTGGCCAATGACTTCTCGCCATCTAATTTGATTGGCCAAGGGAGCTATGGCTCTGTGTATAGAGGAATGCTAGATGGAAATCAGCCAGTGGCAGTGAAAGTGCTCAACCTAAAACAAAAGGGGGCTTTTAAGAGCTTCTTGGCAGAATGTGAAGCGTTGAGAAACATACGCCATAGAAATCTTGTCAACATCATCACAGTCTGCTCGAGCATCGATTTCACAGGTGCATAATTTAAGGCTTTAGTCTATGACCTAATGCAAAATGGTAGTTTAGAACAGTGGTTGCACCTTGGAGTAAATCAGCATGACATGCCAAAGCTCAATCTCAGCCAGAGGTTAGACATTGCCATTGATGTGGCTTCTGCCATTGAATATCTTCACCACCATTGCCAAACGAGCATTGTACATGGCGATCTAAAGCCAAGCAACGTTCTTCTTGATCATGACATGGTGGCTCGAGTGTGTGATTTTGGGCTAGCGCGATTTCTTCATGGAAGCACAAATCTAGATGTTTCTCAATGTCAAGCAAGCTCTAGCAGCTTAAAAGGAACCATTGGCTATGTAGCTCCAGGTACGTTAATCCTTCTACTTTCTATTCATATGAGTCCAAGTTAATAGCTTATTTAGAATGCTGAATTTTAGTGAATAAAATGGATTTCCAAAGCCAAGTAGTCATCTGAAATGACAAAGTCGATGTGCTTTCTAGAATATGGCCTTGGCAGTACTTCATCATTGCAAGGAGATGTGTATAGCTTTGGGGTACTGTTGCTCGAGATGTTCACTGGAATAAGACCTACTGATGTTATGTTCAAAGATGGATGGACCCTCCATGAATTTGTCAAGACTACTCAACACAAAAGCTTGGTGCAGATCCTAGAGCCTTCACTGCTATCTATGGAAAGGATCGACAATGGCCAATTTAGTGATGCCAACATGGTGAGATTTGAGGAAAGCAATGCCGACATAATGAGAGTTGGAGTCCTCTGCTCAATGAAACTTCCAAATGAGCGCATGGACATGATGAATGCATTATCTGAGTTATGTGCTATCAAAGAGAAGTTTCTCAAGCGTGGCATGTAAGATTAGGAAGAGGATTTAACTTCTCCTATTGCATTTCTAATTGCTTTTTAGTTTCTTCCTGATGTCGGAATGCGAATGCAAAATGCAAGTCTTATTTTTCATGTATGTGAGAGGCAAAGAATTCGTTATCTCTATATCCTCAAGCCAAATAAATGCCTTTCTCTTTCAACTATGGAAGAGCTTGCTTCAGGAGATAAATAACATCTTACTAGTTATTTTCTTGGGTTGAGTTCAATGTATCATCCCATCATAAGTCATCCATCCCCTCAGAAGTAATTGTACATTCAGGAGGAGATGGTAGAAAATATTTATGAATAAAAAAATAACAAAGGTATAGAAAGCAGATGAGAATTACTGAAAAAAGGAATAAAATTGATGAGATAGAAAATAGACAGAGAGACGTATTCTTATTGCTTGGATGCGAAATCGTGGCGATAAGAACTGTTGTATGACAGAAAAAAAATCATGTTGAATTAAATGAACACGTAGAAAATTAATTCAATTTTGTACAGACCTTAAGATTCAGACCTGACAAAAGCAGGAAGTGGATCAGTGACCATCAAACTACAATTGCCACAAAATAAGAAAGAATACGTTTTTACCACTCTTCATTATCTTGTGGCTACTTTTGTAAGAAAATAACCTTACTCGTAATTTTATTGGAATACTGGCTTAAAAAAAGTAGATAGTTTCTTGTTTAATGCAATGTCTCCATATGGTAGCACAATCTGGATTTAGATCTTGTTCAAATATGTCATGCTTTTTTTTTTTTCCTGAAAACTTGTGATGATTGAAAGCATTCAATCCAAATTTTGGATCCGTGATCATATCTGGTGTGTCGGAATTCATGAGGAGCTCTTATTTTAGGGTAACGACTTGTCAACGTTTGTTTAACTTTTTTTTCCATAAACTGGACCTTGATGATCACAAGAAGTCTCTTTGGAACTATTTAGAGTCCAGTCCATGAAATTCACATAAGCAATGCAAATGATGCTCCTAGAACAAGCTAGACAGCAGCCTCTGCAAACCAGACAGACCTTTTCTCAAACCAACCTTCCAGACTGTGTGGAACTCAAAAATCTAGTCATACCCTACACGTATAAGTTCAGTGAATTGTGCTTGTTGAGCACGGTTGTTGGTGACTGTTGTTATGTCATTGGGTACATATTGTGTTTGGTTTGGTAGGAAGGAGACATGTGTTTTGCAATTTGGAAAACGTTGTTACAAGGGTGAATGCTTACTGGATGGAATAATGAAATCTTAAGTTGAGACAGGAGGATGAGAATTTATGGGCAAAGGGAGATGCTGAGTCTTTGTTGGCCGACATGAATGAATGAATGTACTTTAGACAATCTTAATAGGAAGCAAAGCTGCGTTTCTGTTATTAAATGTCGGTTGATTTTCATCAGAATTTAATGTTGTTCTGACAGTGCTTATACCGGAACATTGTGTCATCAATTCTCCTTTGCTTTTTAGTGATCTTCCAAAAGTTTGCAGATTTTTCCAGGGCATCTCTAAGGCTGTTTCAGACAAATCTCTCAGCAAAATAAGATTTGCTCCTATGAAGCTCATAGGGTTGATATCTTCCTACAAAGTACCATATGATGTTGGCATTTTTTTTAATGAAAGTGTAGCCGATTAGAAGACATTCCAAAGGCTAATTTGATTTTTGGAGTATCTAAGAAAGTTTGGAGACTATAGATGTGGATAAACCATCCAATTGTTCAGAGCTATGTTGCTTGGCTCTTTTTGGTTGTAATGCAAGTTCAACAGTATTAGGTCTCGCATGAAAGAAGTTAAAGAAAAATTCCACTCAACGCAGGCAATATACGTGACTACAATAATTTAGAATCTGGGCTGCTTGTACTTTTTTGTTGTAATTGAAAACAGTGTTTCTACTTGGTGTACTGGTTTAACACGTTTTGGCAATCAAGATGCCTTTTGATTCAATGATGAATAATTATTGATCATGTGCAATTGTTATATCAATAAATTGTTTGATGATTGCTGCAGAATATTGGTAAAGCACACTAGTTCAATATAATTGCTTCTTGCAAATCTTGCGAAACTCACCATTTATCTTTTATATGATGTGAAATGGTTACAGATATCGACGAATAGTCAGTGACACCTATCTACTCAGGCATGTTATGGTACTTACAATTGAAACACAACAAATTATAGAACTTTCTGTGTGGCACAACAAATTATCAACTTGTAATCAATGTACTTCACTGAACGCATCATTCCCAGAAACCTGGTAGTGCGAATGACACTTCATGAAAACAATGACCAGAGTACCAATGTCCAGACTATAGAATGATTTGCATAGGGTCACAATCATGTCAATACTTCTAAGCTGAATAACTCTCCAAGAAAACGTCACTCCACCCAGCAACAAAAGGGAGTTTGCACATGAGAAACGTCACTCCACCCAGCAAAGGCCGAGAATCTGGCTGGTTATAACATAGAGTAGGCAGCTGTCAAAATGTGACCGTAAATAGCCCCTCACACTAAAACTCCCGTAACAACAGAAGCTATGAAAGTGCCAAATATAGCAAATTTCTCAATAGCTCCGAAATTCGAGAAAAAAAGCTTCTCCAAAATCACCATAAAAATTGTTAGGAATATCCAATCACCCCTCTGCAACAAGTATATAATAGGAGACGGAAAGGCAGGGATTAGTTACCGGAGCTAAGCTAAAGCCTGAATGAGTACGCACAAAGCTCTTCAGGAAACAATAAGAAGAACCAAAAGCCCGTTATCGGACAGCTAGAAATGAGAAAGCAAGTAGAATAAAAAACGCATTTTCAGGATATAATATTATCGGAGGCAGCAAAAACAGAAAGAAAAATTCCCCGTGAAAGTTGAACCATGTCCTGCAACAAAACTGAGAGTCGGAAAGAAAGCCCAGAAACCGCAAGGGAGAACGTACCAAACAAGCAAGACATTCACGGAGGTCCGGTTGCATAAGAAACTTGATGCTAGTCTCAGTGTACAAAACATTAGCAATCCCATGATCAGACCTGCAAATTCATGGCCTCATCACCAAAATGCGCCAAGCCCCGAGCAAAAGGGACCGAGCAAAATTAGGAGAAAAAGCACGAATCAGAGAATCAAAAGCACCTATCAAGAGAAAAGCGCTGGCTTCGAGGAGATAATAGAACTTGTGACGGTGGAGAATGTGGCCGAGGACGAAGGAGAGGACGAGCATCATGATCTGGAGGAGGATTCCGACGCCAGCAGCTTGCTGCTCCTTCTTGGTCTGGCTGCCGGCGGGATTGCTGCTGTTGCTGAAAAGTACTTAATATAATGCAATGTCCGATATTCAGCCATAAAATTATTGACGGAACGACCTAATTGCACTATATTCGGCGGTGTTTGGTGCACATTGTGTAAAAAACTTAGGAATATTGGTACAATATTTTCTTAGAATAAAGAAAGAAAGAGAAAGGATAGGAACATGCATACCGATGCATATAGGAAAATTTGACATATCGGTCCCCTCGTTCATTTTTCTTCTGGAAATGGGCTAACTTGTATGCTTGATGGGATTTAAACTGGAGAAAAACACATAGTTGGCTAAACAATAGAAAAATACAAAAAGTCAAGTCATATTCTCAGTATTTCATGTTTTACAATTCAAATTTTTTTACGTTGTTAAATCGTTTATTTTTTAGCCGATCATGTCTCCGACATTTTCTAGAGTCCATAGATTATGTATTCACGTGGTTTATACAAAACCTCTGGAGGTTCCATTTTCAGCATCGCATGTCCCCTCTCTTCGTTCGTTTTGATCTCATCTTCTTCATCCCCCTTCCACTCAAAGCACTGAACCAACGCCCCTAGCCCTAGTTCCATCACTCTTCTTCCCAAATTAGCCCCTGGACAAGCTCTCCGTCCAGCACCAAACGGAAGAATTTCGAAATCATCGTTATACCTTTCTCTTTGATCACCAACATTTCCAAATAGGTCTGGTATGAATTTTGCCGGTTCCTCCCAAAGCTTAGGGTCCCAGTGGATGCTCCATGAGTTCACTAATGACATGGCGTCTCTGGGCGGATGATACCAAACAACGTTGCAGTCGCTTGACAATTCATGCCGTACTAAAAGCGGGGTTGTAGGAAACAATCTCTTCGTCTCATTGACAATTTGTTGGAGGTGACTCAGGTTCGGTAGGCCTTGGTCATGATGAGGCGGTCTTGCTTGATGTTGGCTTCAATCTCGAAATGAGCTTTCTTCAGTTTGTCTGGGTTTGGTTTAGGAGAAGAGAGATTGCCCATTCTAGGGCAGTTCCTGTAGCCTCCGTGCCAGCATTAACTAATGCCTATATTTAAACACGTGAACATGAATTAGACATAGTTATGTTAAATTCGAAAAATGAGACAGAAAGGTTAAAATTGAGGTTAATATTAATAAATTGCTAAGAAGTTCCTTGCTTGTTTATTGGCAAAAGAACCTCTTGAAATTTGACTTCTAAGATAATTCATGTCATGGCGATTAATTAGTATATAGAATCACATGTTCGAAATTCGATTGTAACGTGAGTTCTACATTATTCTGAACCAATAAAAAGACTTTTATAAGTTCATGTCCTCATATATCGGTTGACCTAATTATATTAAGACATTTAAAGAGAAAAGCAAGCATGAGTACCAGTAAGATACTCTTGAAGGTCTGGTCAGTATAAGATTCTGGTTCCTTCTCTTGCAGGGATAACATAGCATCAATCAATGTCATCATCTTCCTATCTTTCCGGGTCAACTCCTTTCTCATTCCTCTAATTTCATCAATCAAATTCTGGCAGAGTCGGTCCATTTTCTCCTTCATCCCCATCATCCTGATAATCAACCCACTGAAAGATCGGTAAATAATCACCTAAATTTGCATTTTAATGAAGCTCCCATGCTCTTTGATGATGCGGTGGAATTCTGTAGCTTCTTCGTCAACAGCATCCCTCTGCCATAGTACCTCTTTCCTGTGATCATTCTCATCACAATGTTAAAGGAAAGTTCTCTGAGCTTTGAGGTCACTTCGATCTTTGTCCACCTTTGGTTCAATTCATGAAATAGTCCTTCTAGTAGCAACCTCACTTCATCGTGCCTGACAATAGGAACGTCGAGTGTGAATAATAGTGCATATTGGATAAGCCGACTCGTTAAGCATTAGTATAAATAGAATTATTCAGGCTTTGCATGCACAAGTGCCATCCATTCACTCCATATCTTAAGATGATACCCCATTTTTGTATAAGTGAGACAACAGATTTGTTCATTGTAATTGCTCTGAGTCGTGACATGTGGCTTAGTATGTATTCTATTCTACTCGTAATTAACTTGAAGAGCGACATCTATTAGTTCCCTGCCACAAGGAATTAACAAAGTAAGCCCCTACAAGCTTGCGTAGGGTAATCACATCTTAAGATTACCTAAGCACTCGGTGAGAGCCTCTTTCTATTTATTTCCCAGAATCCTAAAACTTTTTACCTAACATCTGATAATATGGCCATGAAGTTTGAGGAGAACAACTCCAATGTCGCGAGATGCTGGAGATTGTGCTAGTGATCATCATACGATGCATGTTCCATGGTGGTGGTGTTGTAGTTGAGGTGCTTCCCTGCAAGGGTGCGCGAGCGGTTTACACACGCCGAATTTAAGGGACAAGACATCGCCAAATCTCTCTGTGAGACTCTGTAGGGTTCGGTGAACCGGTTCTTTAAGTAGATGGAGTTGACCTAAAGTGGGTAGACCTGGACTTGGTGGAAGATGGTTCTTGCTTTCACGGTTTACATGCTTTTGAATGATTAGCTTCAAGATAAAGAGAAGGGTGAAAGAAGGGAAGAAGAAGAGCGCGACTTCAAAACTTTAACTCCTCCATGATGTATTTTGAAAATGCTCTAATCCCAAATATTTATATTGCTCTCCGAACACAACCTCTTGCATGAAATTTGTCATACATATACTATAGCAAAGCATTTTGGCCTATAAGAGTATATTCGACCAGTTGATTTTGTATCTGCTTCCCTGCCAACACTGCCAACACGTATCATCCTTAATCCTTTAGACTGATGTTGGAAGAATGTTATGTAGGGTATAGCGCTGTGCTCAACTTTTGCTTCCTTCTTGTTTTCGGTCCTCATAAAACAATATTTCAAGGATTGAACAGGAAAAGTGTCAAAAAAAGTCCTTAATCTATCATATTAGTATCAATTTAGTCAAAAATCTTTTAACTTAATGCCAATTCACACCTTCCAACTAATTTTAACCAAATATTGTTAACGTAGACACCGGCCAACTTAGATAGTATTATCGGCATTAACATGGACACTTTTTAATATTTTTTATTTTTTATTTATTTTTCTGAAATTTTTTTTCTCTTTTTCCTTTTTTCCTTCTTTCTTTTGTGGGTGACTAGCCACGTTTAATATTTTTTATTTTTTATTTATCTTTCTGAATTTTTCAAGCCCGACGAGGGTTGACCTCATGAGATCTAGCCTAAGCAAGGTCGACCATTGTCTCGAGGAGAGCAGCCCTAATAAGGCCACCCCTCCCCTGTCAGGCCAGGGCGACCTTGCCAGATCTAGCTTGGAGAGTTCGACTCTTGTCGAGGCTTGACCTTGCTAGGCCAAGTGAGGCCAGCCCGCCCGACCAAGCAAGGCTAGCCTACCCGATCATGGCTGGTGACTAGTCACCGGCATAGGGAAGGAAAAAAAAGAGAAAATAATAAAATAATAATAATCAAAATATTATTAAAATTTATTCACATCAACATCGAACGGCACTATGTAAGTCGACCGTCATCTACATCAATATTATCCAACCAAAATTAGTTGGAATGATTGAATTATTAATAAGTCAAAAGATTTAAGACTAAATTAATACCAATAAAATTTAAAACAAAATTGACACCAATTTAATACATTCAAGACTTTTTCACACTTTTCCCGGGATTGAACCAAACTCAGGTGGCCGGTAAAGTACCGTTTCAGTCACGGAGCAACAGCACATATATAGGGAAACAGGTTAAGTACTTTCCTATTATATAATTGCCTTGCTGTTCTCAACTTTTAGAAAGGAAGGATGTAGAGTTGATGCTCACCAAAAAAATTGTCTATATCATGATTTATTTTGCCAGGACCTGGATCCTACCGATTCAAAAGAGGACTTCAATCTTTTGACAAGCATATGCCATGACAACAGAAGTCTTAAAACCCTATTCATGTGGAGAATCACATGAAAACATGCTGAGGATCACGTCGTAATCAAACAGAAAAATCAAATGAAAGGAATATGTCGTCTTCCCAAGCTGAATGGACAGCCAAATGGAAGTCTCTACATAAACATTTAAGAGAAAAGAAAAGAAACAGAACAGCACAATCCATTGCCGGAGGTACAGGCAGTGCCTCGGGACCATCCTCCTCTTAACAAAATCTGATGCCGACTCGAGAAGCAGCTAAATAAGCGGTGCCGCCCTTTAGACGTGACTTCAAATGAAGTGATTAGCAACACACAGAAATCCAGCCTTACAGAATAACCATATTGTTCGTCTGTTAATCGATTCATCGAATGTGTACTAAACCATACCTATTGATTCTGGTTGACAGTGACAAGATTGAAGCCCTAGCTAATTTTGCATCCATATCAGATCAGCACACTCTGGATGATCAACAGTTTATTTTATTCTGATAAAACTTGCATATGAGGTCATTTCTCAGCTTCTCTTCCCTTGAAGGTGGATCAAGTTTATTCCATCTCAGCACTGGACAAAGCAGTCTCATCTCCTTTTTCTTTGCATTAAGTCAATGGCAGACAACTAAACATGTTCCACAAGCTAAATTTATTCAGCCTGAGAAAGTACAATATTCAACTTCCCAGTTGAAAATGGGGAACCGGCAGAGAGGAAAAGCCATGAGATAAACATGAAGAATAAGACTTACGAATGTGATGCTTAAAAATGCCAGCGAATCAAACTGGTTGCTTTGGAGAGGAGGTGTAGGACAGACTAAAAGAGCATCAATGATCAGACAGAACTAGGAATATACCAAAAGTAGCAACTGGCACCTTAAATTATCTAACACCATTTAGGCTTATGAGATAAGTAGATGCATATACCTCAACTGAGAAAAGATGAAAGGCATGCACCTCAATGTTGACATCAGCATACTCCACTGAGACATTCGAAGAGGACTTTTCCATCCAAGAATCATTCCAGAAATGCTACAGCTCAAACATTAGTGAATAGGAATAAGACACGGCCACTGAAAACAGACCCATTATTCTCCTAAGGTACTTGATTCCACTTAAAAGCCCAAATACCAATGAGGTGGAATATGTTACTCAAGCTTCAGCATCGTATTTACATACAGAAAAATTATCTAAAATGAGTCCTGCACCTCAAATGCAAGCATTTAGGTAATTAATAATTTAGAAAAGTCCTAGTGGGCATTTTTACTTGTTAATTGTCAAGAGCAAAAGGACTCAAATGTCTACAATGTCAGTGCTGCCCTAGCCGATAAAGCATGACCAAATTTAGAACTGAATGGAAAAAAGAAAGTGGAAGATTTAGAGGAGGAAACATAGAATTATGTTGATGGGAGTTAGTGGGGTTTCAAGAGTCTTCCACAAGAAAGCTCACATTAAGCTAAACACAACAGAGTATGTACAGACTTGAATGAGAGATGGGAACAGAAAATTCTAAGAGTTCTTGTGTAGCAGGTGAAAATATCCAGTCACAGTTATTGTTCCAAAACAACAGAATAAGGATATGCAGGTGTAGGACCTGCAGATGCAGAAAGAGAAAAGATGCAGTCAATTTCAGCCTACCAATGCTTGGAGAATCAGAAGAGTGAAGATCAGGGTCTCCACCTAACTGATGAAACCCATAGCAGACAGCCATATACATTATGCCCGTGCAATATCCCCTCCAACCTGATGATAGGAAACAAACACGACTATGGTATCCCAATCTCATGCCAAAAAAAAAGGTCTGAGCTATACAGAAATATTAAACATACTATTGGTCAACTAAATGAAGTACTAGACCAATTCATACCAGAATGGTATATAAATGGATTATATTATCCTGAAGATTCATCAATCATTTGATTTACCAAACATTCAGGGTTCAATTTGCAAGCAATGCTATTGTGGCCTCGTCATGCATGCTACAGATAAGTTTTAAATAATGCGAAAATTGCCATAACCACACTTAATTCCTTCTAACATGCTACAGCTTGTCCCCCAAATTGTGAAAATATCTTCCCCTGTTCCAGAAACGAATAATTGCTAACAGATTAAATCTAAAATATTGCAGGCATGCCAACGTCATTTAAAAGAATTGACCTACTTCGCGGAGCTCATCTCTTACTGTCTGATTCTGTGTCAATTGCAGCTTTCTTGTTTGCTGGTCTCAGACACTTTCTCCATGTTCATTGGATTAAACTATTCAAAGTTGATTGTGATGCAGTTCCATCTATTTCAAGTCCAAGTATAGACCCTGTGGGGTTTGGCAGTTGATGGCAATGAGCTCTTCTATAACCTGAAATTTTTTTTTTTTTTTTTTTCATTTGACATTCTGAATGGATGTTAAGCACCTTGAATATATTAGGCCAAACATGGCAACTGAGAAAATGGCATCTCTTGTTTCCTGTTCTATTAGTGTTTCTTTTTTACATGAATCTGGACAATATATGGATAGAGACTGGGGCTAAAATATAAGACTAGGCATATAGAAAAAAAATAAATAAATAAATAAATAATGGAAGATTGGATTGATCCCAAAGATTGATTGCTTGAGACTGCTTGGAAGTGTACTATCATCTGGAACAGTAGTCAGGTAGGACAACAGATTAGCACTAGCCATATGTCCCCAAACATAAACTTGCTAACACTGATGACTGAATTTCTTTTGGTCGTTGGAACAGTTGATAAAGTACCATGCCTTGAGAAAGCCGGTGCAAATTGGCGATGTAGCCCATTATGAACCGACTGCAGGGTCAAGTAGGTGTGTGCTTCTATAGCAGTTTGTGGCTCCATAATAAACACTAGGATGCGGTTCATTATTTCCGCAATCATAGGAATCACAGCCATATATCTAGCTCAATCATGTTGATGGATGCATGAGCTATTAAGAAGTGATCCAGAGGCAGGATGCATGAGCTATTAAGAAGTGATCCAGAGGCAGAAGGTACATGAGGCCTCTTGTTTAGGATGCAAAATGATTGTCATTGAAAGAGTAGTCAGAAATAATCTTGCATTAAAATCCAGGTGAGGGGATCAGTCTCCCATTGGAGCTTTTCATAGTTCATGAACCATGTACACAGAACAAGGATTATTTCATCTCACATATATGTGATATTCTTCAACTGTCGAAACCTAAATTGAAGCAATTGATGGAGGACAATTGAGACGAAACTAAACGAGCAACATCAGAATCTGTTACATGTTCAGTTCGCATGAGCAAAACCCCTCTTAACACACGAGGATGAATAATTGACGAGGTGCTCTGTCACATTCTCCAATACCAAAGTGCTTATTGAACAACAAGCTCAAACTATCACAAATTACACTGCCCTCATGTATAGCCAGTTATTGGTTGAACCAATTTATCCTACGACAAACAGCAGCTAATATACTGAAGATACTGGCTACTTCAATACTTCAGATACTAAGAAAATGTGTTCAACATACTCAGGTAACAAACCAAAAATCTGTAGAGTTCTTACACCTCTCCATTATAAGCGCAGCTCCAGCTCATGGACCAATCTTCGCATCAGGACTCCAATTTCTTCATCTTTCATCACCTGTTAGGTCTCCATTCTTGTGCACATACAAAACAGCAATTGGTTTCATCCATCCAATCAGTGTTGTGCCCACTGTATGCTCTTGATATCAATACCATCCTTGACCATTTCGTAAAGCGGGCTCATCTCCCTTAGCTTCTCCACCTGCTGCACCGTAAGCTCAACCGCCCTGTCAATCTCTTCCTCTGTAGTAAACCTCCCGATGCCATATCGAATTGACGTATGAGCCATGTCCTCCTCCACTCCCAACGCCCTCAATACGTAAGAAGGCTCCAGGCTTGCGCTCGTGCAGGCGCTGCCACTTGACACTGCCACCTCCTTCAGCCCCATCAACAAGCTCTCCCCTTCAACATACGCGAAGGACAAATTCAAATTACCGGTATACCTTCTCTCCATGCTCCCATTAACCACGACCCCATCAATTTTCCCCCTAATCCCATTAAGCAGCCGCTCCTGCAGAGCGCTGATCCTCCTGTCGTCGTACTCCATTTCCTTCATTGCCAGCTCGCAGGCCGCGCCCATCCCGACCACAAGCGGGGTCGGGACAGTCCCGCTCCTGATCCCCCGCTCCTGACCGCCACCATTCATCTGGGGCTCGACCCTAATCCGGGGCCGCCGCCTCATGTACAGAGCCCCGATGCCTTTCGGCCCGTAAAGCTTGTGCCCGCTCAAGGACATCAAGCTCACATTCCACTTGTCAACGTCAATGGGGATCTTCCCCAGCGCCTGAGCAGCATCGGTATGGAAGGGAACACTGAACTCCTTGCAAATCCTCCCGATCTCCTCCATGGGCTGGATGACCCCAATCTCGTTGTTCACCGCCATGACCGAGACGAGCCCGGTGTCGGGGCGGATCGCCGACCGGAGGCGGTCCAAGTCGATGATGCCGTCGGGGCCGACGGGGAGGTAGGTGACGTCGAAGCCCTCCTGCTGGAGGTGGCGGCAGGAATCGAGGACGCACTTGTGCTCGGTCTGGGTGGTGATGACGTGGCGCTTCTTGTCGCGGTAGAAGTGCATGACGCCCTTGACGGAGATGTTGTTGGACTCGGTGGCGCCGGAGGTGAAGACGACCTCCTTCGGGGAGGCGCCGACGAGGGCGGCGACGCGGGCGCGGGCGGACTCGACGGCGAGGTCGGACTCCCAGCCGTAGAGGTGGGTGCGGGAGTGGGGGTTGCCGTAGCGGTGGAGGTAGAAGGGGAGCATCGCGTCCAGGACGCGGGGGTCCACGGGGGAGGTCGCCTGCATGTCGAGGTAGAGGGGCCGGCCGGAGATCCGGACGCCCTTCATGACGACACCGGAGGAGGCCTCCTCGTAGGGCTCCGCGACGGCGGCGGCGGCGGTCGAGAGGAGGCGGCGGAGGGGAGGGGCGGACGAGGGAGAGGAGCGGCGGAGGGCGGAGGCGAGGAGCTTGGAGGCCATCATGGCTTTTGGTTTAGAGAGAGAAAGAGAGAGAGGGTGTGCGATTTTTAGGTTTTTGTGCTGCGACTTTGTGGGAGCAAAGAGAGAGATAGAGGGGATAAGGACTAAGGAGAGGGGCGAGGTTCGGGCGAGGTCACCATCGGCTGGGTCGGCAGGATATTTTGCGGCGTGGCGACTTTTGGAGCCATCCAGATGCCCCTCTCCCTTCTTCCCTACTTTTCTTTTCCCCTAATCTACTGGGATAAGGATCTTTCTATTTTCTCCTTTGGATATATTCCTTCCTTCAAAAAGATTATTTCCTAGACACCTCTATCAACAGTCAAAACCAACTTTTTCCAGCTTTATTTCTCGATGCCAAATTATGAGTGGGGAAAATTTCAACCAGACTTGAAATGCTCTCATTTTTTCATATAAAAATTTAAAGTGAACTTCATTTTAAATAAAAATGTGAAGTATCTTTATTGTTTCAAATAAGAATCCAAAATTAACCTTATTTTAGATAAGAGTCTAAACTAATTTTGTATGTCTAAAAAAATGCCTAACCTCATGGGCCGCCAGATCAAGCTGAAGGCTGGCGACCCTCGTCTATGTCTAGGAGAGGGTCACTAGCCCTCTCCTAATTCTACTGGCCCTCACCTCTAGTTGGCTAGTTGTCGGCCCTCGTCAAGGCGTTAGCAACCCCATTGGCAATGGGCTGTAGCCTTAGTAGGAGAGCTAGCCCAGCTAGTTAGCCTTCCCGCTTGTTATTTTTCTTTCTTTAAGAAAACAAGTTTTTCTTTTTTCAATTTTTAATCTAAGTTAACTAATATTTAGATTTAAAAAAATGACAATAAATACCCTTGATCGGCCATAATATTTTATTAAACAACAATTAAGCCCTTATTTGAAACGATCATAGTCACTTCAGGCCCTTATTTGATAACATGATAGTACTTTAGACCCTATGTGAAATTTTCCCTTTTGCGTGGGTATTATCTAGTGCTCATTTTGTGCCTTCCTAGAATTGTAAAAACCGCTCAAAATAGATGTCGAAATGATGAGGTATGTATTGTTAGAGAAAACATCTTGAAGAGATTTTGAAGAGATTTTGATGATGCCTAAACTATCCTTAGTATATTACTTACTATGTTATTTGCAAATATTTGGACCAAAGGACTATGCAACATCCATGGTGTAATCTATGGCAAGGAAGTTTGCAAATATTTTATTATTACAAACAGCAACAGATAACCAAAAGATCAAGTACTGATGATTTGTCGAAGCAGTAAAGATCAAGTTGATGGTAATGTAACAATCAAGTACATCAGTTGATGTTCATTGGGTCAACTAAAGAGCTGTTGAAAAATCTGGACTTGCATAGCAATAAAATCGAAATAAAGCATGTAACAGAGTAGTTAGAGTATCTGACAGGTCAGTCAAAAACTGTAGTAAGAAGACAGCAGCAGTTGTTATTTTTAGTTAATTTGTAAAAGTCCTAGGAAAGAAGTTGAATAGGCAATACCTTCTTAGTCAGTAGCTCAACGGAAAACTCTTCAACGGTCATCTACTTCTCTAAACCAACCTCAATGGATAATTTGAGGAAGAGTATAAGTGAGAAGGCTTTGAAGAACCAAAAGAGAGTGCAACACATTAAAAGATCAAGTAGCTTGCATACTATTGTTCTTAGCTAAAAGCTCTCTATCTTACCATTTTGATTATCATGTTGTTAAGCAATTGTGCTACAGATTAAGTGTATAAGTGTAAGAGCAGCAACTGCATCCATAATGTGATCTATCACATGAAGGAACAGTGCAAGCCAATTGTAACTTTCCAAATAGATTGTTAGTTGGACGTAAACTTGAAGATAAAGATGAACCACTATAACTTTTTGTGTCCCACCGTTTTTCATCTTTCTATACATTGGCATACAGTTAGTGAGTGTTTGCTTAAATATCAAGTTAAGGTGATTTTTACTTAGCAATTAGCTAATTTCCGCAAAAGATCATCAAAGTTTGAAAACAACCTATTCACCCCCTCTCTAGGTTGTATTGTTAGCCTCAACAATTGGTATCAAAGCTCTATTACTCATTATCTAAAGTGTATTTCTTCTTAGTACAAAGATCCTTTATTATGGCTAACCTTGATAGCTTCTTTACTAATTATGCTCAAGATCCCAACAAGCCATTATACTTTGATGGAAGCAACTATAGTTATTGGAAGCAAAAGATGAAATCTTACATTGAAAACACAGATCTAGATATGTGGGATGTAGTGCAAATAGTCCAAAAGTATTAGCTCCTGTTTGGCAAAAAAGCCAGGAAGCAGCAACTGTCAACACTAAAAAAGAATCTTGAAAAAGAGCAGTTCTTAATGCTAAAGCGAAACACCTCATGTATTGTGCATGGTCACTTTCTGAATTTAATAGAATCTCTTCTTGTGAAACAATGAAGGAAATCTGGGATCGCATCATGCTGACATTTGAAGGAAAAGAAAGAGTCAAAGAGACAAAACTAAACATCTTGCTCGAAAATTATGTATTGTTCAAGATGAAGTCCGATGAAACAGTAACTCAAATATCCACACAATTCACTGAAATATTGAATGGACTAGCTCTTCAAGGAAAAATCTACACAGATGCTGAGAAAGTAAACAACCTACTACAAGCTCTTCCCAAAGAATGGAGTACCATCAAGACCTCACTACAGGAAACCAATAGGATTCAACCAATCACAATGGACGAGCTTACAAGAACATTCATATCTTGTGAAGTTGATCTTCAAAATGAAGAAAGCAACTCCAAAGGTAAGAAAGTCATTGCATTTAAAGCTAACCATGATGATATTGATGGAGAAATATCCTCTGATGATGAAGAAAGTGATGAAGACATGGCATTACTAATAAAGAAGTTTAAAAGCTTCATGAGGAAATGAGGAAACTACAAAAGAAAAAGATCATCTAAACATCTTGATGAGAAAAAGCTTTACAAAAACAAGGAAGAAACCAAAGGTAAGGACATCATGTGCTATGAATGCAAGAAACCTGCACAGGAAACTAGACTGTCCATCCATCAAGAAGAAGAAAGGGAAATTCGAGAAAAAGAAAAAGGCGTTGAAAGCTAAAATATGGAATGACACCAAATGTGAATCAAGTGATGACATGGCTGACTCTGAATTAGAAAAAGATGAGGTAAAAAACTTTGAACTGTCTTACAATGAATTGAAAGATTTTTTAAAGGAAATATTTGAAGAACACCAAAAAGTTTCAAAATAAATTTCTGCTTTAAAAAAAGAGGTTCACGATTGTACCATTGAAAATCTCACTAACATAATTCTAATTGACAACCCGAAGAAAGAGCTTAATTCTCAAATAAATTAAGTAAAGCTCCTACAGGTTGAGAATGAGAATGTCAAGGATAAAATTTCAAAAATCAGCACCAAATTTTCTCTTAGTTCAAAAACCTTATGACACATTCTCTTTATCCAAATTCCTTAGTACAACAAGAGTGGTCTTAGATGTGAAGGAAATGAAGACGAGACAAATCCTTTTTCCAAAAACGAAAAATAGATTAAAGCACAGACCTCCTGCACACTTTTACAAGTCTCACTTTGTCAAACACTTTACTAAAGCTATTGGCAAGAAATTTCCCGAGTATTCAATCTATGAAGGATATGGCCATTTGAAAATGGACTATCCAAAATAGCAGAAGAAATTCAGAAAAACTTAGTGATCTTTTGATCTTGAATTAAAACCTAAACACAAAGGACCCGGGCTTATGTGGGTACCAAAGAAAAGATGAGATTTACTTTGATTTCAGGTTATCTTGAAGAAAAACAAGAGGTGTCTAGATAGCAAGTGTTCCAAATACATGACTGGAGACGATAGCAAGTTCGTAACGCTTACAACCATATATTGAGGCACAGTTACATTTGGAGGAAAAGATAAAGGAAGAATCATCAGGAAAGAAAACATCATGTTGGGAAATTTAGTTCTTGAAGATGTTTCACTCGTACAAGGTCTAAAGCACAATCTCCTTAGTACAAGTTAACTTTGTGACAAAAGGCACAAAATAAAATTTGAGAAAGATAAGTGTATAGGCACCAGTAAGAACAAATCATAAACATTCATTGGAAATAGGTATACAACATCTACTTCCTTGACATCAATTTTGAGGAATCATACTGTTTAATATCTATCAAGGAAGAACGTGATCTTTGGCACAAGAAATTAAAGTCGTATTAATACAAAGCAAATTCAGAAGATTTCTTTTAAAGATATAGTTTGTGGTTTACCAACCAAAAATCAACTACAGCAAGTATGACACATGCAATGCATGCACATTGAGAAAACATGTGAGAAATTCTTTCAAATCTACTGAAGCTATTGCTACTAACATATCTTTGTAGCTACTACATATAGATTTGTTTAGACCAACATGAGCAACAAGCCTAGGAGGAAAGAAATACCGTCTAGTCATAGTGGATGACTACTCAATATTCACTTGGGTAATGTTCTTATCACACAAGAATGAGGCATTTCATTCTATTGTGAAATTTGCTCAACAAGTTCAAAATGAGAAGAGATATAGCATCCCCACCATCAGAACTAACCATAGAGAAGAATTTGACAACCAAAGCTTTACTGAATATTGTGATGAGAATGGAGTGGAACACAACTTCTCCACTACTTACACTCCTCAATAGAATGGGGTAGCAGAAAGAAGAAAATTGATCACTCCAAGAAATGGCAAGGACAATGTCGATCAAAAGTAATGCATCGAATTATTTATAGGCTGACGCTATTGCCACCGCATGTTACACTCTCAACAGAGTATTGTTCAGACCTCTGGTAGAAAAGACTCCGTACGAGATATACAAAGGAAGAAAACCTACTTTACACTACTTTTATGTATTTGGATGCAAATATTTTAATCTAAATAATACAAATGACAACATCGGGACATTTGATGCACGGGCTAGTGAAGCCATCTTTCTTAGGTATTCAACTACAAGTAAAGCCTATCAAGTCTTTAACAAATATCAAAGGTGGTGAAAGAATCCATAAATATGAAATTCATGAATGATCAAAAAGGAGTATGGACTGATGACTGCGAAGACATCATACATATATCTACACCAATTGCTCAAAAATAGTAGCAACCATAACCTCCAACCGATCTTTCAAATCAAGGTCAATCTTCCTTATATTGGTGATTCAAGACTGAGTATCCTAAGGAACAAATAATAGGGAAAGTGGATGAAGGAATCAAAACGAGATAATCTCTCAAAGCTATGATCAATTCATTAGCTCTTATATCTCAATTTGAGCCCAAGGAAGTCGAAGATGCTTTCAAGGATGAAAAATGGATTAAAGTTATGCAAGAGGAATTACATCAATTCAAAGTCAACAAATGTTTAGGAAATAGTTGTTCTAACCAAATATCAGACTATAATAGAAACCAAATGGGTATTTAGGATCAAATTTGACGAAAAAGGTAATATTGTGTGCAACAAGGCAAGACTAGTTGCCGAAGGGTAATTACAGGAGGAAGGTATTGATTTTGATGAAACTTATGCCCTTGTTGCTAGACTAAAAGCTATACATATATTCTTTCATTGATCAAATTTGGTTTGGAAGGATACAAGAAAATTCTCCCATGCTCTATCAAATTGGATAGAAATGAAAAAGGTGAGTCTGTCGACCTTAAGCTATATAGGAGGATGATAAGTTCACTCTTGTATCTAACAGTACCTAGACCTGATATTTTATTTAGTACCTATTTATGTGCTCAATTTCAGTCAAATCTAAAAGAATCACATTTATCAACTATCAAATGAATTATTCAATATATTAGATCCACACAAGAATTAGGGATATGGTATCCCAAATATACTAACTTTATGTTGTTTAGATACTCAAATGCTGACTTTATAGGTTGTAAAGTAGATAAAAATATACATCGGGTACTTGTCCACTAGTAGGGTACATGTTGATCTCTCGGTTCTCAAAGAAACAAAATTCAGTTGCTCTCTCAACCACTAAGGAGGAATATATTTCCCTTGGAAGCTGTTGTACTCAACTTATTTAGATGAAGCAACAATCAAGTGATTTTGAAAAAGATGAGGAATGTTATTCCCATCATGTGCGATAATACAAGTGCTATAAATCTAACTAGAAATCCAATCATATATTCAAGAGCCAAACAAATCAAGGTAAGACATCATTTTGTTAGATATCATGTTAACAATGATGATATCTATATATAGTTTGTAGAATCAAAATAGCAGCTAGCGGATATTTTCACCAAATCGTTGGACAAGCAGCCTCTAAATATATACATGTGAACTAGAAATATGCAATGCTCTAGAATGACAACATTCAGGTAATGTGTCAATTTTATCAAATAGCATCAGATATGGTAGAAACGATAGGTACACATCTATTGTATTGATTCAAAAAGTTACTGTTACAAGTATTGTGCTTGTTACTGTTATGACCATCTAGATGTAATATGACTACTGTAACAAAGTCTGTACCCACAAATCAAAACATCTACACCTTTTCACTCAAACTCATGGGACTCAAAGATCGCCCCTCTTCCAAGGTAGTAAGGAAATCTTTACAAACCACTGGTTGATCATCCAAAACCTCTAAAGATAAGATCACTCAACAGGAAGAATCGCTGAAAGCTATTTAAAGTCAGAGTGTAGCCCAAGTTGGTGGATCAATCACTACTAGTACCCCATTGCTTGCAGCCATAGAGAATGAAACCCCTATTAAAAAAAACCCCTGAATTGCGACTGCTTGTAGAGAAGGACGTAGGTGTTGTACCACATATGGCACCACTGATTATAGCCATTCCAACGCCATTAGCTCCAACCCAAACACTCCTAAGAGATCTATCGAAAGGGCTAGCCGCTTTCATGAAGGCCCATGGATCAGAGTTAAAGAAGCTATTCAAGTTCAAAGCCACAGGATCGCAAACCCTATTGCTTGAATTAGCACTAACTACTCAAGAAAAACCAACCGCTGAACCATCGCATTTAGCTGCTCAGCCCTCTCAACCATCTAAGCCGTCTCAACCCTCACCTCAAAAATCATCAACCAAAGAAAAAGGTACCTCAGAACTTGCTACTCTTACAAACAAAGGAAAGCAAATTGTTGAAGAAGTAGAAATCATCACTAAGCCAGTTATCTCATAGACCAAAGGAAGCGAAGCAACAAAAGAGACAAGAGAAGCCTTGAGAAATAAGCGTTGTGAAAATAATGACGATCGAGTATTTCAAAATTTCGAACCTACTCTTGGTTTTGAAAAAGATCCCAATTTCAAATCCAATTTTTTTCTTTCATTGGAACATGAACACACAAAACATCACTTCTACAACCGAGGCATCATCCCTCATCATTATGTTGATTTTTATTTCTTAGAAAATCATGGGATCTTGCTATATGAGCCTCTTAAAGCCCTTCAACTCAAATACTTCTACTCTATGAAAGAGGAGGTTCATCCTGAACTCGTGGCAATGTTTTACTAAAATCTACATTTTCCAAACCGGGACTCTTTTATCTTTATTTTTCATGGACAAAATCATGTTAATGACTCCAGATGAATTGGCTGAAATCATACAAACCAAGTATAATGTTTTCAAGCCCATTCTAGTAGAGCATGATGAAGCCTATAGTTTTGTTTTAGAAACCCCCAACTGTGCTCGAAGTTCTAAAGAAATTGTCCCACTAAATCTTCTCCCTCTCAAAATGAATTTATCCAGAAGATCCTCACTCTCTACCTCTGTCCAAAAACATCTTTTACAAATGAGGTCTCTCGATATGAGATAAGAGTCATCTAGGCCATCCTAAACAAATTTGAAGAGTTTTCTTTCCCTCACATAATCTTTATCCACATGTACCGCATGGCTAAAAGAAAGACAGGAAAGCTACCCTATGATACTTTGGTGACAAGAATCTTCAAGTACCTTAAGATCGACTATTGTGAAGTTTCACCTCATGTCATGTAAAATGTAGAGATTGGAAAGAAAACACTAAACAATATGATACTTAGGATGACACTAGGTCAATTACAGAGGAGAGATTGTCCCCATTGGTCATGGTGACCATGAAAGAATAGTGGCAAAGCTCAAAGAAAGGATTGCTGAACTCTCTAAACTAGAAAAGCGCAAACATACTAAGGTTCTAACACCAACCAAGGCCCTTCATCTACCTCATCTAGAAATATCACCTTCACCAACTATGGATGTACCGTCTCTCCTAGCAGCCTTAACCGACTGCAAGTAGATGTTAAGGAGATCAAGAACACCCTTCTTTCTTTAACTAGATACATGGTGAAGATTAAATGCACTATCCTCAACCTAGACTACTACGATGCTATCCACCCTTACCCAGAGACCGTCGAACTCAAAAAACCCACTTCCTCTCAACAACGCAAATGCCTTTGCACCTAAAAATTTTCAAACCTTAATGTGCTCTTGTTTTGTTCCTGCTGTTTAATCTATCTTTGTTCATTACTTAGGCCTTACTTGTTGTATCGTACTATCTCCTACCATCAATGAAGCTGATCTTTTCATTCATGTAGCTATTTCACATTTACTTTGATTGATGACAAGAAAGGGGAGAGTTACTTGATGTGAAAGATTACGCCTAACAATTGCTCCTAAATATTTGTTACTAAAGATGTTGGATATTCCTTTGAAAATTTTGGATATGCTTACAACATCTAGTATTGATAATTTGCTAAGAATTTGTTTCTTATAATGTTTTGCTTGGAACTGACTAATGATTGAAATTAAATTGCTCACCAAGAAAAGGGGAGCATACGAGTGCATCATCAAGCCAGGGGGAACAACCAACTATTATACTATGATCACCAAATTAGATGATGACACACTTTGGGAAGAAGATCTTTTGTGTAATCATATATTATCTTATTAAAGATCATCTAAGTATATATCTCCAAAGCATTACTGCATAACATCTTAAGGAGATCCTATTTTAAATTATGCAAATTACTTTAAACAAGCTTTACTATTTGTTCACATTTGTTGGATGAGATTGTTGGAGAAAACATCTTCAAGAGATTTTGATGATGCCCAAACTATCCTTAGTATATTACTTACTATGTTGTTTGCAGATATTTAGACCAAAGGACTACACCACATCTATGGTGTGATCCATTGGAAGGAAGTTTGCAAATGTCCTGTTATTACAAACAACACCAGTCAACCAAAAGATCAAGTACTGATGATCTTTATGTGGAAGCAGTAAAGATCAGGTTAATAGTAATGTAACAACCAAGTACATCAATTGATATTCGTTGGGCGAGCTAAAGAGCTATTGAAAGATTTGGATTTGCACAGCAGCAAAATTGGAATAAAGGATGTAACAAGGTAGCTACAGTGTCTGATAGGTTAGTTAGAGACTGTAGTGAGAAGACATCAGCAATTGTTATTTTTGGGTAATTTGCAGAATTCCTAGGAAAGAATCTATATGGTTAGTACCTTTCTGGATAGTAGCTCAATGGAAAACTCCCCAACGGTCATCTACTTCTCTAAACCAACCTCAACAGATAGTTTAGGAAGAGTCCAAAAAAGGGTGCAACACATTGAAAGATCAAATAACTTATGTACTGTTGTTCTAAGTTGAAAGCTCCCTATCTTATTGTTTTGATTATTGTACTGTTAAGCAATTGTGCCATAGATTAAGTGTACAAGTGTAAGAGCAGCAATTGAGTCTAAATAGTGTGATCTATCACGTGAAGGGTCGGTACTAGCCGATTGTAACTTTCTGAGCAGATTGCAAGTGGAATACAGCCCGTCTTGAGGCTAGTAGTTTGAAGAGTGGGCATAGGCTTGAAGATAAAGCCAAGCCACTATAACTTTATGTGTCCCGTTGTTTTTATTTTTCTTATATACATTGACATACAGTTAGTGAGTATTTTCTTAAACATCAGGTTGAGGTGATTTGTACTTAGCAATTAGCTAATTTCTATAAAATATCATTAAAGTTCGAGAACAACCTATTCACCCTCTCCCTAAGTGGTATTGTTAGCCTCAACATGTATTCTCGAAATTTTGTCTTCTTCAACTTTTTCCAATAGTAAAAATAACAATATACATGCTTTAATAACTTAATTCGTCCTATTTTTAGGTAATTTCACATTTGCTATGAGATAATCAAGGGCCAGGGTTAGATGACACTTGTACAGTTAAGTAGGGATGGGTGACTAGCGTATAGTTTAGTGTAGTCAGTTTAGTACCGACCTTTTGAATTTCCTCAAGGCACCCCGCTTGTCGTCTAATATACATGTTTAAATAAATAAGAAATAAAATTGTCTCGTTTATAAAAAATCGCATGTACCCCATGATTTTCTTTAGTCCTTCATGCTTCCACATGGTTAAGAAAGTAAAACGAGAAATATAATGGTGATAGTAGTTCTATAGTAGCCATGACGTGCTGGGTTCGTCACAGCGGTGGCTCATCGATAACTACGAGGCCTCCGTCTTCGCTTCAAAAAAGGTGAGACATAGAGCGCGCACTACATAAGGGAGAACATAGAGAGAGAGGAGATAGAAGAGAGAGAAGAGAGAGAGAGAGCATGTGCAGAGAGAAGAGAGAGTGAGAAAGAAGAGAGAAAATAGAGGAGAGAGAAGAGAATTTAATAGCCTAAAATTTTGAGCCTTGCATGCGACACGTGTTGCCCTCTTAAGGGTCTTCTTATTTGCCACCCTAGCACATGACTGTCATGACCCGACCTCGCGCGTCATGAAAGGGAAAGGTTGGGTTTAGGAGTACTTGACCATAAGAATTCCCTCATGGTTTGCAGCCACAAAAATGTCATCATCCGTCTTTTGGGACGAACCATTGTGAGTTCCCTCATACACGGTCGCAAGCTCTCCCAAGCTCGTACCTCACATGACAGCGGAAGGTATCATGATCCATGCGCACATGGGCTACACACCTTAAAAGAAGAGATTAAGTGTGGATATCAAATTTCGGGGTACCTTGACCATGGTAGCCCTCTCATTAGTACTCGCTCCCCATCCATTAGGAACTTTCCACGGTGGATATGCTAGACTATGGTAAGCATTGTCGAAGCCTATACCTCTTATGACGAATTCATTTATTAACTAGTTGTGTAGATAACCTAATAAAGACGGGAGTCGCCACTAGTCTTGTTTTTGGAAAGTCAGCTAAAAAACCCAATCGAGAGTTGGGAGTTGTCTCTCGATTTCTATGTAACTAGAAAACTTAGTTCGGGGACTTGCATTACGCTAATATTTCTATTAGCGCCCTTCGGTACCTAATAGTATATCGTGTTACCTAAGGTGTCTAAGCATTTCTTTTTATTTTTTTGGGATCGATTCTATTAACTAAGTGATCATGTGTGATGGTGTTTTCATGTGATTCTATTTCTAAGAAAAAGAAAAGAACACAATCAATTGAAATTAAAAGACAAGGTAGAAAGTAAACAAACAAGTAAGCAGTTTAAGGAAAACAATAAGTCTAACATGCAATCCTAATTGGTGAACACAAATAAAATGAAAGAAACAAAACTTGCACCTCGTCGGGTGTTTATATAACATGAGAGAACTCGAAACATATATCGGGAAAATGGGTACAAGGATATGATCGGAATGGACATCGACCTTCCACTATCTTCATGTCTTGATAAGTTTCCACCTCTAAGAACCTAATCCAATTCTAAACTAGGAACTAGAACTAGGTACATATAATGGGAAAAAAAACAATCACAATCATGAAACAAACAGAATCAAGTAATTGAAATAAAATTCAAAATTAACCAATTTTGGGCCTAGGGTCGGCCTTTGCAA
Organism: Eucalyptus pauciflora; assembly: GCA_007663325.1. Taxonomy (NCBI): domain Eukaryota; kingdom Viridiplantae; phylum Streptophyta; class Magnoliopsida; order Myrtales; family Myrtaceae; genus Eucalyptus; species Eucalyptus pauciflora. The sequence goes on along the minus strand of VMYD01000352.1, from coordinate 1,246,422 downwards.
TCCATGCATCGGTCCCTTAAACACCTACTCCATTCATTTTCATGATTTATAGTCATTAGTGACCATTTGTGGTCTCGCATAGCCGCTAATGCTTATAAGTCCTTAGGATGTGTTCTAGATGAGTCCCCAAGATTTACCCACAGAATCAGGCATCGCACCCAACATACATCTAGAATTCACACGCATTGTGCAAGCAAGCCATCGGGCCTTGTTTCTCAATCAATCAAACAATTTTAGTGAGCCAATAGCGAATCACTTATTCAATTGGTAGGCACCAATTACAACCATAGGCATTTCTAACAAATGAGATGATTTTATGCATGTAGGGTTCTTGTGATGCCTCAAGGGTTTGGATGTATTTTAAGCATCAAAAGAGGAAAGCAAAACATTTAGACAAAGGAGCATCTCAGTTATGGAACACATTTAATTGCTAAGGCTAGTCTAGGGCTCACATATCATACACTCATAAACAACGCAGGCACTTTAAATACGGTCCAAACCTTGATAATTCCATTGTCAAATTGAAAGTTTAAAGGATTCTAAACAATTGATGTTGGAAGCATCACATGAACCAAATTCACTTTGGTATGCAAAGTCGATGTTTCAAATCAATTTTGGGAGAAAATGTCATCAAAAGATGATTTCATTTATTGAAAATTTTTTACAATGAAGATTAAAGAATTTGGAATGAGGATTTCATGAAGATGATGAGCCCTAATTCCACATGCAAGTCATCCTAAAAATCCTAATGATAAATCACAACAATGATTTACAACCGAACATCACCAACAAAACAAATAGAATCAGCAAAATTGAAAGGGGACCCATTACTAAATCATCCCAAGAAAATTATACAATATGCACGACACCATAGGGAATAAGCTTTGTTAAGAAAGTTTTTTTAAATGAGTCACATGATCATTTTTAAAAATTCAATGAAATTCAATGTTACATTAGAAATTTCACAAAACAGCAGGGTAACAAGCCATTACAACCGAGAAAAATAGGTAAAATTTCACCACAATAAAGATAAAAATATGACAATCAAAGTTTGTTAAAGGTTCAACTCAAGAATCTCTATCTAAAAAATCACACAAAAGTAACAAAAGTCTTCTAACTTAACTTGGAAAAAAATGGAAAAAAGGGGACAAATGGTAAGCAAATCACACAATAGCATCAGACGAGTCCTACAACTTTCTAGAAGGGTTCGAACTCAATCGGGGTCAAATTGAGGTTCGAAAATTGAGATTCGTGAAATTGCACGTTTGCCACTAAAAATACAACATGATTTATGTTTAAAAATTCAAAAGATCACTTAAATAATGCATGAGTGGCATGAAATTCGCATACGACGAATTGGATGCAAAAATAATTTGGGTAAAACATCTAACCTTAGATTGGGATGCGAAAATCATACAAGTCATTAACATTGCAAAATGACATAGAACTAAGATGACGTGTTCAATAATTTTCATTGCAACTAACCTAATTGATGCATAATATACATATATCAAATGAGATTTAATCATGACATGTCATATATGAATGTGAACCTTGTAACACGTATTTTAAATGTTGAGAAGACATTGATGCATGATTTGGTCTTTAAGAGATCCAAACAAATGCGTTTTAGTGGGCTCATGATAAACTCCTAAACTAGCACAAACATCATGAAACATGCTTGATTTTGATTACCTAAAGATGTGCAAAATCTAATGAAAAATTCTACATGTAGAATTTTACAATGACGAACATTTCTCATGAAGACCCTTACCAAAAAATAAACATTTCCCATGAAGACATCAAGACTTGATTGGGATTACACAAACCTATGTGAAAATAGCAAAATAGAAGCATATTATACAATGTACTAAGTGCAGCAGAACCTAAACATGTTCACACACATGCAGTTGACATACCAAATGATGATCAAACGAAACGACACACGACATGTATTTCAAGTCTTATGTAGATCATGAAGTCAAATGGACTCATCTACAAGCTCAATTTCAAACAAATGCAATTCGAATTAGTGCAGGGGCCGATCTACCTTGGGTCAATTTTAAGCGATTTTACTTTAACATCTCCAAAAAATCTAGAAAAAAAAGCATGTTATACTCAAGATGATTTAGAACAAATCTCATGAAGAAAACTTTTCCATAATTCGATCACAAAAATCAATATGAAAAATAACAAAATAAAAAATTGGAGCAAGTCAAAAAACGCAAATCTGCCTAAAACTATTGCAAAATTGACCGATTTCCAAGGTGCTTTTTGAGGAACAAACAATGTTTCGGATGTTCAACCTATCAAATCAAAGCTCGGGATGTCTATTTTCTAAACCTCAAAGGGATTGAAGTCAGAAAAGATAATCTAGTACATCATTTAAGCCAAAATAGTAGGTCACTCATAGAAGCACGAAAATTGCAAATTAATGGAAATCAAGTTCAAGCAACCACAAACTCAAGATCAGTGAGCATCAAACCACAGCAAATTAATCCATCACATCATCAATCTCAGATCTAGGCATTTTATATAAATACAAACTTGAATCTTAGCCCCAATCAGATACACCGATCTCGCTCATCGGATTCGATGTTAGAACATCTACCTTTTTGCATTTTTCTTTGATTTTGGATGCAGTCAGACGAAATTGCCCTTGCCAGAACTTTTTCAGAACTCTAGAATCGCGAACAGATTGCCTATGGACTTGGTCTAGGTCGGTTGGACCGTCGGTTCATCAGAATATAACCGGTCCAAAGCTGGACCAGTTTAGGACCTCTGTTGAGGAAACCAAGTCACCGGAGGTGATCTGGTGATCAATCTCTCAAACCCCAACCACCAGAGGGTTGAGGATCCTCCTATAAATAGATTTGTGGCAACCGGGACTCTAATGGCCACCAGATAGAAGCCGGTTTGACTGATTGAATCGGCGAGAGACTCGACCGGTGTGGACGCCGGTCTTCAACTCAACTACGAAGGGACCACCGAATGGGAAAAATGAAGAGCCGCCGGGAGTGAGGGAGGTTGCGATCAGCTGAGAGAGAGAGAGAGCGGGGGGGCGGTAGGTTGAAGGGCCAGGCGAAAGCGGTAGGATCGCCGATGTAGGGTCGTATGCCAGCAAGCAGCAATCACGCGTGAGGGAGGAGAGGAGAGAGAGAATGGGGGGAAAAGAGAGAGCTGGAGACAATTTTCTATTTTTAGAGAGAAAATTAAACAGAAAATTAATTCTGCAAATGAGGCCCTGCTTGAAATTTAGAGGGAAAATCCCTCTTATTCTAGGTCTTAATCGGCGAATCTTAACAGTCAGTTCAATCCGACGGTCACAATTTTGATTTAATGGCCAAATTATTTTTTTTTAAGGCTAATCACACTCAAGATGTGTCTTATGAACGATCGGATGGGTATAATTTGTGAAAATTGAGATTTAAAATGAGAATTGTACTTAAGTGCCTAATTCATAAATTCGTGAAATTTTAGAGGTTAATCTGCAAAATCTGGGAAATGTAAAGGCATGAGGATAAAATTTACAGGTCTCGAAACCGGTCACCGGAGGTCCCGAACCAACCGGCAAGGAGCCGAACCAACCGGCAAGGAGCCAAACCGGCTTGCTTTGTTGGCGGTCAGTCAGACCGGTCAAGCCAATTCACGCCGGTTTGACTAGTTCTTGACCAATTCTCGATCGGGCAGTCCCTATGGATTCTAGGACCAATGCATATTTCCTACGCCTAAGTTCTTTTGTCGTCTCTATCACTTGAGCACTAGGAGCTCTAGTGCGATCCATGGGAACTTCCCGGCAAACCGGTTGTTGCTCAGATCCAACTCAAAGAGACACTTCAAGTTCCGAAACTTCTATGGCACGCTGCCGCAGAAGCAATTAGACTTGAGGTGGAAGAGGGCGAGGTCAGTGAGCAGGTGGAGCTCCTCCAATAGATACCTGGAAATGTCACCGGGGTTAAGCTTGATTTCGACGACGGTGCAGACGCTGGGTTCGTTGGGGGTGGGGGAGCAGATGATGCAGGAGTGGTGCAAGGGCCGAGTCCACTACATTCCTTGGACCTGGCTCTTGCTTTGTGAAGATGGAATTGTTTCTCGATTTCCAGACAAGCCATAGGACTGCCGAGAGTAGATGACGATGATGTGAGTTGACAAAGGTGGTCTTGTAATTTAACAGCCACTCTTATACACGAGCTAACCCTTGACTTGATATTTTGATGTTCAAGGCTGCATTTGACCAAAGAAGCTTCGTTCAGGGACAAAGGAGGAGCGCATGTTCGATGGTTTCTATGTGTAGCTGACCCCGCAAGAAAACCTGATTTTGGAATGATTTTCATCTACCATACTTTATTCTGGGCCCAATTCCAAAAAAAAAAAAAAAAAAGCACCAACTTTAGGTCGAAGGACAAATTTAGCCCAAAATTCTTTTGTCTAGTAAAAAAACACTAATTTTAAGTCGAGTGACAATTCTGGCCTAAACTTTTTTTCTGTCTAAAAAAGATCACCAACTTTCACTTAAATCTTAAATCTAACCCCTCTTAACTTATTTCATTTATTGTCCTTAGCAATAAATCCATGCACATTTTCTAGCTAGATTTAAAACATTATTCATTGCCTTCTTGTTTGAGTCACAGCTTGGAATATAACGATAAACTATTCATCGTCTCCTACACTTCACCAACAAGTCAAAAATTTTGCAGATTGAATTTCTTTAGCTAGACTTTGTTGTTTTGTCTAATATGATGCTGTAGACCACCGCCCATCGAGAGACACTATGACTTCAAATAGAGAGTTAATATTAGGGGTCAAATTCGGGATAAGGGTGAAAGTTTGTGATCTTTTACGAGACAAAAAAAAAAATTGAGGCCAAAATTGTCACTCAATCTAAAATTGGTGCTTTTTTATGAGACAAAAAAAAGTTTGGGCCAAATTTGTCCAGCGATCTGAAATTAGTGCTTTTTTTTTTTTTTAAATAATTAGCCCCTTTATTCTGTAAGGCTTGTGGTGTCTAGTTAGAGAGGGAAGCCAAGCCATGACTTGTTTTACAAATTCCTCCTTGAGGGTGTTGTAGCCACTCTTCAATGTATAAAATTGCTCATCACTCACGAATCTTTTTTGAGCTATCTTTATTTTTATTCTTTTTATTTCACATAACTTTTCGACAAGAATCTCCTACAAACACAAAATTACTAGAAAAAGGGGCGAATCATGTTATTAGAACACATCTCCTATTATGTCTTGTTGAAAGGAGTCAGATGAAGCGAAACTTCAAGAGAGAAAATCTCATCACTCATCTTTCTAGAGGGATTTGTTTTTGGATTTTACATAACCTTTTGCCAAGAATCTTCCAACAAACAAAAAATTACTAGAAAATAAATGGAATCAAGTTATTAGAACCCGTCTCCCGTTAAATGAGCACTCCTCTATTAACTCTTAAAGGTTGGTGAACCTTTTATGATTATTTTTGGAAAGGACAAATACCAAAAAAAAAAAAAAAAACCTTTAAATCACGTTTACAATGATTAGGGTTATCAAAATGAGTAGTAATAAAAATTGGTTTTAGATGGTTTAGCTTAAAATTAACCAAGTAAAAGTGGCATGCTCTCTCTCCCTCTCTCCAGCTCATCTCCGCAGTGATCTTTGCCTCATCTCCGCCTCTGGCTCCAGAATAGTCTCCGCGTGACGTCGCCGACCCCATTCCTCGCCATTACCTTGCCAGGTTCGTGCTCCTGCCTCAATTTTAGGGTTTCCGAGGGTTTGTTGGTGATTTTCTTCTCCCTCATCTGGTCGCCCGGCGTTTTGGATCGGATCGAGAATCCAGAATTTCTTGGAGTCCCCAGTGGTCAGCTTCATGCTGGCAATCCTTGCTGGGGATGAAGTCAGTCTTGGTGGGAGGTAAGGGTGGCTGAAGGAGAGGTTGGGGTTGGCTCAAAACTCACTGGTGGAGTCGTCGAGCTGCATGATCTCGATGCAGTTGGTGATGGCGGCAGGTGGAGCAGGAGGCTGGCAATGGCAATGAGTTACTCCTTGTAGATGTGCCAGGGGCTTCGTACGTGTAGATCTCTGACCGATGCTAGTGCTCGTCGGAGACGTTAGGGTTCGAATCGTTGCTTGCCCAGTGGCTGGCAAATTTCCCAGCCTGTCGGCAAGGGTTGCGTAGCCTTGCTTGTGACCCTCGCCGGACTTTGAAAATAAAAACGTAAAAGAAAGAAAGACAAATTATATTTTTTTTCTTAAAATTGCAAACTCGTTGATTAAATTGCATCGAAGTATTTTAGCAATATAATATTTTAAAGAGATTATAGAAATAAATTTTCCTAAATTTGATTAAATAAGAAAGTGTTTTAGAAATATAAATCAGATATAGTTCGATTTAAGTATAAGTTGGATCGAATGGACCAAATGATTTTATTTAAATCGAATGGGCCAAATGGTTCTATTTGGATCGAACCATTAATATTCCGACTTGAACTCAATCTAATCCACCCATTTGACGAGTCTAACTATGACACAGATATTCTTAAACTTTTTGTGTGTTATCAAAAACCTTTAATTTATTTATCTTTACCAAAAAAAAAAACCTTTAATTTATTTATTATGAAACAAATATTTTAATTTTTTTGTGTAAAAAAAAACCAAAATTTATACACTTATGACATTTATACCTCTAATATAATTCTATCTAAAGTAAATTTGCCATACTAGTATAAAAAAAGTTCATAATATTTATGTCTCAATAGCTATAGTTTATATATATGTTTTTGTAGTATCAACCCTTTTTAGAAAATATGAAGAAAAGGAAAATTTGAAACCCCAAATCAGGGAGTAGAGCCAGACGACGCAGTTTCGATGCAGAGAGAGCTCGGACAGAAAACCACCCCATGTCCACCGTTCCCATGTCGTCGTCATCGTTTCCAGGAGCCAGCCACTAAAATTAAAAAACCAAAAACGATCCACAAGAAACCTTGGGACTGGCGGTGCGCGTACGACGTTCATCCCATGCCATTTATAAATGCACAAGAAAGCTGCAGCGTCAATTCGTGGCCTTGAAGTTCGCCAGCGCTCGGCGGTGACTCCCCCATTCAGATCCAAATCTCGCAGTCAAACCCGAAAACTCCATTCCTCCCGCACGAGAAAAGACGCCCCAACTCGCGCCCCCTTCGATCCCAAGCGACTGTGATCTTTCCCAATTTTGAGTGCGTGTAAAGCACCTTTTTCTCTCCCCAGAATCTTGATTCGCCTTAAAGCATCCCCATTGCCCACGCGGTTTGCTTCTCTTTAAGTCCCGTATACTTGGGTTGGATAGACAGGGTAAAGTTTGTCGTCATCTGGGTAAGTTCTGTTTCCCTCTGAATCTCGCCCTCTGAGTAGATCTCTGTATGTCGATGTATATTTGTTGGGTTTTCTTGATTGCCCCGGGTTTTTGCTCGAGTGAGATCTGCTTATCCGCATTTTGTTTGATTCGGTGAGGGTGGAGTGGGTTTTGTGAATGTTGGGTATGTTGCGGTAGCTTCGGCGTACTTGGAAATGCGGGTTTTGTTCGGCTTCTTGATTGGGCTTGATCGGGACTATCGGTGGTGCGAATGTTGATGTGGTTGGTATTTCAAGAAACTTGCATGCTTGTGTTGTAGATTCATGTTCTTCCTGTGCGTTTTGGTCAGTTTGGATATGACTGTAGATTTGAAGTGGGTTGTCGTTGAAATGCATATTGAGGATGGTTTTGGTTACGCCTAGTAGCTCTTATTGTATATGTCGAGTGAAAGTCTGTTTATTTTCACGTTTCTTCCCTGTGCTGTGAAGTTTGTGAGTCTAACTCGCAAAGATGGACTATCAATCTGGACTGCATTTGTTGATGCTTTGCTAAATCATCATGAAGTTGTTGCAAAGTCCCTGAAAAATGCAAACTATTTATCCGTTTTGTGGTATTGGGCTGGTTTTTGCAGGCGAATAATCTCGAGATTGAAGAGGATTCAAGATGTTTAGGCTTTCACCTCGCAGAAGCCAGAGATCAAAAGGCTTCAAGGTTAAGCATGCTTTGCAGATCCTCCTTCTGTTGGGCATCTGCATCTGGCTTCTGTACCAAGTGAGGCATTCACAGAATAAGAAGGCAGAGTATGACCGAAGTGCAAAAGTAGCAAACGATATTGTGAAATTTGGTAGAAAAGATCTCAATCCTCAAGTGGAGGAAACTCCTGTTAGAGACGTCGGCAATAAGGAGGATGAAGAAGATGATGAAAATAGGAATGATGAAGATCAAAGCAAGTCCGAAGAGAGTCTTGGCTTAGGGGGTAATAGTAATGACGAGATTCAAGAGCATCAAGATCAATCTGGGGTTGGATCTGAGAATAGAGAGGATTCCTCGGATGCTGAGAAGGCGAGCAAGGAAAGGACGGAGGATCTGAATGAAGTGAGCAAAGAGAAAGAAGACGCTGAACCCCAAGACAGGAAGGATGAGATGGAAGGTGGGGAAAAGGTGAATGGTGAGGTTGCAGAAAACAACAGTGCTGCGGAGGAAAGTGTAGAGGATGGCCAACAAAAGGAAAGTAAAGAGGAAGGGGAAGGTAAAGAAAACCAGACCGAAGAGGGCAAAATTGAAGAAGTGAGTTCTTCAGATAATCAGGTCGATGATGGAAATGGAGAGCATAATGCAGGAGCAAGGGAGGAACACTACAAGGGGGATGATGCTTCCAGCGCAGTTGCACATGAATCTGATAATGCGGTAACCGGTGACAAGCAAGATAATTTGGAACATTCTGACAAGCAAGAGAAGTCAGAACATGAAGAAAAAAAGTATGAAGAGAATAAATCAGATACCTCTGAAGTTGCTGAGGATCATCAAATTGAAACAGTTAGGCTCAGTGAAAATAATATCACTGACAATACAGTTTCTTCTGATGCAGAAGTCCAAAAGGAGGGTTCAGCTGATGGTAATCAGGAGGATTCAAAGGACAATACCCACCATAGCTCCAGTGAAGCAAGAGAATCTGATGAAGTGAAGACAGAAACATCGGAATTGGCACAGCAGGACATTACAGAATCCAAAGAAACAACCAGACAAGACAGTGCTGCCCAACAAAATGAAGAAACAAATCATAAAGAATCTAATCAAGATTCTACCCAGCAAGATGTACAGTCTGAGAAAACCGATTCAGGGGCCGGCAATGAGCATTCCAGTTCTGGAGCAACGCCTTCCACTACAAGTGATGATGGAGCGGGTGGTGCGACGGGACAAGATACTGCTGCCCAACAAAATGAAGATACTATTCATAAAGAATCTAATGAAGATTCTACCCAACAAGACGTACAGTCTGAGAAAGCCGATTCAGGGGCTAGCGATGAGCATTCCACTTCTGGAGCAACCCCTTCCACTACAAGCGATAATGGAGGTGGAGATAACGGTGGATTTGCCGATTCTTCTGGAAATTCTGAACAAACTGTTGAAAACAATGGATCAGAGGAGAAGGATTCAGTGCCTGTTGACACAAACCAAAAGGACAGAGCTCAAGGCGAAAATGCCCAAGATAGTGTTGAATCGGAAAAAGTACAGGAGAATGTTATGACATTGAAACAAGATGAGAATTCAGATGGCGGTGCCAAGGAAGGTGGTGATTCTTCGGATTCCTCAACTCAGCAAGGGAACAATGGATCCTTGGACAACAATAATGCTGAAACAGGCCAGAGTGAGAATGCCACCAATGATCAGAGCAATGCGGATGAAAATGCAAAACCAAAGGACAATACAGGTGCTGGCCAAATGGAAGAAGTTAGCTCTAGCGATTCTGCGAACCATCAAGAGAATAATGATGCATCCTCGAACATGAATGATAACAACAATGCTGGCTCTAACGGCAATGGTGATGCTGGTCAGCAAAATTCCTCAACCTCTGAAGAACAGAAAGAAACAGAGACAAACACTAATAGTGGTGCTGATGCGGCCCAGACCAATTCGGTCGATCCATCAATCTCTCAGGAAATGAAAGAGGCCCGGACAGATTTGGAGACCCTACCTGACACGGGGAATGAAGGTACTAACAGTAAGGATGCAGCAGCAGAGTGAGGTCAAGTTTCCTGTGAAGTTGGTTTCTGTCTATTGATTCTATTCTAGGCGATCGCTTTTGTATTACTATTTTTTTAAGGTTGGTTGAGCAACTGTAAGGTTCTTTGTACGTTTTTGTTTTTGTGCCTTGTGGATGCAATGTGATATGATTACCATGTCTCTTTGTAACTCTAGTTTGAGGAAGTTAGGAAAAGTTCGCAATAATCTGCGATGTCAATGCTATAATCTTTGTTTGTCATTGGTACTTTTCTGAGGTTTCTCATAAGTTTGTGCACCTTATTTTGAGTCCTGAAACTTGTATAAATCAAAACGTATTTAGTGCAAGGCACCTCCGTTGCCAACTTGCCAGGAAAAGGTGTTGGTTGACTGCTTAGTTGGTTTGCTGAGGCTCTTTGGACTGTGTTTATAATCAGCTTGACTTCTTTGCATTTTGTCATCTCATAAGTTACGGTGATCTCGTGTTTTTAGTTTTCTCTTTTCCCTGGCTAGAAGTGTTTAATAGTGTTTTGCTATCGAGAAAAAGGAGAAAAGTTGCATTTATCACCTTGACATCAGTAAGTTTGCACTGTTAGTGTGAGCTTATTTGGGTTTGTCCATGGATTTTGGCTTTTGACTGTGTAGTTATGGCTTCACAAGTTGGTGAGGTGCTGAAAGAGCCCTGGGCGCCAAACTATATGCGTACAAACATTTACCATTTATGTTGAAGTAGATGTGGCTCTAGTTGAAGATAAGGTAAGGGAGGCTTGGTGTAGACAATTTAGTCATGTTGAGCGAGGGCTTTCGCATGCTCGACTGGAGATGTGATCAGGATAGGAAGACATGCGCCGGAAGGCATTAGGGAATACCTGGAAAGACATGGAGATAGAGTAGCCAGACTTACGGAGAACTCGATACAGAGTTGACCACAAGGGTGCAAAAGGATTAGTTCAAGTGGCTCAACTGACTTAGTAGAATACGGCTGTGTTGCTTTTGTTGCATGTGATTACATGTACAACAGGGGCTAGTTCTTGACAAACAGGAGCTAATTCTAGGATTATACGGGATGTAGAAGAAAGTTAGAAGAAATCGTTGGTTGTTTCTTTCTCTCAATTCGATTTTTCCGACTTCTGGTGGTAGTTGGAATTTAGTTGGAATTTAGTTGGAATACTTAGGCAGTCTTTGCTCCTGGAATTTCAGGCTGTATATAAAATCAACATCACAATGTTTTATCTGGAATTGTTTTTATCATTAATTTGGTTCCTAGCATGATTCCAGAGCACGAGCAAAAATTATTATTTTTAAATAAAAAGCCTCGGAAGGGCGATGGGTACTAGCCAATAGCCATCCCCTCTTGGTCCCACCATAAGAGTACATAAATTATGAAATATTCAGGTTTAGCCATGATGACTCCGCATCAACTGCGATCGGAAATCTGAGTTTGGCAAAAACGAGCAAAGAACTGGAATCCTCTGCTACCGAGATGATATACATGCTTGCCGAAATTCTAGCGCACATGATTCAATACAATGCAGACGCTTAGGAAAAAACAAGGTAACAATACAATCTAGTCGGTTATGTCTCCGAGAAAGTTTTACTTACTAGATATTATTATTCACCCAAATCGATCATGACATGATAAGTATCATGAATTCTCTTATTTTCTTTCAAATTCAAGAAAACCGACATTGAATAAGTGATTTTGATGGATAGAAATGTCATTCTAAGTGGACCTAGAAGCTTCTCTATTCTTTTTTCGTGAATGAAATCACTCAGCAATATCTCACCACTCTTTAAAGTTCCAAAGGAACTACACATGTATGCACAACGTGATTGGCTTATTGAAAGATCCAATGCTGTTTTGTCCAATAACTTGGTAAATGTTCATTTTGCATGTAGCGTTTCTCATAATTAATTTGTGTCCTGAGAAGTTAATTAGCTCGTCATCAGGTTTTATGCTGCAAAGAATAATATTAAGGCTCGGCTCGACTCCATCTTCCTCTCTCACCTAACGAGCCTGTAGTTGAACAGTGATCTCCAGCCGGAGCCCAATATGCCCGATGGTGCTTCAAGCCAACCACGGTTGTCGGCTAAGGCCAACACAGCCACTCCCGTCGCGTCACTCCTCCACCATCAAAATAAGTGTGATGGTGACAAGCCTAGATTGAGGCTCAAAGTGAGCCCGAGCCTCCATCTCGGCTTGGCCTTGGATCTGGGTAGACCTGAGGTAGACAAATAGGATACCTAGATCAAAGGTTGAGCTGGGCTGGCGAAGGCCATAGCCGGTCAGCCAACATCGGCAGCCGTCCTTGTCCCCAGCTTCGACTGTTGTAGGTGGGAAAGGGGAATAGGGGAGAGTTAAGAGACAATTATGGGGAGATCCCAGAAGACTCGGTGGTCACCATTGTTCTTGTCCTAGGAAATGCTGACGAATTGTCTGCGAGGGTAGGGGGCAAGGGAAGGCAGATCGGTGGTAGCTCTCGAGTCTCTGAATCTCGACCCACCAACCATATCTATTTGAGGGAAAACAATTTATTGATAACAAATCCAGGAACTTAAATTAAAACAATCCACCACATCCATCAAACTTTATTGAACTATCAGGGGAAATGTGATGAACAGAGAAACGAGATCCTGAAAGGAAAAGGAAATTCCCAATTGCATGATCTGCACACCGCATATAGACTCACGGCAATGGTTCTTGCATTGAAACTCAAGATGTCTGGGCAAAGGAATTAGCTAAGCAAGGGTGACTTCCGAACTTAGTGGTGCTTAACTTCAAAAAGTCCATCAGGACCTGCAAACCCAATAAAAATACCGTAAGACAAAAGTACACACTAGGATTCCTGAATCAAGACACGGAAAAGGGGTGACCATCTCTGCAGCCATGCCACATTATTCACTTGACAAGAACAGAGACTACACTACAAAAGAAAAAAGATGGCTAAATCCTCCGTACAAATGAAAAAAAAATCAGGTTTAAGGTAGTTAGAGACCCTTCACATCGACAGGACAAATTGAAAACTTCAACGAAGCAATAAAGAAACAGAAAAATGCATTCTCGTGTTCATGCATTATTTATGCATTCTCGTGTACATGCATTATTTATCCAGAGCTCCTAACAATCTTTTCAAACAATGTCCCTGCACATGCACATCTACATACCCATCAAGGTCCTGATAAGTGAAAATCAAGATTCCAAGACAACTATTATTCCGTCTGTCACTATCACAAGGATTAAAGAAAGAAAGATATGGAAATCGTTGGAGAATAGTCAACTGCTTCTATCTCAAAGCATTACACATAGTAATATATCCAAAGCTCGAATTCCAAGTTTCCCAATGTCCTTACTGACCAAATCACCAGCTGAGAAAACTCCAATAATTTGATATACAGCCAAAAGGTTGGGGGGTGGGGGTGGGGGTGGGTTTGGAGGCGCTAAGTTCATTCCAATATTACTTTCAAAGATAAGAAGTCAAAATAATCTGCCAAGAAATATAGATTCAATTTGCCATCACATAAGACGACCTGGTGAATGTTTTGATTTTCAGTTACTAAGAAGTTTTCCACATTCAAGTCAACAACGTTTAATTTGATAACCAAGATAGAACCATTCGGATGTTCAATCAGATTATAAGATCAGATCAAGGTCCATATCATAAGTTGTAGCAGCAAAAAAACGAAATATTATCGCAGATGGATGTGTAACATTTTCTGTGGTATGTGCATTCAATGCTCAACAATGCAAATTTGTGTGAGCATGTGCATGCAGGGTGCTTGTGTGTGTGTGCAGGCGAGCACGCACACGTGCGCATTTGCATGAGGCAATTTTGTAAGAGTATGACAAGTTTGAGTTAAGGATGAGTATCACACTTAAAAGTACAGAAGATAGCACGGCTGGAAAGGGATAGATTTCAGTATATAGTCCAAGCAATATTAGCAGAAGAGGTGTTCATCGAGTAACAAAGATAAAATGTCTCTCAGTTCATGGAGAAAGGAGCATGAGGGGAGATCTGGAGCTTGGGATATGACTTCATCAATCAACGAAACAGATGCACCAAAGAAGAATTGCCATAATGACAACCTAAGTATTCCAAAGACTGGATTGATTCTCATCCCTAGCAGGAAGAGTTTGTTTAGTATTATCTGACTATTCAATTCAATGACCACAAGAATAGTTGCTTCAACCAGACAGATTCATGCAGAATAGATGTTAAGTTCATTTTGGCTTCATGGACATGAAGACAGGCCCTGTTGTAGGAGAAGAAATGAAGGAAAAAAGAGTTTAACAGGAACTACTACCAGTGAAAGATCAACCTTCCAACTACTTATCCTACACTTAATCTCAACACAAATAACACTTTTGTTGATCTGCTGAGGACGTACAATCCACCTGATTTCGATTTACCATCCGACACAACTATGCAACTCTTTTTTGTTAGAGAAGTAGGGGGGCCAGAGAAGTAATGCGATAAAAAATGTATTGAATCCCTAAGATCCTATTAAACTCAGTAATAGGGATTCATAACCAAACACCAATTACAAGCAATAAATAATTCAGGAGGACGTCAAAATCTCAAGCAAGATATAAGCACTTCTGTATACCTTCCCCCGATCCAGTTCCTTCTTTTTTGTCAGTCTTTAGAGAGAAAGAAAACACCTATCACTGTGGACCACTTTTGTTAAAATGTGCCCCAATGGCACTTGCAAAGATGCCGTTTACAGAAAGTTTCCATTTTCCAATGTACTATTTTTCTTGCATTTTGTTAATGACACCTTGGAAATTAAAATATTCCTATTAAGTATGCTGAACAAGTACTCAGGAGACACTTGTAAAGCCTAATGTAAAAAGCAAAAATCCAAGAGAAAGTGTGAGGATGGGGGAAAAACAAAGAGCTAAGCATGCTAAACAAGATAGTCTTAATAAGTAACCAAAACCTCGTGGCTAGTTTTGCTATCACAGTATCAGTTGAAAAGATCCAACTGGATAAAGGTAGTCTAACCTCTAAAGAATAACAACTCATGCACATTCAATTTCAAGATATCAGTCTGACAAACCGACACCTTAGTTCTTATGGTGCATCCAACTAAACAATTGGGAACTGCAATTGAGACTTCATAACTAAATGTTAGCTTTCTGGGAAGATAAGGCTACAAATTACTTGCTTCACAAAGTTGACGCTTTCAATAACCACAAACTTTTCCAGTTGCAGACACTATGGCTATACTTATGAGACACGATATGATTACCACTCAAAATTTAGCCCAACAACATTTACTTCAATGAACTGGCATATTACATGATCCTTCAAGCCTAGACTGAGATTCCAAGGAGTATACCAATGCTCTGAGCAAGGCAGAGTATCACCAGAATGAACAAAACCACCCATAATTGCACAGGGAGGCAACCTAAGGGATAACAATCAACCCAGTTTCAATTTTTCTAAGCATCTAAGAAATAATATCTGGTCAGCAGAATACTCTTCACTGAAGACTTGTTCCCTTTCTCCACGACAAAAATGAAACAAGTAATGTGTCCCAGAGTAGCTACATCACCCATTGTCTATTTACATATCTTTGGTCCCATTTCCGTTTTCACTTTTGCAGTAAACATCAACCTAATTGCTAGTAACAGACATCTTAATTTGCCTCAACATTTCCTAGAATAGGCAATACTGATATCAGTTCACTTGTGCTAAAACGGTGACTTCACTTCTAGGTATCCCTCATACATGATATCAAAACTTAGTTTCAATAATCAGATTTAAAAAAGCAAAAACCTATGGTTCGACATATACAGTGGTGAAAGTTAAACAGCATGTGCCTAATCTTGGGATATTCTGTAGACGAGGAATAAAAAATGTAAGGTTTCCAATAAGAAGCAAATATTAAAAGTCCCCAATTAAACAAAAAACAGATATTCTAATATACAATCTGACAAACAGTTAAAAGTATATAGGGCCATGTAGGTGCTAATAAGACAATACACATAAAGCAGAGCCATATTTGATATGACACATTCAGACATCAGGTCTGCACATATGAGTTACCACATCAGAAAGAATTAGATAAAGTTAGCAACACGAGGAATCATACATACCCCATGGGAACTCTTTATTGCGGATGTGCAAGTATGGGTACGCCTGCAACACATGCCAAGGAAACAGACTCAGTAAGCCCCACCACAACTATATTCAATTAAGAAACAAAAAGAGAAGTGCTTTGCAAAATTGATCTTTGAGAAGAAAAAGCCCTGAATAAGCATAAGAAAGAACTAATAGCAGGAACTGAAAGTTGCCCAACTGCTTTTGTCAAATATATGAGACTCTAGAAACCCGAAAAAGAGTACAATAGGCACCACAGGAGCTGATTTCTAGGAAAGAACACTTACGGCAGGCTCTTCATAATGAGGATGCCCCTTGGACAGGTTATAGATCGCCAAAATCGTGCACCCCACAATACCCGCATATGTTATCTTCTCCCACTTTGCCGTCTCATCTGTTAAAACAAAAAATTAGTAAAACCAAATTCATCATCAAGCACCGTAGCCCAAAATCACAATAGCTTCAGACAACAGGCCACCATCCATCTTTTTCTACAATCAAGTAGAAACCTTTCAACTTCAAATTTCTGTAAAGGAACCATTTTTACTACACCCCGGAATTTCTAGAATTTGCAGACCACATTCTTCAACCTAACATTTTCTCATCAAAGAAAATGCCAAGAAAACGAGAACGACGGAAAAAAGCCCCACTTTCATATGCCGATCACAAGGTCCCTGATTCCGCCACTCAAATGAAGTCCAGACATAAAACAATCTTCATCGCGGCTTCAGCAGCATAAAGGGATCATCTAGACATCTCTACCGCATGAATAAAAGGTAATTCAACTACCGCGACCCGTAACCCTAAAATCAAATCGAGCCCACGCTATGAATCAAGCTCTGGAACGGCCCCCCAGCGAAAGGTGGATTAAGCAGCACCAAGAACTCGACAACCGAACCCAGAATCAACGAATCAGCACCAAGACAACACCAAATCCATCCGAAAAACGATTGAACTTAAAGGGCAGAGAGAGAGGAGGAGCGTACGCGCGTCGTCATGAGCAGAGGAAGCGAAGTTGCGCTTGGGCACGGAGGAGGGACGGGCGCCACCGCGAAGGGAGCTGCGGAGGAGAGCAGATCGCACCATAGCCATCGCCATTTCTTTCTCAAACCCTCTCGCTGGAAAACCACTTTGAGACGGCCCCCGCTTTGTTTTCTCTTTGTTAAAAAGCGAACTTTTAATTATTTTTAAATTTTCATTTTTCTCTTCTTCTTTTTTCTTTTCTTTTCTTTTCTTTTTCCCCCTTCTTCTCTTCTGCCTCTATCAAGCAATGATGAACTCAAGCCAGCCCACGGCTCGCTTGGATTTGGCAAGCCTCAATCTCACCTACATCAACCAAGTTGCAAGCTCGTCTATATCTAGGGAGCCTTGAACTCAGCCAACTCGTCCAAGTCGAGCTCGCCTGAATTAGCTGAGCCATGAGCTTGTCAAGTAGCGCCATGGCTAGTCAGTGATCATCGCTGAGCCATGTGGTTGCTAAATGAAGAAGGATTTTACGCTTTAGTAGGAAAACATTTTCTATAAACTAGGATAACTTGTGGAAAATGTTTTCTAGTTCTTCTAAAGAGGAAATTATTTTCCTCAATTTATGTTTTAGTAGGAAAACATTTTTTGTTGACTTTTTTCCCTAAACAAACCAAATGCCAGTAAATGAGGATAATCTTTTTCCCAAAAAATGATTTCAGCGAAACAAACGGACTAGCAAGTTTTATTTATTTCAAGAAAAATGAATGATTTGAAAAGTATTTTTCTAAAAATAATTATTTATATTGCTTGAAATAATAAGTCAATTATTGACAATAATTTACATCTAAATATTTTCGTGGATGATAAAGATATTTTTTACGCATTCATTTTTATAAGTAATATAAGTCATTATTTTAATGAAAATATTTTTTAAATCTATCATATTTCGCAAAATAAGCATAGCCTTAATTTTTCTAAATTATTAACTTTTTAAAGAATGACAGCGCAAAATTTCCCTCATCTTTAGGTCTTACAGTAGCCTTTGAAATTTGCAAATTTATTCCCAACCCTCTCTTTGTCTCTTCCACTTCCAAGGAGAGGGAGTTGACCTAAATCTTCCCTTCCTCGCCTAGTTATTTTTCCTTTTATTTCCTTTGTTTCTTCTCTTACTATCCCCATCTAGTTTTAGATTTGTGAGTTTTGCTCTCCCTATCTTATATCTATAGGCTCTTCTCTCCTATCTAATTCTAGATTTTATAGTTTTAAATAATAAGTATTCCATTTCCAATTTAAATGGTGTTCACAATAACTTCAACGTCAAATTTTTACTCTAGTAGCCACCCTTCCAACTTGGAAGGGGGAGGTGGGGAGTTCGAATCCCCACCTTCTCAAGGAGGGTTGGGGTGGGGATGAATTAGTTTCAGGAGTGGGTTTCGACTCTCACGCCCTGCAAGTAGGCATGACAAAAGTCTAAGAGTGAGTTATAATAGGAGTAGAGTATGACTGACAAAAAAAAAAAAACGTGTTTTATTGCACAACAAAAAATTATAGACGTGAGTTGATGTGATTGATTTTTCTGTTAAACTTTATTTAGTTGTACACTTTTTTGTAGGGATGATCGATCCCGGTCTTACTGGTTCTACTTAAGAATCGAGAACTAGATTGGGAGGATCAGTTCCCAATTTTTGGGGCCAAAGACCAGACCCGGAACTAGTCATTTAGCCCAAAAAATTAAAAATTTTAAAAAAAATACTAGAGTTGTTCTATTTTAAGGTTTATTGTTGTTTATAAAAAATAAATATATATATTTTTGGAAAAAGAAAAGTCGGTCCGATTCTTCCCAAAATTGGGAATCAGACCGGAAATCACC
Source organism: Eucalyptus pauciflora (assembly GCA_007663325.1). Lineage (NCBI taxonomy): Eukaryota > Viridiplantae > Streptophyta > Magnoliopsida > Myrtales > Myrtaceae > Eucalyptus > Eucalyptus pauciflora. Next base: position 1,227,452 of record VMYD01000352.1, on the reverse strand, counting down.
ACTTCCATTTTTATAGAATTGGGAACTGGACCGACACCCCCGAGAACCAAACCAAGCCAGCCAATTTGGTCCAGTCTTGTCGGTTCCCGATTTGATCAGTCCAATATGCTCACCCCTACTTTTTTGAAGAAAACTTCAAGGACCACTTACCATCTACCATCATAATGACCACCACTGCCAAACCATCCTTTTCTCTCTCTATTTAGGGACACACAACGCATAGTGTTAGGAACACAAATATATGAAGAGAAAAAATATTAAAGAAAACAAGTGGGAATTTTTACGTAGGAAAACCTTCCTAAAATCAGAAAAGGGAAAAATCACAGTACCACACTAAGTAATCTTTCAACTATCCATATCAACATTTCAAGCTCTAGAGTTACGAACTTTAACGATTTAACTATAAAAGATATTGCTCATATATATATATAGCAGGCATCTAGGGTATACATAATTAATATGGAAATTACATGTATGTCATTAACAATAATAAAAACCCTATTATCCGTTTTAACATTACAAAATGGGTGATCTATTAGGAAGCGTTTGCCCAAAACAAATTGTTTCTACGCTTGAACATTATTTTTCTCTATCAGACTCCATAATTCCATCAATCTCCCACTTGGAGGCTGATCTACAAAAATTAACAATAATCTTTCATAGTCTTTATTCTTTATTACTCAAATCGTCCTAGTGCAGTAGCCTCCCTCATCACTTACCATGGAGGCCAATTGAGACAATGCACAGCCTCAGTTTCTCAGTGGTGATAACCTTTGTTAACATATCTGGTGGATCTTCTACACCAAGAATCGTCTTCAATGACAAAGTCACATTATCTATTAACTGATGAATTTGATGATACTTTAATTCAATGTGTTTTTTCCTTGAATGAAATACCGGATTCTTTACAAGACAAATAGCACTCTGAGTGTCATTGAAAAGAACACTGTTATCCCGCTTATTGCCTATTTCTTTCAAAAAAAAAAAAATCAGCCAAATCATCTTCTTACCCGCTTCAAATATGGTAACATACTCTACCTCAGTGGTTGAGAGAGATATACATATCTGAAGTCTAGACATCCAACTAGTTGCAGTGCCACCTAAGATAAAAACATAACCCAAAGTGATCTTCCTATTATCCAAGTCATCATCAAGATCTGCATCTACAAATCCTTGTAAAGTTACATTGTTTTTAAAAAAATATAATGACATACCTAAAGTGCTTCTCATGTATCTTAATAACCACTTTACAGCTTCCCCATACTTTATTCTTGGATTTGCCATGTATCTGCTCATAACTCCCATTGCATGAGCTATGTCTAATTGAGTACTTATCATAGCGTATATTAAACTGCCAATAGCTTATGCATAAGGCACCTTAGGCATGTACTCCCACTCTTCATCTGTCTTCAGTAATTGCTTCTTTAAGAGCTTGAAGTGATTTCCTAAAGAAGTACTTCAAGGCTTTGCATTCTGAACCCCAAATTTGTCTAGCACCTTGTCAATATACTTTTCTTGAGATAATTCAAGAATTCCTTTGAATCTATCCCGCATGATTATCATCCAAAGAATCTGATTCGCTACGCCCAAGTTCTTCGTCTCAAACTCTTTTGATAATTGTTGTTTTAATATGTTGATCTCCCTCATGCTAGATTAGGAGCATATCATCCACATACAACAACAAAATAATATAGTAGTCATTAAATTTTTTGATATCACTTATAGTGTACCCATTACCACACATAAAAATGTCAAATTCCTTGTACTGCTATTTAGGAGCTTGTTTCAAGTCAAATGGACTTTTCTTCAATTTACAAACATAATATACTTTTCTAGGGACTTGAAAACCTTATGATTTTATCATGTAAATATCCTCTTTCAAATTACCATGGAGGAATACAGTCTTAACATCTAACTGCTCCAGATGTAGATTCTCAGCAACAACAATACTCAATACTAACTTGATAGTAATCAATTCCACAACTGGAGAAAAAATCTCTATGTAATCAATTCATTCCTTTTACTGAAACCCTTTTTATTACTGAGCTTGCTTTTGTACCTTTTGCTTCCATCAACTTTTTCTTTGACCCGATACACCCACTTGTTTTGCAATGCTTTCTTCCCATATGGTAATTAAGGGTGCGTTTGTTTGTGTTTCTGTTCTTTTTGTGTTCCAGGGAACAGAAATAGAAAAAATTATTTCTGTTCCGGGGAACAGTTTTTGAACAAAAATGCGCGTTTGGTAAACTTGTTCCTGAAATAAAAAAAGAAGAAAAATATGTTTGGTAAATTTATGTTCTTTTTTTTATTTCTTTTAATTTTTTAATGTTTATTTTTTCTTTTTTTCTTGCTTTGGCCGGTCGCCGCCTTTGCCCTCGCCGACGATCCCGACCCTTTGGGCGACGAGCTCGCAGATCTGGCGAGCCCGAGCTCGCCCAGCCAAGGCGAGGCCGCCGGCCCTTGTCGACCAGTCGCCGGCCATGGCCGAGGCCGGCGACCGGCCAAAGCAAGAAGAAGAAGAAGAAGAAGAAGATTCTTTTTTTGTTCCCGGGAACAAAAAAACAAAAAAAACTGTTTTTGATAGTGAACCCAACTCATCTTGCATTGCTAACTCCTATGTAATAGAATCTTTAACCTACAGTACTTTGAAAAAATTTCTGGTTTGCCAGTGTCAGTCAAAAGCAAATAATGCAATGACGGAGAATATCTTTGTACAAGTTTAGGTTTTCTACTAGATCTTATCAAAGTGGGTTCAAGTGTATGTAATTCTTGTTTTGGTTTTTGATCAAAGTCTATAGCAATAACCCACCCCGTTGTGGGCGAGTTGGTTTGGGCCTTTCCCCCTCTAATTGCAGAAGGGAGGAGGTTCGAGTCACCGTGTGCGCATTAGTGCGACTTAAGCGGAGCACCATGGGAGGTGGGTCTCCGCGCTAGTGCTCCCTGGGGGTTTACGCCGAGTGCTCGCTATGATGCGGTTCCTCCAGTCTAAAAAAAAAAAAAAGAGTAAGTCTACAGCAATAGTTTTAGAAATTTCAACCTAAGCACTCTTAGAAACCTCATTTAATTCAATCTCTCTATTCTCCACCGTTTGTTTCTTCACACTAAATTCTACCGTTGTTCTTATACAACATGTTTTCATTGAATGTAACATGAGTAGTTCTTATTATTTTTCTATTTTGTTCATCCTAAAATTATTAACCAAAATAATTAGAACCATATCCAATGAAAAAACATTTTTTAGCTTTTGCATCAAGCTTATCTCTATTTTCAGAATTTACGTGGACATACTAAACACTACCAAAAACTTTCAGATGCGAGAGATTTATCTTCTTTCTACTCCATTCTTCTTCTAGTAACTTAAAATCAAATGGAACCGAAGGCTTTGTTAATCAAATATGCTGCAGTGTTAATTGCATCCACCCAAAACGTCTTGGGTAATCCTGCATGCAACCTCATACTTCTTACGTACTCCTTCAAAGTTACATTCATTCTTTCATTAACTCCATTTTGCTACAATCTGTTGGGAATAATTCTTGTCATTCTAATTCTATTCTCCGCACACAAAATCACTTAAACTCCTTGCTATCATACTCTCACCACCATTATCAGACCTTAGACATTCAATTTTCAGGCCAATCTCATTCTCCACTTCAACTTTCCGTCTCTTAAAAGTAGCAAACACATTAAGTTTTTTTTTTCTTTTAGAAAATAAACTTATACCTTTCTAGTGCAGTCATCAATGAATGTGACATAATAGCACAAGCCTTCAAGGGAATGCACAGAGGCTAGTTCCCACACATATGTATACACCAACTTTAATTTTTCTTTCTTTGGTTCTCTTTCCAATCTTCAAAAAACTAACACGCTTCCGCTTGTCCAAAACACAATCTTCACATAGACATCTATGGGCTTCAAATTAGGTAATTTTCCCTTAGATGCTAACAATTTCATCCCTTTTTCGCTTATGTGCCCAAGCCCATGGTGCCATAATTTGAAACCAGCTTCCGACTAAGCAACTGCTGCGGTTTCTCTACTACTTTCAGTTAGGTAGAGCATTTCTGACTTTATTCTCTGTGCTACAAGCAAAGCACCTTTAACTAATTTCCAAGAGATATCCCCAAAAATAATTCTATATCTTGTGCTGTCTAATTGATTTATAGAGATTAGATTTCTCTTAAGTCCCAGAATGTATCTAACATCATATAACTTCCATTGATATCCATTAGTGGATTTTATATGAACATCGTCCTTTCCTATAGTATTCAAAGGTTCATCATTAGCAAGATAAACCTTCCCAAATTTCCAGCAACAAAATTGTGCATTAATTCTTTACATTTTTTTTTTTGGTCAGTCATTAATTCTTTACATGAAGTAGAGTGAAACGACGCACTTGAGTCAAGAATCCAAGACTCAATTAGACTATCAATGCTCAAAATTAAAGCATCACCATCATGTGTCTCTTCAAGAGCTACATTCACAGATTTCTCTTCCTCTTGTTTTCGATCTCAATATTAAAATTTCTTCTTTAGGGCTCTACAATCTCGTTTTAAATGGCCTTTCTTTTCGCAATTCTAGCAAATTATTTCTCCATGAGTTCTCGATTTACTTCTCCCTCTTGACTTTGATCTACTGCAATATTGGTTCCACCCTCATTGATTGCTTCTTCCTCTGGCTTCAGTATTTAAGGTAGCATCTGAAAATTCACGTAATTCTCTTCCACGAATATCCTTGTTAAGAATCAAATCTCAAATTGCTTGAAGTCTCGACATTTTTCTTACCAGACAAACTATTCACTATAGTCACAGTTGCACTCCAACTTTTAGGTAGGAAAAATAATAAAATTAAAGCCTTTACCTCGTCATCGAAAGTCGCAATCACATTAAATTTATTGATGTGATCTATCATAGAAGCACCATCGTCTATCTTCAGATTGAAAATGCGACGCATCAAATATACCTTTTATGGATGTAATTTAGGGTTTAGAAAAACTTGAATTATTAGTCGATTGTTAAGCTGTGTTACACAACTTAAACAGCTCGTTGCAAACCCTCATGGACCAAAGTACCCTTGAATTTGAGGGTTCCTTGCGTTTACCTGTACACATAGAATTGGCTCATCATTCTCTTATAGATTGCGAGTCAATCGTCGTTAATTTAACATTACTTGTTGGTTAAATCAATCAAGAATAATCTCATCAATGTCAAAAGATCATGTACTTAGCCTAAATGACTAGAAAATGATTATGTGGAGCGATGACATTGACGAATGTGAGTTGATAAGTGAATAAAGATCTGGCCCCTCAACAAAAAAGAAAGAAAGGGTCAAGGTGTTATTTTCCTTAATTTTTTATAGGAGGAAATCCTAATATTTAATTAACACTTAAAAAGGAAACGTGATTTGGTAGACAGATGTGTAAGAAACACATTTCCTTTTATTTCTTGCCAATTTCAAGATGAGAAGTATATAATGGTTTAAAAGATTTTCTCTTTCTTTTTGTTAGAATATTTAAACAGTAAACTACGCATTCATCTAACAATTTAAACTTTTAGAACAGTTGGCAGTGGTCTCATCAAATCTCATATGGTATTAGAGCTGGAGGTTCTAAGTTCGAATCTTTCAAGCATCATTTGGCTCCCCCAATTAAATTTCGAGGCTTGAGAGGGAGTTTTACAATATTTAAATAATAAATCATACATTCACTAACAACATAAGTTTTTAGAAAAGTTGGTAGTAACAATGGTCCCACCAAATCTCACACTTTTACTTTCCATCCTCTTTTATCAATTCAAACAAAGAAAAAAAAATCGTACTCAACTTTCCTCAGTGAAAATTAAGAAAATATAGCCACAAAAATTATCCCTATGTGTATATTATTTGAATAAGGGAGAATTGTCCAATTAGTTCTAAATTTATTATACAATGCCAATTTAGTCCTAAATTGTTTCAATCTTGCTAATTTAGTCATAAACTTTTGTGAAAAAATTCATTATAGTCCTTCCTCAAATTTTCACCAAAAATCGTAGACGTGGTGACGTGCCACATAAGATAATCAACAATGAATGGATCACCACATCAACCATTTTTGGTATTGGCTAGAAAGACTACATTGGAATTTTGTACAATACTTAGGACTAAATTGGAAAATTTGAAAAATTTAAGACTAAGTTGACATTAATATAATAGCTTTAGGACTAATTGCGTAATTTTTCCTTTTGAACTGCTCTCGAATAGTTAAAGTGATTGTAAAAAGATAAAAAAATTATAATTGTAAATTAAGTATTTAAATTTGGTCATTTCGAGTAAAAGTTCTGTTAAATAAGCTTAAAAATGTGGTGGGTCGGAGTTTCCAACAAATTAAATTTCATCACATATATATACTAGAACTCAAAAGTGCAACATGAATAATTTGTCTATACAATTCTTGACTCTAATCTTCACACTAGTAATTTGCGTAACAAATAAAAAGACGCACTTGACTGAGCCTATAAATCAGGACTTTCCAACAAATTAAATACTTCTGTGCACTATGAAAAACACGCTGAGAAGGTGTACGACCATGAGACTTGTGGTTTGAAAGAGACATGACCTCTCAGAGAAGAAATAATTAAGATCTAAGTACAAGCATTTAATTGTTTTTTCGTAAGTTCAAAAACTAAACCCCGATGTAATAATCTTCTATGAAATGGAGAACTTAAGAAGTAAATTATTTATTTATAATTAAGGAACCTCCTTTATGTACCTAAATCCCAGGTAAACAAAAATCACTAATATAATGGATAATACGCACGTCATAGGCCCAGATCAATAAACTCAATATAGCATCGTCGCTCTCGGTTATGAGAAGCATAACTTTTGTTGTTTGCCTAATCTAAATTTATATATTTTTGTTACATTAACGCTAGTTGTATTCTTTGAAAAATTGCTATCGTGATGCTATATTGAAAACTAGCACCTTAATAAAGAACATTTTTATTGCTTATTGTGAGGAGGGATTGACTATATCAACCATTTAAGATAGGACAACAATCTCTCCCCTAGTTCTGCTAATATTGACTACTCCTCACCAACATTTGCTTCACGAGGATCGAAGTGTTTGCCATCAAATTGGCTAATGACAGAGGCATCAATAGCTCTTGCGCAAGGAGTTGAAGTTGAAGCTTCTAATGCCAAGGGCTCCATCCTTCTCTTGTCCACCTTTTCCTTGAGATCTGCCAGCGCCTTCTTTAATACCATTAACTGTTCAAAGCTAAGGTTTTCGATTTCCAGAGGCTTAATATGTTGGAGCTCTTTTGCCCGTTTCTTTTCGGCTTCCAGTCGCTCGAGCACATCTGCGTATTGTCTGTTCAGTTCAACCAAGGTTTGGTCTCCATTAGTTTGAGCCTGTTGAGTGACGGTAGGACAAACCGTCTGTGGATGCTCAAACCTGTCAAGGACTGCATCCACAGAAGGGTGTCCAAAGGAGAAAGGCTTGCCGCTAGGAGAGAAGAGAATAAGAGCCATCTCCGTAGCACAAAGAGTGCATAGTTCGCTTGCTTTCTTGAAGAGTCCTGGTCGCCGTTTCGAGAAGGCAACTCGTTGTGCATTGACACCCTCGATCATCCTCTTTGCTCCAGTTGTTTTGCCCTTCATGTCTCACTCTGCAAAATCAATGTAAATTCAAATGATACTGCCAGAATAATGAAAAATGGTGGCCATTTATAAGATTTTACAGGCCAAAGCATTGCTTAAAATATTGCACCACTCCCCTCTTTGATTGGTAATCCTCTTTGATTGATAATTCTGATTTGGCTTTCCATGTATTAGCATGCGTTTTAAGAGGTTTAATGATAAGTATGTCGTTTTCCGTCTTATTGACGATGGTGTAATCCTCTCAACATTACTAAGTTGGCATCCCTTTAATGGCAATTGCTAGCTAATACTATGATAAGAATCCATAACAGACTTAATCAATGAGTCCACCTAGCGTAGAAGGAAATAAATCTCGCTCATGGGTAAAATTAGAATTTTATATGCTTAATAACACGAATGGCTTTAGCTTTGGAACAATCATATATTTTCAACTACTTGAGTACCATAACTATTTTTTCGATCATTTGAGTGTCATAACTTATATAAAAAGATTACTTGAGTGCAATAACTTCGAATCAATTACTTGAGCGCTAAAACTTTTTAAAAATATTTACCTAAGTATTGGAAGTCTAGCGTGGCATAGCACTTGAGGTAAGCATTTTTAAAAGGTCATGATACTCAAGTGACTAATTGAAAAATCATATAACACTCAAGTGAGCGGAAAAAAATTACGACACTTAAGTGAGTACTGTACAAAAGTTATAGCATGCTGTCCTTTTCCCCGCTTTAAATGATAACGCTGATTCAACTTTCCATATATGGCATGTGTCTTAAGAGGTTTAATGATAACCATATCGTTTTCCATCAATAGATGAAAGTCTAATCCTCCCAACATTCAAATTTTAACTCTAATTCAACTTTGAATGGTAACTCTGATTCAACTTTCTAGATATGACATTCGTTTTAAAAGGTTTAATGACAAGCATGTCGTTTTCCGTCAATTAGACGGAAGCATAATCCTCTCAACATTCAAAAGTTGGCATCCCTATAATGTCTATTTCTGGCTAATAATATATGTATAAAAACCTATTGAGAACATGGGGACAATAACAGTAGGAATGCCATAACTTTCATATAACGCTCACTTAAATGCAATAACTTTTTTTTCACTTACTTAAGTGCCACATCGAAGTAAAATCAATCATTTAAGTGCCATTTCTGGCAAATTATCCTTCGTAGACTTTTTTTTATTAATTTCCTATTCTAACATGGATTTATATTTTATTTTTGAATTTTTTTATCAATTGACAACATCTGTACCGATGATGTCGTGTAGGATGACCGACGTCCATGTTTGATTTTTCAGCGAGACAAATCGCCGATGATACTTAAGTGATCGATTTTTCAAATTTATGGCCCTTAAATAAGCGTCATACGAAAGTTATGGCACTTTTAGTATACTTATCCCAAAAATGCTTATATACGTGTTTGTTGAAGGAGTGATCATTTATATATTTGGAAAAAATATCAATTTAATTTTGAACCCATTTTATGGATGTCAATTCAGTTTTAACTTTCTAATTTTATCAATAATATGTTTTGAATTTGAGCTTGGAAAGAAAATCCAATTCAAATAGGTTTCCCAGTTTGAGTAGGTCTCTTACAAAGGATTCCCTATTTTGAATACTAATATATATATATATATTAGTGTTAGGGTTTATTCTTCTTCTTCTTTTTTTGAGGGAGTACTCTATGAGATTTTGAGATAATTGGTTCCGCTACGGATGTAATACAGGGCTGACAAAAACTTGAACTGTTGGTCGATAATTAAGCCGTGATACACAACATAAATAGCTTGGTGCAAACCCTCGTGGACCACAATTCCCCGAATTCAGGGGTTCCTTGCTCATACCAATACACAAATGAATTAGCTTATCTTTCTCTTGTAAATTGCAATTCAATCATCTTAAATTTGTCATTACTTGTCGTTTAAATTCAATCAAGAATAATCTCATCGACGTCTCAAGAGAATTGGCGCCCGCAACATGCAAATCTGATCGCGTTTTACGATGTTAGAATCTTTCATTGTAATTTCTGGTCTAGTAAAGGAGTTGTATGGGCATGTATCCAATACAAAGGAGATCAAATCCTTCATGTGCTCAAAACTTTCTTAAGCTTCATGTATTAAAAGCTTCTTCTAAAGCCTAGAGTGGTGATCATAATTGGTCGCCTTACCGCACCCTTTTGCTCTGCCAAAACAAATTTCTCAGTCACAAGAAAATTTTGTTCAGGAAATATAAAATAACCCACTTCATGTTTCTTGAAGCTCCTATGTCCATTGAAGGCCCAGGAGATTCAAGCCTCAATTAATGGATGCGCTAAGAGAAATTTACAGTTTGATCGCTGCCTTCAGCACTCTAATTTCTAGCTTGATGAGTAAGGAAAGAGGGATTGGCCCAAAAACCTGAGCATTGAACTTAAACAGCTTATACCGACCAAAAAAAAAACTTAAACAGCTTGGTATTTGCCGGAAACAAAGGAAGAATGGTCGTATTCGTCCCAAAGGAAGAGGTATATAATGATTTATTCTCATTCTCTCACGTCACATTCCATCATCTTTTATCAATTAAAATAAACAAAAAAGAAATCGTATTAGGCTTTCCAAAATGAAAATTAAAAAACAATATATATAACGAAAAATGTTATCACCATGTGTATATTCTTTGAATAATGGAAAATTATTCAATTAGTCCTAAATCTATTACACGGATGTCAATTTAGTCCTATATTTTTAATTTTGCTAATTTATTTCTAAACTTTTGCGTAACATTCTAAATGTAGTCCTTCAGTCAATTTTCACTGAAAATCGCTTACGTAGCTACATAAGACAATCGATGATGATTGGACCATCGCTCAACTATTTTCGACAAATATAAGTCGAAAGGACTATATTGTAATTTTACATAAAGGTTTAGAACTAAATTAGCAAAATTGAAAAATTTAGGACTAAATTAGCATTTAAATAATAAGTTTAAGACTAATCGAGTAATTTTCCCTTTTGAACTGCTCTCGAATAGTTAAAAGTGATTGGAAAGAAAAAAAAAATTATAATTGTAAACTAAAGTATTTAAATTTGGTCATTCCGAGGAAGAGTTGTGTTAAGTAAGCTTAAAAACGTGGTGGGTCGGAGTCCCCAGCAAATTAGATTTCATCACATATGTACAAGAACTCAAAAGTGCAACATGAATTACTTGTCTATAAAATTCTTGACTCTAATCTTCACACTAGATATTTGCGAAACAAATGAAAAGATGCACTTGATTGAGCCTATAAATCATGAACACCTATTAAATACTTCTATGCACTTTCAAAAACACATGCTGAGAAGGTGTATGACCATGAGACTTGTGGTGGGAAAAGTACCAAAAAAGTTCTAAACCTATTGCATCGGTACCAATTTAGTCGTAAACTTTTCAATTAGATTAATTCAGTCCTAAACCTTTTAATATTAGTACCAATTCAGTCCATCTGGCTAATTTTGGCCAGCCGGCGCTGACGTGGACGTCAGCCGGTAACCAGACGGTGACGTGACAATTTTTATTATTTTTTCGAATTTTTTATTAATTTTTATTAATTTTTTTTTTCTTTTCGTCTTCTTCCTAGCGGTGGCCGATGAGCCTCCGGTGAGGCTCGGCAACCACTGGGCAAGGGTCGCGAAGCCCTCGCTTGCCTCCGGAGAGGGTCGCGGCCCTCGATCGGCCTCTCCCAGGGCCACCGACGAGGCGGCTTCGCCCAGGGCTAGCGAGGCCATGGCGGCCATCGCCAGGGCATAGGCGAGGGCCGCGAAGCCCTCGCTAGCCGCCGGCGAGGGTTGCGTCCCTCGCTTGACCTCGCCCAGGGTTGCCTCGCCCACAGCTTAGCCCAGCTCCCGACCTCGATTTCCTCCACTTCATCCCCGCCGACTTTTGCTCTTCTTCTCCTTCCATGAGCAGAAAGTCACGAGCAATCCCACCAGCTGCTCCGATGGCGAAGGCTGGCCTCGCCCAGATCTGGGCTAAGCCGGGGGCGAGGCAGCTCTGGGCGAGGCCGAGCGAGGGCCGCGACCCTCGCCGGCGGCTGGCGAGGGCTTCGCGGCCCTTGCCTCCGCCCTGTCAATGGCCGCCATGGCCTTGCCGGCGGCCCTGGGAGAGGCCGGGCGAGGACCGCGACCCTCGCTAACGGCAGGCGAGGGCTTCGCAGCCCTCGCCCAGTGGCTGGCGAGCCTCACCGGAGGCTCGAGGCTCGCCGACCACCACCAGGAAGAAGATGAAAAGAAAAAAAAAATCATAAAAAATCATAAAAAATTAATAAAAAATTCAAAATAATAAAAATAATTGCCACGTCAGTGTCCGGTCACCGGCCGGCGTCACTGGCCAGCCAAAATTGGCCGGATGGACTGAATTGGTACCAATATTAAAGGATTTAGAACTGAATTGGTCCAATTGAAAAGTTTAGGACTAAATTGGTACCAATGCAATAGGTTTAAGACTTTTTTGGTACTTTTCCCGACTTGTGGTTTGAACTTTGAAAGAGACATAACTTCTTAGGAGAGACAATTCATTTGTAAGTATAAATATTTAGTTGTCTATTCATAAGGTCAAGAACTAAACCCCAATATAACAATCTTCTATGAAATGGAGAAATTAAGAAGTAAATTATTTTTTTATGATTATTAATGAACCTACTTTAAGTGACATCCTGAAAAATTGTGACATCCTAAATCGCTTACTTAGTGACGTGCTACTTTAAGTGACCCCAATATGTCTTACGTAAATTATAACAATCTTGAGTATACAATATTATTAATATAAGGGAAAATTTCAAAAAAATGACTTGAAGTTATAGATTATCATACGTATATTTCTATATTTCATGTAGAAAGATAAAGAAGAATAAGTCTCATTTATTTAATTATCCATTCCTTACACTTATTATTTAATATATATATAGTCACTTCGATATACTCAATATAATTACATACGAATTATAATTATTCTAAGATATCTTTCTAACAATAACAGGTACAAATATTAAATGGCTCAAAGTGGACATTATTTCAAATAATGGCGTGAAATAACGAAATTATTTCAAATAAAGGCCTAAAGTAGCTAAATCGTCTTAAATAAGGGCATTTGGCCAGTGGTGACTTTTTCGGCCATCAAAGAAGGGGTATTTTGGTCAAAAAAATTGTAAATATATTTTAAATTTTTTTTTACTTTTTCATCTTTTTCTTTTCTTTTTCTTTTCTTTTCTTTTTTCCTCTTCCCTTCCCCGACCATGACCGTCAACGGTCAGCGGAGGTTGCCCTCGCCGGCATTGGGCGAGGGTTACCCTCGCCTAAAGTCGGGCAAGGGTTGCCCTCCCTAGATCCAGCAAGGGCGACCCTTGCCCAATCCGGTGAGGGTGAGCCTCCCCTATGTGGGCAAGGGCAGTGCTCACTTGAGTCAAGCGAGGGTGTCCCTCACCAGATCCAACGAGGGACACCCTTGCCTGATGTTGCCGAGGGCAACCCTCGCCCTCACTTGAGTCCACTTTCCCTCTACCATGGCTCGCAGAGGGAGGAGGGAAAAAGAAAAAACAAAAGAAAAAAAAATAATAGATAAAAGACGAAAATGCTCTTCAGTTAGAGAGGTTAGGCCATTTTTTGAAACTAATATGCTCACTTTAGGCTCTTATTTAAAAAAAGTTCCACTTCAAACTCTTATTAGAGACAATTTGGTCACTTCAGGCCTTTATTAAAATAATGGGGCCAATTCCAAAAAAAGCACGAACTTTATGTATTGTCCCAAATCTGGCACGAACTTTATTTTGTCTAAAAAAAAAGCACGAATTTTAGATGTTGTCCAAAATCTGGCCCGAACTTTATTTTGTTTAAAAAAAAAGCACGAACTTTAGGTGTTATCCCAAATATGGCCTGAACTTTATTTTGTCTAAAAAATAGCACGAACTTTAAGTGTTGTCCCAAATCTGGCCTGAACTTTATTTGAGACAAAATAAAGTAAGCCTATTACAAATAGGCTTCACATCTCTATTTAACTACAAGATGCACACGTTTTTAATATCTCGCTTTAAGGCAATGTAATTTTCTACTTCCATCACAGCTTCTGACATTGCAAACAGCTTGCCAATTGTTAATTGATCTAATGGCCCTAGCTATGTGCCTCGTCCCCTAGAACTGAAGCTTTTGAATTATTTTTCTCATGAGAATCATCTATAAAATTCACCTCATTGGAGGGCGGACTTAAATTTAACACTTCCTCCAAACACTCAAATGCAACATCGTTTTGCTGTGTTGGATATTATTGTTGACGTGGAAATGCCATGTCGGATGACTGTGGAATGAGGGTTAACGGAGAGCCAGATTTGGGACACAAATGAAAGTTTGTGCTTTTTTTTAGACAAAATAAAGTTCGGGCCAGATTTGGGACAACACCTAAAGTTCGTGCTTTTTTTTTTTTTTGAGAGAAAATAAAGTTCGAGCCAGATTTGGGACAACACCTAAAGTTCGTACTTTTTATGGAATTGACCCTAAAATAATGTTCATTTTTAGTCTTTATTTGAGAAAATGTGAGCACTTCAGGTCCTTATTTAGAATTTTTCGTTGATATAATAGACTAATTAAGACACATTTCAAAAGCCTAGATCAATAAGCCTAGTATAGCATTATTGCACTTGGTTATGAGAAGCATAACTTGTGTCATTCGCCTAATTTAGATTTATATATTTGTTACTTTAATGCTAGTTGTATTCTTTGAAAAATTGCTATCATGTCGCTATATCGAAAAATAGCAACTTAAAAAACATAACTTTTTTATTGCTTATTGTATCCTCAAGACTTCTCTCTTGTTAAGAGAGAGATTGACTGAAAAATGTAAAATACAATTTAAGATAGGACAACAATCTCTCCCCTAGTTCTACTAAAATTGACTACTCCTCACCAACATTTGCTTCACGAGGATCATAGCAATTTGGCTAATGACAGAGGCATCAATAGCTCCTCTGTGAGGAGCTAAAGTTGAAGCTTCTAATCCCAAGAGCTCCATCCTTCTCTTGTCCAGCTGCTCCTAGAGATCTGCCAACACCTTCTTTAATACCATTATTAACTATTCAAAACTAAGGTTTTCAATTTGCAGAGGCTTAACATGCTGGAGCTCTTTTTCCCGTTTCTTTTTAGCTTCCAGTCGCTCGAGCACATCTGCATATTGTTTGTTCAGTTCAACTAAGGTGCCTCCATTAGTTTTAGCCTGTTGAGTGACAGTAGGACAAACCGCATGTGGATGCTCAAATCTGTCTAGGACCGCACCCATAGAAGGGTGTCCAAAGGAGAAAGACTTGCCACTAGGAGAGAAGAGAATAATGGCCATCTCAGCAGCACAAAGAGTTCATAGTTCGCTTGCTTTCTTGAACAGCCCTAGTCGCCATTTGGAGGAGGCAACTCGTCGTGATTGGCATCCTCAATCATCATCTTTGCTCCAGTTGTTATGCCCTTCATTTCTTAAGCTGCAAAATTGATGCAAATTCAAATGATATTACGAGAATAATGAAAAGTGGTGGCCTGTTTTAAGATTTTACAGGCCAAAGCAATGCTTAAAATAATGCACCACTCGCTCTTTTTCCATGTATTAGCATGCGTATCAAGAGGTTCAATGATAAGTATGTTGTTTTCCGTCTAATTGACAAAGGCGTAATCCTCTCAACATTACTAAGTTGGCATCCTTTTTAATGTCTATTGCTAGCTAATACTTTGTATTAGAATCCATAACTGACTTGATTAACGAGTCCACTCAAAATAAAAATAAAAAATTTTGCTCAGGTGTAAAATTAGAATTTTCTGCACTCAATTGCACGAATGGCCTTAGCTTTGGAATAATCATATATTTTCCACATATCTAGAGAAAAATTGTGACATCTTGAATTTCGACCCCGTCTCGATAAACTGAAATGGGCTTTTCACCGATGCGCTTATGGTTCTTTTTCTCTGAGCTGATCACCCGCGAG
Organism: Eucalyptus pauciflora; assembly: GCA_007663325.1. Lineage (NCBI taxonomy): Eukaryota > Viridiplantae > Streptophyta > Magnoliopsida > Myrtales > Myrtaceae > Eucalyptus > Eucalyptus pauciflora. The sequence continues at coordinate 1,211,846 of VMYD01000352.1, read as the reverse complement.
TTAACTAACCTATTAGGTGAAGCCGTTAAGGGATATAACCGCGGTAAAATCCCTAAAAGCTACCCGGTAGATTGGCTTGTACTAAAATCGCGTCCAGTTGATTTTAACCATGAATTGAACACGATTTCGGGAATCGAACGTTCGAGCGTGTCACGATTTATTTTTAAGACCTCGTCTTATCTTTTGAATGAATTCCGTCAAGCCAGGAATTTTTTTTCAAATTGGATAAATATGATTTTTTGGAAATTCGGAGGGGCACCTTTGATTGAAAATTTGACCACCAAATTGGCTCAATTTATGAAGAGTGGAAGGGAAATTCGTATGGCCAGCTGCCATGGGATTTTGGGCTGCCAAAATGACTTGATTTGGTGAGGGATTGAGAAGAAATAGTTGGAAATTCGTATGGGCAGATTGCTGGGCATTTTTGGCCATCTAAATGAAGTGAAATGGTGAAGAAATGAGAAGAAATCAACCATTGAAGGACCTATGGACTTTGTGGGCAGAATTAAGGGACTTTGGCCTTCAAAATGGATTGAAATGTGAAGAAAAGAAAAGAAATTCGTATGGGTTGTGTGCAGGGGAGTTTTGGCCACTAAATTGAAGTTATTTGGTGAAGAAAGAAGAGGAAAATGGCCATTGGAGGGTTGGTTGACAAAGAGGGCAGAAGACTTTTGTGCTTGGGCACTCAAATGTGTTGATCTTGGAGGTGGAAGACCATTGGTGCATGCCAAGACTTTGAAGACCCTTGTCCCCCCTTTCTTTCCCTCTCTCCTCCCTTTCCCTCTTCCTTGTGCGTGCATTCAGCTCCCCCCCCCCTTCCCTGCAGAACAGCTTCTGCTTATGCTTTGCTTCATCTTCTTCTTCCTTCCATTTCCTTTCCATCTCCATTGCTGCACCACTGCCATCCCTACCGCAAGCCACCGGCAGCACCTCCACCGGTCACCAGCACCTGTGTTGTCCGCCAACAGCTACCAAGATTATTCCCAAGTAGAATCGAGCAGAACCAAAAACTCCAACAGCAAGCATAGGCTTGTAAGGCTATTTTCCGACCCTCCTTTGGAGCCGCCATAGGCACGCGATCTCACCGCCGTCGCACTACTGTCACCGTGGACCTGTTGTCTCGCTAATCCAGTGAGTTAACTCCATAATCCTTTATTATGTTGTTAATTGCACTTATGGGGTTAGTTTAGTATTAATTAGCTTAATTAAATTAATACTAAGTGATTTTAGCCTTAAGATGGATTATTACTATTATAGTTTGGTTAGATTAGTATTAAGATGGATTAGTGTTGATCTAATTGATTGGATTAGTACTAATGAGAATGGTTTAGTCTAATTTAGTGAATATTCCCCAGATCTGGTTTCTAGACCCTCATCGTTTGTCATTTTTGTGGATTGAAATGTGTTGCGATTTTGAGGTTGCTTCCTTCTCAATAAATATTTTAGACATCTTTAGATATAACATATATTTTACTCACGAATTTTAGGGATTTAAAAAATGAGATTTCAGGTTTGTCATTTCAAAACAGAATCTCATATTCTGCTGGAATCTGTGACCTTTTGGTATTGCAATGATTTTTATCAACTCTTAAGGTTCGATTTTCAAAAGGGTTCCTTCAGAAAAGTTATTTTTCACATCTTTTAGTTTAACATAATCAAATTTCAGATCAAATGGACAAGTTTTGGATCTCGAACCAAACTGATTGTGGAAAACAGACTTTCTGGAAACGGGCCCTGTTTTTGTATTGGATTGAGCAATTTACTGGGCTTAATCTAGAAGGATTTGGGTTAAGGTGTCTGCATGAAAAATATTCGTTTATGTGTTTTTTAAAAACATATACAAATTTGGGAATTTTCCGAACTCGTTTGATTAGGTTTCTAGATTTAAACTTGGAGACGCGCGAGTAGATTGTTTCTACCGGTTAGGACCGATAGTAGTTTGTGATTGTTCTTGATGCTTTGTTTGCTATAAATTATGTATTTGGTGATGTGGATGACCTATGATATGCATGGAACTTGTGCGTGATGAGTTGTGAATGATTGTGCCATGGTGATTGTTTATAGTCATGGCAATAGATGACTATTGAAAGATGAGGTGATGTGTTGAGGCAATCACATGTGTTGTGTTAAGGAAACCGAGTGGGTTGTGAGTAAGGCCTAAGTCTTACATGGTGACTTGAGTCACATGTGAGCCACCTCTAGAACCTTGTAATGTTGCTTATTATAGTCAATGGCCGAATGCTACATGGTGAACTGAGTTACATGGGAGCCACCTCTAGAGCTTTGCACTACTGTCTTGCATAGTCAAGGACTAAGTGCTACACGATAGCGGACCTTCGTGGGAGCCACCTCTAGAACCTTCTACTATTGCTATATGTGGAAAAAGGACTAAGTGCTACACGACAAAGAAACTTCTTGTGAGTTATCTCTAGAGCCTTAAGCTATTGTTGATTGTGGTCAGGGACTAAGTGCCATACGATAACAGAACTTCGTGGGGGTCACCTCTAGAACCTTGAGTTTGAGTGTTGAGTTGGAATATGGAGTTGGAATATTGAGTTGGGATGTGGAGTTGGAATATTAAGTTTGGATATTGAGAGTGAATATCGGGTGTGGATTGAACCACTAATATGAGTTATCCGCGCTTGATTATAGGATGAAATTGTGTGGTACAGAATGGGACGTGTCATAACGATTTGGCCCTATAATCAGGATTTCTGTGAATATTCTATGAGTGTTATGAAGTGTTCCAATTCTTGATTACGCATGCTGCATTTATGAGTGCATATGAGATGTACTAATGTGCAAAGACGCGCCCAAGCGAGGTAAGTTCTGGATGGTGCATGTTTAGGACGCCTTTGAGTGAATTCTCGCTCTAGTCGGGGCTTAGGGTTTAACTCGTTGAGATTTTTATCTCACCCCGTCGTGGATTACCATTTTCAAGGTCGTAGCATGGAGGATCCAGAGCTCGAGGCTGAAGGGTCCAGAGTGTGTAGATGGCCTAGTGGTTTCTTTTTGAGTCAAACGTTTGTATATGAACCTGTAGGTTTAACTCGGTTTGTTTATAAAGTGTGTTTTGAGAAAAATTGGTTATCCTGATTTTCTATCCCATGTGTTTGATTGTTGTCTAGGGTTTATGAGTTCGCTTTCGCATGTACATAAAACAAAAGGGTCGGCGATACATCCTAGGAACGTCGCAATTTAGTCAACCACTGAGGAATGTGCGCGTGCCCGAGGTTCGGGGCATGACAAAAATGATTAGTGAAAATGTTTTATTATTTACTTAAGCTTATGTAGTATCTTGTTATGGGATTGAAAACAAAAACAGGATTAAGAGCCGACAGAGAACCTATGCATAGCAATGCTCGACCAGTGCCCATGGCCAAAAGTCCTCTTAGCGATCAATGTGAATCCATCTAACCCTATGTCCCTCGATATCCACCAAAAGAAACGGTTGTGTTGAGTCATTCTCTGCGCAAAACGGTTCAAGGATAAGAGCCAGTTGCTTGTAAATGTTGCTACTCAAAAGCTGCTCGATGAAAGTGGGAGATTTTGTTAGGTAGCATCGGGCCTTGTAGACGCATGTGCAGCGTATGATTGAGTTGATAGGAGGTTCGTATGACATTTTTTATACAATCTCTGGAGACAAGTTTGGGAATTCTTTCGTTACCACTGCTGCTTCTTTTTTCTGATTTGTCCATTTTAAGAAGAAACATAAAGTTACCCATGAATTAGTATCCCAAGCTTTAAAAAGAAGCATCACAAAAGGGTTATAAATGACCCTACAAGGAATCTTAAAAGGATCTATGCTTTAATTTTCATCAATTGCAAAAAGAACCGTTTTACAAATGGGGTTTCGTTTTATTTCTTTGTTTGTGGTGTCACCGTTTGATTTCAAGAAGCCTCAAATCTAGACCAACAAAATGTTATTCTAATTTTAAGTATGTCGATGCATGAAGCAGTGGGTAAAATCCATCACACTTAAGCTCTAATTATTATAACTCTTTTGAAGCAACTTTATTTAGTGCGCTAAATAATAAAAATTCACATGAGATGTAATTTATAAATGACCACCTTGCATCGCTGCCAAATTTGATAAAGCTTTTAACTTCTGAATAACAAATTATCTCAAGACACCCACATAGTAAAATAAATTACAAGGACGAACACAATTTTATCAATGTTTCCAAAAATGATAGACCACTTGAATGACGATAGCAAATTATATGAATACCCTTAAGTGATTAACACTCCCCAAGACCGTGGATGGTCACATTGACTTGTTACTATGCAATTAACACCTCCTCCTCTTCTTCTTCTCCTCCTCCTTCTTCTTCTCTCTTTCTCTCTCTCCAAAAATTCTCTAGGAGTATCATAGAATACATCTCTCTTGTTTTTTTCTCAAACACCTAATTAGCTCCCTCAAATTTCTACCTAGTTCACCACCATACCAGGCTTACCAGCTTGTGGTTGCATATATCTAGAACTCTCGAGTAGGTCGAGACTACCATAGGCACCAACATTAGGATTTGGGTTGCCTTTTGAGCAAGTGCAAAACAACTAACAAGGGAAGAGAGAGTGAATTGAGTGTGATTAGTTCTTGTGAGAGGTGTGTGTCACTGTTCGGCAATTCCTCGGCGGTGGAATAGCCCATTCAACACCTGGTGAATTGAGAATACCAAGCCAACCTTCCTTCTATATTCATTCCTTAAAATAGTACAGTGAATATCATCCTCATACCAGATTGTACCATGTACAGCTTAGTTCGGGCGTCTAGTCCATCAATTGAGACAAACATAACACTTTACGCACAACAGCTGGTTTTGACCTACCATGGCCTTATGAGGAAGATAGCATAAACTCTTTATCAGTTTGTGCACCAAAAGCCAACCCCCCCCCCCCCCAACCCTCTAGAGCTCTGTAAAGATGTAATCATTATATCATAGAACTCTTAACACCAACTGTCTTGACATCACTATCACAAACTAGTTGTATCATTCCTTATGCATCATTCACTATTCACTTGATAACCCAAAACTCCACTTACAAGAGTACTTGAGTACGGAAAAATCACGGTTTGTGACATTCTCCCCCCCCCCCCTCTCCCGGTGAGAATTCCACAATGCTCTCATTGTGGGCTATTACGTGACTTCCCTGCATTCTTCAACTATTAATGCGCTCCTCTAGGTCATACATTGAATAGTTCATCAACCATTAATGCGCCACGTTGGATCAACATCGAATGGAAACGCTTGCCCAACTGAACAAGCCACTCCATTAGTAGCTTCTTTTGATTGCAGTTGTTCAAGCAACTTGGTCGCTTGTGCTTTCCCTTACAAGTGTGGCTTTTGGAGCCAACTACACTATTTGGCATGATCCTATTTCACCTACTAAGCTTTTCTTGATCTCAACAGACTAATGGAGGTTTCTTCCCCCGTTAAAAATGTCGTAGCAAACCCATCTTGAGATTCGCCTATTGATCCAAGATCATTTTCCCTATTCAGTAAGGAATCAGTTCTTTCATGTGCCCTCGTTGTCATCTTAGAAGCTGGCCAAGAGCCACACTTTGTCTAAGCAAGTTTTGCCTCAACGATTCACTCTTTGCCCTCGTAGGAACGAGTAGACTATAGGTTTTCTCTTACTCAAACTCACTTATTGAAGGAATTCTGCTCTAATACCACTTGTCATAGGCCGATAGTTCCTTGGCCGTGAAATAGTCCGTGTGGCACCTAGTGAGCTGAGAGCACCAAGCTAGCATTCCTTCTATAGTTGTTCCTAAAAATAGTACATCGAATATCATCCTCACATCATATCATACCGTATCCAACTTAGCTCAGATATCTAGTCCATCTAGCAAGACACGCTGAACACTTTAGGCACAATAATTGATTGGCATTATTAGGAGAGTGGCATCCCAACTAGTTTATGCACAGAAAATTAACTCCACCTTCAAAGCTTCTAGAGATATAATCGTTTTATCATAGAACTTCTAATACCAATCATTCTGACACCGCTCTCTTGAACTAGTTGTATCATCCCCACTACATCACTCACTCTTAACCCCAAACTCCACTCACAAGAGTACTCAAGTATAAAAGAATCATGGTCCATCACACATATGTGCAAGTGAGTCACTGTGAAATGATGATTAAAACAATAAAGTAAGGTCTTGTGAGTAACCGGTCCCCTAGACATAGTCCTTTCAGGCAGTGGCCGTTTAGTCCATGGTCCATTGGATGGTTGATGCAAGAACGCGGAGCCATAGTCAAACGATCCAAACCAGGTTGAGAGCGTCGAAGCTTATCCACCTGAAGCGCTCACTTCTACTCCTGTCCTGCTGTGGAAGCAGTGGCCGGAAGCTTCACTGTGGAGGCGGGAGGTCTGATGGAGCTGATTAGATCCACAACCGAGATGGAGCCACCCCTGGAACCCAGGAGCGAAGCTATCCCTCCTGAGACTGGCCAACAAGAATCCATTGCAGGATTAGAACCTGCAATACAAAGACTAACCATGGAGGTCACTGAAGCTGCTGAATCGACCTCTGAAAAAAGAAGAAGAAGAAAAAGAACTACTGCGGTTGAGGAACAAGCCGTCGTGGCTGCACCTGTCAAGTTACACGATCTTTCTGTTTGCCCGCTTTGATTAGGCTTTATTCCCGAGCACTCTTTTTAAATGCTCTGGTGGAGCTGGAGAAGCAAGACTAGTCCTTATTAGTAAAGCTTCGGCCCTGCCTTTCTAATCGGCATGGGACCACTAAAATTGTACAATTGAACTTGCATTTCTTCTTGTGATAAAGTTTGAAATCCTCCTTCAATGGTCATTACACTTTTCGAACCAAATTTGAGTATTCAAAAGGTTCTCCTTCTCCATCTATAACAGCTTGTACTTCCCTTAACCTCCATTTCTACTTGATTAGAACTATTAGCCAGAGATCATGAACTAATTGTGAGTTTAAAGCATGGGATTTGACATTACAAAAAACCTTCACATTATTCACTATGATTCAACGAAAGTAGAAAATTTTGCTCTCATTTTAGTCTGCCAGATCAATAACAAGAAAAAATTGCAATTTTTCAAAAGCGAAAAGAAATCGGAACTCCCAAGAACCAAAGATGAATTCCCCTTTGACGGAGATAACTGCAACGAGGCAAGAAAAAAGAACAGCAAAATACGCATTTAAATCATCAATCACACAAGTGAGAGTGACAGAAATACGGATTTAGCCAGCAAGCACAAATTCAGGGGAAGGAAAAAGGACCACCCAAGAACAAGAGGAAAATGGTCGAGCAAATTTGGATTGTACTTCACTGCAAGTCGAGGTGCATCCGCACGGTCAGACAGATTCTCAATTTCTTGCAAACATCAATGAACGAGCAACAAAAAAATAGAACATCAAGAAATAGAGAACACGACCATGTCAACCATGAATCTTCTCAACTCGACACAAAATTCAAACGAAAGAGATAGAGAGGGGTCAATAGTTTTACCGTCAAGAAACCAAATTTACTCGTGTTCTTGAGTTTGATCGTCAACATGGGTCGTTCAAGTGCTTCGATCTCAAGTTCTTCTCTTTCTTATTGATGATGACTTCATGTCTTTTTTTTTTGTCTATTCTACCTTCGTCCTTGTTTCAGCTTTTTATTTCAATTATGGGATAGTGGCACAAATAATTCCTAAACTTTACCCAAATATGCAATGCGGTCTCTACACTTTAATTTTTATAAAGGGATGTCTCAGCATTCAGTATATGTTCAATTTTGTCCCTAAATGTTGTCCTTGGACTTAAATTAATAGAAAGACAACATTGAACTTTTTCATATGATTCATGGACTAGGTTAAAAATACTTCAAAATTCTATAGACCACATTGCATATTAGGCTACAAATCTAGAATCACATTTGAACAAATTAAAAATTTAGGAACTAGTTATGTCATTTTTTCTACTTTGACAATCTTACCAGCGAAATGACATAAATAACTCATGAACTTTTAATTTGTTCAATATAATCCCTGAATTGTAGCCAATTGTGAAATGTGGTCATTAGACTTTTGGTACATATTCAACTTAGTCAAAAGACAACATTGAACATTATTGTATAGTTCAAAGACTAAGTTGAACATTGACAAAAAGCCCAAGGACTACATTAAATAAATTGAAAGTTCAGGAATTGCATTGCACCTTAGGATAAAGTTTAGAGATCATTTGTCTCATAATTCCTTAATTGAAATAAAAGGCTAAAATAAAGATGAAGGTAGGCTAGACAGAAAAGACATGAAGTCGTGATCCATAAGAAAGAAAGAACTTGAGATCTAAAGCATTTGAACAACTCATGTTGACAATCAAACTCAAGAACACCAGCAAAGTTGGTTTCTTAACGGTAGAACTGATGTCCCCTCTGTCTTTTATGGTTTAAATTTCCTGTCGAAATGAGAAGATTCGTGATTGCCACGGTCATGTTCTCTGCTTCTTTATGTTCTTTCTCCTTTCTTTTTTTGTTGATCATTCAATGACGTTTGCATCGATTGAGAATCTGTTCGATCGTGCCGATGGGCCTCGCACTTGTGATGAAATACGATCCGCATTTGCTCAACCATTTTCTTCTTGTCCTTAGGTGGTCCGTTTTCCTTCCCTTGAATATGTGCTTGTTGGCTAAATCTGTATTTTTCTCTCTCTCGCTTGTGTGATTGATGATCTGAATGCATATTTTGCTGTTCTTTTCCCTTGTTTGGTTGTAGTTATCTTTGTCAAAAGGGAATTCATCTTTGGTTCTTGGGAGTTTCGATTTCTTTTCGCTCTGGAAAAATCGCATCTTGTTCTATTGATTGGGCAATTTTCCCAAGAAGAAAAATTCATGAACCGCATCATTACCCTTTTTAAATTGGTGTGGTCTTAGGAAGCCATCTAGTTTAGTCCTATAAAACACCTAAGTGAAGTTAGACATGTAACTTATTCCTCTGCAAGATTCATAGATTATTTCGTGAGGAGGTATAGTACTAAACATTGTATAAGTTATTAGGTGTAATTGGGAATTAGGAAACACTAAAAACATTTGAGTGACTCGAGTATGGTTGTAAATTTCATTGTAACGCTTGACCTATGGTGGAATTTATTGTTACCCTCCCGTGGACGTAAGTCACTTGACCAAACCACATAATTTGGTGTTCGATTTATTTTATTGTTTTGTCTGTTTTATTGTTCAAGTGCTTGCTTCCGCAACAGGCCCCTTGGAGGTAGGTCATGACAGGTGTATAATGGTCTCCAAAGGCAAAATTCATGTATATCTTTGGTGTTTCTAAAAGTAGAGGTTGTAAGTGGTTATTAGGTGAAAGGTGAGGTTTATTTTTAGTATATTTCTGAAAAAAATAAATAAACGAAAAATCATGAGAAACGAAAAATCATGAGAAACAAGGTATAAGGAATCGGGAATAAGCCCACTGAGCATTGAAGAGTCCGTCATGCAGTGGTGTAAGGAATTGTTGCCTAATTTCACTAGAGACAAAACTTTATTATTGCATCCATTTGCAGAAAAAATATCAATCATGCAGGGGTTGAGCAAGTTGTCATTTCAGCTCATATCTTCTTCAATCGACCTCACGTTCATATCCTTTTTACTCCACTTGCCAATCGTGAAATGGTGAGCACGGCACATATAATAAATTGACTTCGCACTAGAAATGAACTGGATCTGGTGTTGATGGCGGGGTAGTTGAATTGGATGTGACTTTTAAACTGCTTTGGTCACGTGTTACTGCCAAAATCATCTCTTTGATCATTCTTTGGTTGTTGTTTGTAGCCCAAAAGGAATTTTACAAAGAGTGGACACCTAAAAAGATTGATCTACAAATTGAAGAATATATTTATCACAATCAAAGACTAGATATGCGTGTGCCTAGGGGTGAGTAGTTTCAGGTGTCTTATAAATTCCATCTGAAACTCAAAACCTACCCATCAGAGCATATATCTCATTTTTTTTAGACCTGAAACCTATCCCATTACGGGTTTCAAAATAGATTTAAAGGTCTAATAGATTCCTTTTTCTTTTGTTTTATTTTTAATTAAGCAAAATGAAAGTGAAAGCAATAACAAAAATGAATTTGCTTTCAAATCTTTCCATCTGAGACGAGGTTCATGCCAATTTACTCTTGACAAGGTCAGATGAAATCTCTCAAAACAGTAATATTATTTCGGCTACCGCACGTTCATCAAGCATCCTCGTCTCAAGTCAACTACACTCATTTCATATCCATAATGCAATGCCCATGCTTAATTCCCCAATTCTCCCTTCCCAAAGCATAATCGAGACTCACGGAAGGTATGCCGATTCCTAAATTTGTTAAAAGGAATTCCTATCCCTAAACTAGGCAAGAGAATCTAAATTTTACAAGAGAATATCGATTCCTCAAGTTCTCTAAGGAGGTAACGATCCCTAAGACTCACTCAAGGAATAACAATCCCTAAATTCTAAGAGGGAATATTGATCTCTAAATTCTCTTAAGTGAATGCCCATTCTCCAAACTAATTAAGGGCATAACGATCCCTAAAACTCACTAAGTAGATAACAATGACTTACTTAGACTAGGGGAATGCCAATCCCTAAAGCTCACTAATCTATTTATTTTTGCGAAAAATGAATGATTTAGAGAATATTTTCCAAAAAAATGATTATCTATATTACTTATAAAAATGAAAGAACGGAAAATAATCTTATTGTCTGCAAATATGTTTAGACAAAAACTATTATCACTAGTGAAAATGTTATGCTGACTAATTATGTCATACAAAACAAACGATTATTTTTACCAAAACAGGGCTGAAGGAGGGAAGGAAGAACGAACTCTTCAATCGGTTAGTCAGACTTTGATTTCGACAACTCTGAACCAAGTGGGCATTGAACAAGCCTTTCTTCCCCAGCCGGGGGGGAATAGAGACAACAACCATTCAGGGAATTTCGCGGGAGGGAAGGGGTGCTGGTTTATCTGAAACGATTCCTATTCTAGGCGCGGGGAAAGTCCCCAAAGGCTTATTTTTTTTGTTTTGACGGGGAAAAAGTCAAAAGAGGAAGCCTGTATGCCACCGGTCTTTCATTAGATCTAACTAAAAGGTTCAGCAACAGCCGGAGAAGCATAACTTGTCCTTCCGGTTCATAAGCTGGGTCTTTGGTCGATCGCCTCACTGCATTTCTACCGAATGGATTTGTTGATAGATATGATGAAGATCCATCTTTATTTGGGTATAAACAGTATCTCTTTATTCTTCGTGATATTGACCACATTTCTAATCCCTATTTGCATTTTAGTGGGTTGGTCTGGTATGAGAAGTTATGAGAAAGAGTATATTACAACATTTCTAATTCGTGAATTTCTAATGATCGCCCAAATAATTTATTTCTCACAAAATAGATAAAACTTTAAGGAATTTCAATCCCATAAGCTCGCTCAACCCATAACATAAGGTGGTGGCTAATATGGCTGTCGCCTTCACACACTATGAGTGGTCGCAATCTTTCAAGTAATTATAAAAAGATGAGAAAATTTGTGAATTTTAAGGAATTGTTTATTATATGTAGTAGTCGAGGGGGATTTCCTCGTTTGTTTTCCTCTACAATTTTATTGCAATGACGGTCTGATTAAGCTTCGAAGATGAAGTAAAACCCGACAGGGGGTTAACGACTCTTGTTTTTCTTAAACGCGGACGGGGCTTTGACGAATCCCATGCCCCATGTGACGGAAAGTGACATGATGGAATGACCGATCCTGCCATTTCTGAACGCAAGTAGGAATTTGCAAATTCCGTGCCCAAATAATCCTTTCTAATTAACTAATCCTGCAATTTCCAACACATAGGGATT